>OX637560.1:14365498-14907585 GCA_951800025.1 Oligia strigilis | reverse complement strand
CAGTTGCATCATGTTTTGTATCTTGCCACTGAGTTACAAAGCCTAATTAATAAGGTACAGTCACTAGCATAAGTATGTATACACTTGGCTTTATTCAAAGGCGATTTTCTCCTTCATTTTTGAATGAAATTTTATATTATTAGGAACATAGTATTTTCGAACCCATAGGTTTATGTAAACTGTCGTATTTTAATGTTGCATTCGTTATTTCGTGAAAAAATCGCAATTTAAAGTTGCCAAGTGTTGACATATTAGTGCTCGTGACTGTACATAAATGTAAGTAATAGGTTTAAGTCTTGAACAAATAAATATTGTTTATTGTTTTTATTGTTTTACTCATTTGGGCCTGTCACCCAGAGCCAGTCAGTATAAAATTAGAGTGTTTGCACCGTTATAGGGCGCCCTAAACCTCAAAGACATTTTGGACGAAAAATGTCAATGCAGGGAAGGGATTAGAATCATGTACTGAATCCAGAACAGCACCCTTATTGCGAACACACTATCAATCGGAATCTGAATCATTTTTAAGCAAATTGCTAATCCATTGCTTGATAAGTTCGAAAAATTTGTCTGCTCAACACGTAAATAACACAATGAATGTTGTTGAACTGTCAAAATTAAACCGATTCCGATTGATAATGTGTTACGCAATTGCCCCGCTGGTTGCGCTTCGATGTCGGGATGTCACCGTGTATCATAGAACAGTGGTTTTTCAGATGACAGCGTGTGCGCAAGTGTTTTGGGGATCACAAGACTTGATTGTTCTCAACCTTATTTTGCACACCTCTTACTTTGAGATTTTTTTTTTGCTAGAGGCCCCCCCCGTTTTGTTTGCTCACTATCTATAGATACTGAGTAAAAAAAAATTGAGGTTCGCGACAGCGAATCTGAAACAGCTACTGCCACGATACATAGTACATACAAGATACATACCTACACATACATATTACATAGTATAAAACAAAGTCGCCAGAATGTCTGTACGCGCAAACTTCCGAATGACTGCACCAAATTGGATAATTCTTTTTTGTTGTGTTCGGTATAGCCAGGACAAGGTTTGTATGAAAGAAAATTTTGGAAATTCGAAAAAATAAATGCACTCGTGCGAAGCTGGGGCGGGCCGCTAGTATTGTAATATATAGTCGTAAGATAGGATATATAATTTTCCCTGAAAGTCTCAAACGCCCACGAGGGGGCGTTATCGCCAACGTTGAGATTAGTGTAACTTTATTCTTCTAAATCATAGGTTCTCAACTTGAGAACCTATGATTTAGAAGAATAAAGTTACACTACTGGGCGAAAACCTTCCCATATAACCTCCAGTTACTTAACATTCCAAGGGTAATGTGAACCATTACTACTTTCTTTTCCCAGCTGGTACCACAGTTTTCTACTACGAATAAAGTTCGAAAATGCACTCACCATCTTCCCTGACAATGGTCCTGACTCCATGGAAGAATCCTCTGAACCTCGGCTTCTCCAGCCTCAAGTCATTGATGAACTTGACCTTGACGGTCTCCATGGGGGTGACCGCGAAGATAGCCTCGGAGACACCAGCGGCCAGACCGCAAGCCAGCTTGCCGGTCGTGGACAGTGTGCCATCTTCATGCACCATGTACAGTCGAGCTTGTTCGAATACGCCGAATCTGAGGAAGGAGAATTAGTAGGTAAGTTTTCACCCGATTACCTTTTAATTTCTGTGATTATTTTTTTCCCCGTTTTCGCTTGCTAGCTTATATGTATGTTAGTACAGCGGCATGCGACCACGGGAAGGTACTTTCTTGTTTCATTATTTCAGTAGTCAGGTTTTAGGTTTTAAACTTTTTTTTATTCCTCGTTAGGTACAAGACAAGACCGTCGCCATTTGAATAACGAGGCCATGTCAAACAATGTGTCATGTGTTGTAAGACTTATCGTATGGGTGACGGGTTTCACACCTGTAGACATCGTTATTCGTTATGCTCCGTTTTCTTCAGTTTTGCGTAACAAGCAACTTCGACAAAACGTAGGTGAAGTGAGTTTGAAGTGAGCTGTCTTTCCACCTAGGGATAAACTCTATCGACAACTCACTTCAAGCACACTTTACCAGAGTTATCACGGTGAGATTTTTGTATAATAGATCAGCAGTGCGATTCTGTAACCATCTCACCGTGAAAACTTAGGTGAAGTGAGCGTGGAGTGAGCTGTCAATATTGTCAATTCCTAGCAAAAACAAACTCACATCATCTAAGCTTTCACGGTATGGTGTGATTTTACAGAATCGACCGGCAGTTGTATATATTTACAGGTTTGACTTACCACAGGTTTGACTAACCTGTGGGATAATTGCGTAACACACTATCAGTAATGGGTTTCATTTTGACAGTTCAACAACATTCATTGCGTCATTTACGTTGTTGTGCAGACACATTTTTCGATCATATGAAGTAATGGATTAGCAATATCCTTAAAAATGATTCAGATTGGGTGCTGTAATTCCATACTATTCTTATTCAAAATTGCGAAAGTAACTTTTCCTGTCTGTTACCTTTTCAAGCCTAAACTACTGAACCGATCGTTATAAAATTAGAGATATGTAGGTAGCCTGGGACATGCAGTAAGCCATTGACTATTTTTCATATATCATAAGATTATTTGTATAAAAAAAAAAAAAAAACATAAAATAGGTAAAAAATATCACTATTTATAGACTGGGTTACTTATAAGAGAAAATTATAAAGAACTAGCTTCCGCCCACGGCTTCGCCCTCGAGGTATGTCGATAAAAACTATCCTATGTCCTTCCCCGGGATGCAATCTATCTCTCTGCCAAATTTTATCGAAATCCGTTCAGTGGTTTAGGCGTGAAAAGGTAACATACTGACAGACAGAGTTACTTTCGAATTTGTAATATTAGTATGGCTATACTATGCTATACTAAAATTAGACGAGGAAAGTTACGCAACAACAGTTTCATCCAATTTGAGAAACCCTACAGATGGGAGCGTAGTGATCGAGGTCAATGGCTCCCTAAAATAGGGTAGAGCCACGTTGAACTCACCGATCAATGGCTTGCTTACGCAATACATCGGTCGGCTCACTATCATAAAAATGTAATATCTATGCTCACTATGAGGAGATCCGCAGGAGAACCAAGGTAACCGACATAGCCCGAAGAATTGGTGGCAGTGGGCAGGGCACATTGCTCGCAGAACAGATGGCCGATGGGGCCGAAAGGTTCTGGAGTGGCGACCGCGTACCGGAAGACGTAGCGTTGGAAGGCCTCCCACAAGGTGGACCGACGACCTTGTGAAGGCCGCAGGAACCCGTTGGATGCGAGAAGCACAGAACCGGTCGAAGTGGAAGTGCTTGGGGGAGGCCTATGTCCAGCAGTGGACGTCTTTCGGCTGAAATGATGATGATGATGCTCACTATGGTGACATAACTCCTCAAACTTAATTAAAATAAAGGTGTGACCTTGAACTTGTTTTGTCCGCCAGTCAACACATTGACTTACTTGTTACATAACAATCTATTTACATAATGTTTTAGTGAAAATATACGGTCGACGATAGCTATCGTTCTAAATATACTACAACTATGCTATGATACCAAAATACCTATCCGATGTTATCGGTCGCGTTTCATTCACGTGATCAATGCGTAAAGATTGTACCTACCGCGAGTGCTAATTGCTAGTTTATAGCTATAGCCACTAATTTATGGTTCCCTAGTACTTTCGTGGAAAGTTTTAAACCAAGCAATGCTGTGCAGTGTTGGCTTGGATGAATACAGTTTTCTTGTTTAGTTAGGCACTTTAATTTATTGCCATTTTATGGACATATCTTCTAGTCATTTGTTTTAGGATTTTCAGCAAGTGACATTTCAAGAGTGTGGATATAAGAATGAGACATCGAAACACTGATTACATTGCTAGAACATACAGCAATAATTCTTAAATTTTTGTAAGTCTTTCACTTTTCAAACGAAAACAATTATAGTGTTTTATTTTAGTGACCAACTAGCTGGACCATATATTTGGCGTCCAAGACTGAGGGAATGGCCCTTGTACTCAGCTGGCCAGTGAAGCAAGGCTAAATGATTCTTACCCTGGCACTTTCTAGTTCCGTGCCATGAATGGCAAAAAGGACGCACATGAGCAATTTGTGCATCACTCACTTTTGAGTACTTATCTAAACAAATAAAAAGATAAAAAGCTATTAAAAAAATAATGCTCTTCATTGGTAAGCGCATCACTTGAGAACGGCTGGACTGATTTGGCTATTTTTTGTTTTAAAATGTTCGTAATAGCCGCCCGAATTACTTAGGTTTTTTTTTTATGAAATGAAAAAAAAAATCTAATTCGGGAAAAACTGAACGTCCTTGTTTCTATGAATGATTGAAAATTGGACAGGAAAACGTTTGCCGGGTCAGCTAGTTGGGAATAAAAGCCTCCCTTCATTGATATAATGATCCTAGTGCAAACGACGTCGAAATCATCATCTGCCTAGCCTTTTCCCAACTATGTTGGGGTCGGCTTCCAGTCTAACCGGATGCAGCTGAATACCAGTATTTTACATGGAGCGACTTCCTATCTGACCTCCACAACCCAATTACTAGGTAATACGATACTCCTTGGTAAGACTGATTCCAGACTTTCGGGCTTCTGACTACTCGTAACGACTGTCAAAGATCCACGAATGACAGCCGGGACCAACGGTTTAACGTGCTTTCCGAGGCACCACGGTATGTAAAGATGGTCATGTATCCACAGACTAACCGCGGCAAGCGTAGCTTAACCTGATCTATCGACCTGTGCGGCTGTTATTATTTAGCCACGTCAAGCGGAAATTGCAAACACGGTCAAATTAAATCCGTGCAAATTCTCTTCGCAACGCAATGTCCTGAATGTCATTGAGTCTGTTTATCTGCATCAACCTTCGGATAAGTGACACAATGAACTGTTGTTATCAGCCAGTAATGGTCCACTTTGCGGTAACGTGAGATATACGTGTCGACTTCATCCTCGGATAGATTAGAGAGAAATGCGAGAACTACTGTCGAGTTATGTAACCCTGGTACCTGGTCGCTTGTCTGATGGATTGAGGACAATTTGCATTCGCTGTATGCATGGATGGATTGTCTTTATAGTACCTAAGTATTGTAAAATGGTCAAAGCCGTCACGTTGCGTGTTTTCAGCGTGTTCTACTAAATAAAGTTGAACACGTGTAAGTTGTTTGTTTTTGTTAGTGGACGGTCTGATAAAAAAGTAAGATTGGATTTTAATTTTAAGATTATTTTGTGAGTTATGTTTATGTCTGTAATATCGAGCCTATTGCCAAAATCAGGCACAAATCTAGACTTCAGTGGGGTAATTGCGTAACACACTATCAGTAGGTATGGCTTTCATTTTGACAGTTCAACAAAGTCATTGTGTTATTTACGTTTTAGAACTGGGAAATTTTTCGAAAATACATATTAAGCAATGGGTTAGCAGTATCCATCAAAATAACTCAGATTATGACTGAAAGTGTGGTCCATTAGGGGTGCTGAAATCTGAATACTAAAGAGAATTAAAAAAAAAAAAACCAAGTAACAACACTTTGCCCGGGAATCGAACTCAGGAAGATCTCCACGCTCAGCAACTTGCGAATACTAGAACAACGTGGATTTTCAGTACCTACTATCATTAAAGAAATATTAATTATTATAAAATGTGTCATAAATAGAGCACAAAGTAGCAAAGTTAACAAAAGGTCAAGGTGCTCAATATGTATCAATATCAGCGGCAATATGATATCTGGTTACAAGTGCTATGTAATGTTGTGAAGAGCTCACGCTAAAGTAACCGGAAATGAGCTGTAATTCCACCAATGCTAGGGACTGAAGAGTACTGGTGGCTCAGTGGTAACGGCCGCGACTTACGAGTTGTATCGTAGGTTCGAACCCAGACAGGCGCTTTACTTTGTGAAAATTATTTCATCACCACTGCTCTCAAAACGGCGAAGGAAAACATCGTGAGGTAACCGGTATGTTCTAATCTAGATCCAAAAAATCGAAGACATATGTGAAATTCATGTGTGTGTTTAAATGGAGGTACCTGACACCCTGGATTAACATATAGGCTACTTTTTATCCCGATATTCCCAAGGGATCGACATTTACGCGGGAGAAACCGTGGGGCGCAGCTAGTATGTATTATAAACGTATTTAAGTTTGTGAGGATAGATGTTTGTTACTCTTTCACGCAAAAACTACTGAACGGATTGTGATGAAACTTTACAGTAATATAGCGTATACATCAGAATAATATATGCGATACTTTTTATCCCGATACTCCCACGGGATCGACACTTATGCGAGTGAAACCATATGGCACCTAATTTGCACCGACTGTATTTTATCATGATAGTTTCGTAATCTCTTTAATTAATTAGTAGGTAGGTTCCTAACGATACCCTCCAGAATTAGAAGTTGACACAAATGATATTGATAATTATTACTTGACAAGACATAACGGCGTTTCTCTACATTTGATAAGCCAAAACTTGATAACGTTGAAACGAAAATGCGGTTTCATCGATAGTGCCTAATGTTTGTTTGAATAAATGAGTTTACTCAAAAAGTTTCCGTCCATCGGTGCGTGACCCATTCGCCCTTTATTGATTTGGTCTAAAACTGGCCGAAATGGAAGGAAACAAATGTGAAAAGGTTGGGTGGGAATAACTGCATATATGGACGAGGTCAATGGCTAATTTTATATTGATTCTTACAAATAGACGTTTCAGTTGTCACTGTTGTTATGGCGTATCATTCAAGAAATATAAATCCCACCAAAAACATTTTCATGTAAAATGTTGCCAAGACGAGACCACATATATGGCTCGCACTGCCAAAAAGTTATCAGATCTCATGTAGAGCCAAGCTTCTAACTCTACACGCCTTATCTTCACAAACTCTACACCTTAGTCAAAATATGAGGCTTGCCCGTTTCGTTACTACAAAAACTATTGTATAACAGAAAAGTAATGAACAGTGAATAAATTTTTCACCTTACGCCCATGTGATGGTAGCGAAACGGCCAAGCCACATATTTTGACTAAGGTGTAGAGTTTGTGAAGTTAGGGCGTGTAGAGTTAGAAGCTTGGCTATGAGATCTGATAACTTTTTGGCAGTGCGAGCCATATGTGGTCTCGTCTTGGCAACATTTTACATGAAAATGTTTTTGGTGGGATTTCACATCTTTTTGAAAGTTGCTTATGATTTTTTTTTTTTGGGTGGTTTTTTACTAAAAATCCTGAAATATGTATTTTATTATTTATTACAAGGAGTCCCTATATCAATTTTCAGAACTCTAGCATCAAAATTTGCGGAAGTCTCGTACAAATTTCCATCCCCTAGTTTAAGGGGTGGGAGGGTAAAAGTTCCAAGTTTTAGAATTGTTTTGTTGTTTTTGTACTATTACTAGCTTACATACCAAATTTCAGCTTTCTAGGACTTCAGGAAGAACCTTAGAATATTCATGCTTATGAAAAAAACAATTTTTTTTGGGGGGTTGGTGGGTTCTTTACTAAAAATCCTGAAATATGTATTTTATTATTTATTACAAGGAGTCCCTATATCAATTTTCAGAACTCTAGCATCAAAATTTGCGGAAGTCTCGTACAAACTTCCATCCCCTAGTTTAAGGGGTTGGAGGGTAAAAGTTCCAAGTTTTAGAATTGTTTTGTTGTTTGTGTACTATTACTAGCTTACATACCAAATTTCAGCTTTCTAGGACTTCAGGAAGAACCTTAGAAATTGATGCTTATGAAATAAAAATAAAAAATCTTTTGGGGGGTTGGGGGGTTATTTACTGAAAATCCTGAAATACGTATTTTATTATTTATAACAATGAGTCCCTATATCAATTTTCAGAACTCTAGCATCAAAATCTGCGGAAGTCTCGTACAAACTTCCATCCCCTATTTTAAGGGGTTGGAGGGTAAAAGTTCCAAGTTTTAGAGTTTTTTTGTTGTTTGTGTACTATTACTAGCTTACATACCAAATTTCAGCTTTCTAGGACTTCAGGAAGTACCTTAGAATATTGATGATCATCAGTGAGTCAGTGAATCAGTGAGTAAGTGAGTCAGTGACGAAATCGGGGTATTTTAGATATCAATAAAATCTAAAGTATAAGAGCTATGCAATTGAAACTTTATAGGTTTAACAGAGGCGTCTCTAGCCCATGTAGCGCCCGTGTGCAAACATTACCCAAGCGCCTCGTAGTAAAAAAAAAAAAAGTCCCCTAGTAAGCGCGCGGTCAAAATGGAATGGGTACAAAGTTCAAGTAACAGCACATCAAGTTACCACAAATTGTCAAATTTTCCCAATGGATAAATAAACTATTGTTTGGAGATGAAGAAGAAATTCGTCGGTTTTGGATACCATGGTGTGCTGTTGACTGTATAATTATTTAGAAGTATACAGGGTGTTCTGGTGTTTACCCTAACAAGCCAAAACGTACCCATGTTAACATGTCTATAGAGATGTTACGTTACATCCTATCAATGTCCAAATTTTGAAAGTTCTTCATTCTAATTACGACCTGATATCAAACAAAGTTCAATATCAATTGGGAACATTTGACTTTGGGAAGCTCACTGCGAGCGAGGGCCACTGTACACACGGGTAAAAAGTATTTTTAGGAAGGAAAGAGTGACAAGAAAAAACAAAGCACAAGTTTATGTATTTTTTTCAAAAAATGATTTGTTTTTTCAGTTTTCAGACTGAAATTTGGTAGCGTAGCTAAATAATTTTTGACGAGTGCTCCGACCCCGTCGAAATTCACAACAGTTGTGCTTGTGGCAGACTAATTCAGCTAATATCAAAATTAAATCTTACTTATTAGGTAAATTTCAATCAAAAGAAAAGCTGCAAATATGAAGTAAATTTCATTCAAAAGAAAAGCCGCAAATATGAAGTAAATTTCATATTTCCATGTTTACTCAAATATAAAACTTAATCCATGGCGCGAAGGCTTATTTTCGCAAAATTACGTGTAGCTAGCGGTAGAGCAGTGCGGCACGCGCCACGCGTACTCACGCTTTTCAGAAATGCCGCGCGCTTGACGTTCGTCCATGGCATGGCAATTTGAACTTTATTATCTATCCCAAACAGTTGAATTCGCATTATTCGCAATATGATTGTCGGCGTGTTTTCAAACGAATCATTGAGACAGGTGCCGGCCGAGCGATGCGACACTGCTCACTACTACACTCAAAATATAATCTTTAATAATGTGTAATAAGGTTTATTCCATGTTGAAAAAAAAGTTAATATTGTAAAAGCCGCTCGCGCGCTCGTGGCGCGGCTTGCTTTGGTGTAATTCGATAACTTTTATACAAGAAGAGCTCCAGATGCTATACAAAATGTATGGAAAGCGGAGCTCTTTTTACGTTGGTCATTGAAAGTGCCGCGGCCGGCCATCGCGCGCGCCGAGTGGGGCTCCGAAGTGAGCGGCGCTCGGCGCCCCCTAGGACCGCTGCGCCCGTGTGCAACGCACACCCTGCACAATAGGTAAAGACGGCCCTGAGGTTTAATAAGTCAACCACTGACATCATATCCCGAAAATTTTGTTTATCTGGTATAATCCAAACCCAAGTTATGAAGGTTCAAAAATACGACGAAGTGCTTCGAGAAAAGGTAGGTAGTGCCCTTGCGCTTCGCTTGGCTCGTCTTGGCGGGGGCACTCCCGTGCCCCCAGATATTGTGATCATTGAAGGGGCTTACATGACCTAAAGCGCGGGCTCTGTCGGACTGCATAGAAAAGAAAGAGAAGCGCGATGACACAACGCTGGAAATTTATTGCAAAATATGAAAAAACCAAAAAACTATTGTTTGAACTAAAAAATTAAAACACCAGTGTTTTAATTTTTTAAGTTGCTTGTAGAATAATCTGACAAAAAATCAGACTGATTGTATATATAGTAGTAAGGTTTTTATTGTAAAAAGGAAGTTTTTAGAGGTATTTTCATGTTTTTTTTTCTATCGTATCAAATTAGTTGTAAGTATTATGTTTTAAATACACTATTTACCTAGTATATATCCTGAAGAATATCATATATTTTTCTGGTTTTGTTTACTGTAGTTGATCATATTCTTTTATTGTTTCTAAAACTTGCATTTTTTGTGTTAAGACATATCATATCATTTAAGTTCGGCTGCTCTTAGGAAAATATATTTGAAAACTACACAACGCAATCAATTTAGGACGCGAGATGTTTTCAGAACTGAAAATTCCCGCATAACAAAAGCAGAAAGCTGGGCTGAAATCGAAGGAAACAAATGTGAATGGTTGGGAGGGTATATTGTAGGGTTATATGGTCTGTCATATGTGAAGCATCTTGGACGAAGGCGATTTCACGAGGTTATTTTTCTATTGACTTTTACAAAATGAAGCTAAACGTAGACCTGCTTTAGTGCATCTTTCAAGCAATGGATGTAAGTAAACTAAGTAATTTAACAAGCCGAGGGTGTGATTGCGGAGCTATGCCACAAACCATGCTCCACGTCCTATCCTGCCCTCTGTGTCCCAAAACATGCAGTCAAAGTGACCTCTGTGCTGCCACCGACAACGCCGTGGAAGTGGCAAAGTTTTGGGAAAACAAGATTTAAAATACAGTCGTGCCAGCTACACGAAGAAGAAGCAAAAATTACAAACTGCCAACAATTTAGTTTTTAAAAATCCTTCCTTGGATGGAAATCTTGAGAAAAATTTCATGCTTCTAGACCCACAGGTTAGGCTGTGCGCTGTCTGTCATTGAATGAATGAATTCAAGAATCTTATTGAGTAGATACAGCTACAGGGCAATTTGAAAACAACACAACGCAATCAATTTAGACCGCGAGACGTGTGATGTTTTTAGAAACTAAAAATTCACGAACAGTATGCTGTAATCGAAGCCAATCTTATCTCTAACGCTTGCTTGTCAAACAGTATCTGTGTTGTGTATCTTACGTTTCACAATCTTTACGCGTTCATGTATTTACCTACCTAACAAATAGAACTGCATAGCTGTTGAATTCTTGCATTTAGGGTGCTCGAGATGTTTTTGATTACAAAACTAGGCCATAAGACTTGAGTGTGGACCTTTACCCCTTTATTCATCAGTGTTGCTTAAAGTTAAGTAGTGATTAGCGACTGTTTAACCATACATTTTGACAGTTCACCCACGTTCATTGCGTTATTTACGTTGTTGAGCAGACGCATATCTTTGTAGTTAATTTCAATATTTGGAAGAGGTGCTTCCCTTTTTCTTTTTTTTGTGTTTCTGTCATTACGAACATGATTTTTTTAATTTATTCAATCAAGTTTTAATTGTTGAATACTTCAATATTAAATATCTCTTCCTGTTTGGTAGGTAATAAAATTCTATTTACCTCTTAAATAAATTGCAAACTGTAGTTTTGTTTAATTTAGAAGCATTTTTTTTAAATTTTGTAAATTTAAGAACCATGTTTCCGTTTATTATGGTTTTTTGATGTTGACTTGAAAGAGCATGGCAGTTGAGAACGTGTCATGCTCACTTAAATGTCTCACCGATGGTGGCGCGTGTGTTGGATCATTCGGTTCCCTACAAAATGGTTGAGCTGGATGGTGCTGATCCACGCGTCATGTTCGTGAACGGGCGCCGTCGGTTGAGACTGGTCATCTCTTAACTGCCAAGGCTTATTTTTAATCTTATGTCTCGAATTGTTTCTTCATTTCTGTCTTTTTTACATTGTTCTCACATATAGAAGCAACAAGAATAATGTACCCAGGATTTTGTAATATCTTGATTTAAAAGAGTGTCCATGGAGTTTCTTGCCCGTTCTTCTCCATAGAGATCTACGCTTTGGAATGGGCAACTAGCTTCAACTTTCTGACTAACTGACAGACTATTTAATTTTGACAATTCAAAAGTCCCTGTACAAGGTTTAATTGAAATAAATGATTTGAGTTTGAATATTCTTGAAAACTGTCGGATTGTAATTAAAAGCGCGTTACGCAATGAGGGTGCTGGTTATACAATTAACTTTCCTGATTACCGTACTATAATCTTAGCTAATGGCTTACCTGACGGCGGACTTGGGAATCGATCCATAGATGAGAACACTGAGTCCTCTGTACAGACCGAATACGCCATGTGACTTGACGGTCTTCTTCACGCAGTCGCCAATGCCTGTGTACTTCTTGGCACCTCCTGGAAAATTGGGAGGGTTTTGGTTAAGATATTATCGGCCTGTAAAGGTACCAATGATGCAAGAATGCAACGCCAATGCCCTTTTTAATATAGAGGGGAGCTTCTGGGACCTGCTTTAGATCTGACGAAGCGCAGCGCAGCGCGGTTTTCACAGCCGAACAAATATCCACATTGTAATAATTAAAATAATGTTGAAATTAAATCATCTTCCTCAAGCCCGCAAGAGCATGAAACGGACAGGACCAAACAGTTAATTCTTTTCGACTTTAATTTGGGAGCTACAACCGCGCTGCCTTTGTGTCGGCCCTAATGAGATCTTAGCATAAATCTGCCTTTCATGTGCAAATACTTTGATTTTGAGCATCAGTAGGTCTGGGTGCCTACCGTGAAATTATTAGCAGAGGAATTGTTTATCGGAACAGCGCTGCAGCCGCTACATGCATAAAATATTTTTGGTTTTAGCGCTCTGGTGAGAAAAGTTTTAAAATAATTTCGCGTGGGACGAGGCAGATGGAAAACTATGAGATGCATATTTTATACGTCCCGCTTTAAATTTTTCTTTTTCTGTTTCATGACGTACAGTTGTACCGAGGCGATTTTGATTACTTACTACACTACGTAGGTACCTAAGGAGAAACTGACTGACTGACTGACTGACTGACTGACATATCAACGCACAGCCGAAACTACTGGGTCTAGGAATGTGGAATTTTGCACACGGCTTCCTTTTATAATGTAGGGGAGCACTAAGAAGGGGTTTTTGGAAATTTAACCTTTAAGGGGGTGAAAAGGGGGGATTTCGTTTGTATGAAAAATCTGATTCCTTGAGTTAATAAACTTGAAACTTGGCACGAATACTTATCTAAGTAAATGATTAAGTTTGGCATTTTTTGTTTTTCTTAACTACCCCCTAAAGGGGGATTGGGGGGTGTCAAAGTTTGTATGGAAGAATTTTAACGGGCTGTCCGATTAACTTGAAACTCAGTATTTATACTTAAGACTAAAAATAGATAATAACGTGTATCAGGGTTTTTCGAAAATGTACCCTTAACAGGGTAAAAAGGGGTAGTTAATTTTACAGGGGAGGATTTTACTGCGTTGCTTGATTAACTCAAAAATTGGTATAAATAATCTTTGAGTCAAGTCATGAGCACATACCAAAGGATTTTTCGAAATTCCACCCCTGTGGGGGTGAAAAGCGGGGATACAGTTTATATGAAAAATCTTATCCAATTGGTTAATAAACTTGAAACTTGGCAGGAATACTTATCTAAGTAAATTATGAAGTTTGGCAATTTTTGTTTTTCTAAACTACCCCCTAAAGAGGGATTGGGGGGTGTCAAAATTTGTATGGAACAATTTTAACGGGCTGTCCGATTAACTCGAAACTCAGTATTTATACTTAAGACTAAAAATAGAGAATAACGTGTATCAGGGTTTTTCGAAAATGTACTCCTAACGGGGTGAAAAGGGGTAGGTAATTTTACAGGGGAGGATTTTATTGCGTGGCTTGATTTACTCGAAAATTGGTAAAATAATCTTTGAGTCAAGTAATGAACACGTCACAAACTATTTTTCGAAATTCCACCCCTGTGGGGGTGAAAAGCGGGGATACAGTTTATATGAAAAATCTTATTCATTTGGTTAATAAACTTGAAACTTGGCACGAATACTTATCTAAGTAAATTATGAAGATTGGCACTTTTTGTTTTTTTAAACTACCCCCTAAAAGGGGGGGATTGGGGGTGTCAAAATTTGTATGGAAGAATTTTAACGCGCGGTCCGACTAATTCGAAACTCGGTATTTATACTTAAGACCAAAAATAAAGAATAACATGTACTTATCAGGGTTTTTCGAAAATCTACCCCTAACGGGCTACAAAGGTGTAGTTAATATTACGGGGAGGATTTTACTGCGTGGCTTGATTAAGTCGAAAACTGGTATCAATAAATCTTCGAGTCAAGGAATAAACACATCCTTAACGATTTTTCGAAATTCCACCCCTGTGTGGGGGTGGGGGGGGGGGGTAAGCAAGGATACAGTTTATATGAAAACCTTATTCATTTGGTTAATGAATTTAAAATTAAAGGGAGATTGGGGGTGTAAAATTTTGCAAGTAGCCGAGTCCATTTAGGATTGCTATCGACACGCTAAGAAGAAGAATGGGTTGATTTTACTGCTTGCTTCCGTTAACTCGAAAATGAGTAGGTATCGGTCTTTGAGTCAAGTTATGGACACGTCATCCCAAACGATTTTTCAAAAATCCACCCTTGCGGGAGTGAAAAGCGGGGATCCTGTTTATTTGAAAAATCTGATTCCGTTGATCTACAAACTTAAAAATTGGCCCGAATACTTATTAATCTAAATAAATGATAAAGATCATAAACATACATATTCGAAATTTTGAGAGGAAAGTACGAAATACACGCGGACGAAGTCGCGGGCAAAGTGCTAGTTTCAAGATAAAGAAAAAATTGTTTTAAGTATTTTATTATGTCACGCCTCCTTCCCATGGGGGTAGGTAGAAACTACAGAACACCACCTGCTACGATATTACTATTACAATCTGCCGATTCTTTTCTCAACTATGTTGGGGTCAGCTTCCAATCTAACCGGGTGCAGCTGAATACCAGTATTTTACATGGAGCGACTACCTATCTGACCTATTTGTGGATCCAACAATATTATTCTAACTTGATTAATAAATGAATTATCTATTCACAATTGTTGCGCGACCCCCAGTCCCCTAGGATTCCAACACGCAGCAATAAGCTAAGATACAATAGTTATAATATTATACTAGCTTCTGCCCGCGACTTCGTCCGCGTGAAATTTCTTGTACCCCCCACCCCGTCGCAACACTTCGTATTCTCTTAGCGTTCTTTTTTTTTTTCTTTTTGCTCGGCTCCTAAGGGTCATAGCGTGATATTATATACCCTATAGCCTTCCTCAAGAATTGGGCTATCAAACGCAAAAAGATTTTTTCAAATCTGACCGGTAGTTCCAGAGATTATCGCGTTCAAACAAACAAACTCTTCAGCTTTACTTACGAGTATATATATATAGAAGATATATATTAGTATATATTAAGATGATAATACATAAGACTCGACAAGACAGAAAACCATGTAGGTAATGTAATACGTGGTCGCACTGACCTTCAATTTTGTAGGTCAAGTTGTGCCACACCAACTTAGGTTGTTAGCCTTAAAAACAATTAAAAAACAGCTGATAGATTGATCGCTTTAGATTGGTGATATTTATTCGCATACCTATTTAGAGGTTTCATGATGGTACAGGGGAAAGGCCGCTCTAAATAGTAATAATAACATAATTAGGAAAAAAAATCATTCAACGTGGCTCAAATGCTACCAGTCAGGGCACGTTTCCGGATGACAGCGATGCGGATAGATTGCGTCCCGGGGAAGGACATAGGATAGTTTTTATTATCGACATACCTCGCGGGCGAAGCCGCGGGCGGTAGCTAGTCTACTATATAGGCACATTTTCTCCGGCCTTTGCTCCCTTTAGGTATAGGTATCATGGATCATGTTGATGTTATCAATCGATACCGGCGTTACACGACTACTCTGATAAGGATAACAAAACGTTTGTTAGGGTCAGTTCACACCGAGACGCGACGCGACGCGCAGTTTTCAAGATAGAAATACAATTACAGACCTTATCTACTACACAAAAAGGTACACGATTCAGTGAGCTACGCCGAGCGGCGGCGGCGCCGCGCTGCGTAGCTCGACGTAGTAGTTAGACACTGAATTGTGTACCTTTTAGTGTAGTAGATAAGGTCTGTAATTATATTTCTATCTTGAAAACTGCGCGTCGCGTCGCGTCTCGGTGTGAACTGACCCTTAATGCCAGTTTCATAAACTACACTGTATATTTTCATTTCATGTTCATTTCAGTCTTTTTATTATTTTTTTTATTAAAAAATTAATAATATGTAAGTACAGACGGCAGCACATCAAGCTACCCGAAACTGTCAAATTTTCACAATCAACTTTGAAACTTGTGCTTTAGCGATAAAGTTGAAAATCTATTAAAGAGATAAAAGAGATTTGACAGATTGTAGTAGCTTGATGTGCTGGCGTCTGTACGGTCTGCAACAAATTTGCATAGGCACAATAAAGTTGAAATTTCTGTGAACACGCGCCCGCGCCGCGCAGGTCCGTACCTACATCTGTGTGTGTACACTGGCTAACGTCGAACGAAACAAAAAATAATTATACCGTCGCTTTTTCACACGCGCGGCGTAATTACGTATGACCTTGGTTGGTTCATACGATTGCTAAAATTCACATCTTCATAACAAGTACCGCTAGCGGATAGCGTTGCGTATTGGATTATTAAACAAGTTGGCCTAGGTTCGAATCTCGAGATGAAACTTTAATTTATCTTTTCAACAATATTCTTATCTTTTTTTATTATTATTCGATTAATTAATACACGAGAATAATAATGTAATATTTATTTTATTTGTATTATTATATTTTTATTGAAATATGGGATAAAAAAAAAAGATTTTTAAGTGATTTCCAAAATTTTATTCGTTATAATTTTATAAATAAACTTTTAAAACAGTTTATTTTCTCATAAAGAACAATTTATTGAAGTAAAGCATGTGAACTACTACCATTAGACTTAAAATATTGTAAGTATCTTTAATAAAATAATATTGTTCTTTAGATATATATTGCGGTTATAGCTTAAGTATTCATTTTCATTATGAAAAGAAGATTGAAACTATAAACCTCAAAATAATCCTTAATACGGTTAAGACACAATATTATTTTAATATTACTAAAATCAATTTGTAATTTATAACTTAATACGTTGTATAACCCCCATTATTATCCATGCTATCAAGTAAACGCTGGCGTATGGATCCTATAATATTTAAACATATTTCTGCATATTTCCTTGCAATGCAACTTCATCTGGTAACTGGTTGGTTAAAACAACATTTCTTTCTTATTCACTGACCAGCTGGGGCCTTCCACTGTCGATCGCGTTCGACTGGCACGGACCCTCCGACCTTTTGACCTTCCTACTCACAGTAGGTAGGTAATTTCTCTAAAACAAAAAAGGAATATTGTAAGGCTACTAGCAAAATGATAAAATATTATTAACTACTATTTTGAAAAAAAAATATTTTGAAAATAGTTCAAAAAATAAGATTATAATTTATACTTAATGTTATATTCATCATTCCAAAAGTAAATAAATAAACTCTTGGAAATATATATTTTTTCTTCTATTTAGACCCTATGGTAAATATAAAACGTTTTATACATTAATTAAATAAATGTTCGATAAAAGAATTAAATCATAATACTCACAGTCAGTCCGGTTTCATCAAATATTTGTGGTATAATATTAAGTCCACTTTTACGCAGCGCGATAATATCCGCTTTCATCTCAATATTTAAATTTGCTTGCGTTTCAAAATGAATAACACCTCTAATAGATTAAACACACTTCACTAACCCACAATATCAAATTATTATCAACCAACAAAGAACCACAACATTCTTTCGCGGTGAATGGTGCATCTGTCCACCTTATAATTAATTTATTTATTAAGATTTCTGTGGGTATAATCATAAAGTTTTACGAACTATGTGAACAAGACGAACATGACACGGAACTATATTCAATAGCGTGATTATTCGAGTAATATGCGGGTGTGTGTGTCAAATTACTCATTAAAAGAAGGTCGTAAGTCACTAACTAAACTTCAAACTATAACTTTGCGAATTTGCTTATGGACTTTTGATCGACACTGTACATTGTACTTGCAACCGGCATGCGTCTATGACCAAATTTATGAACGTAAATAAAGCGAAAGGAGTATTGAAGGATCATAGCGTGCCTCTATGTGTCTGTCTGTCAATTACTTCTTCACGCTAAAACCACTGAACCGATTTAGATGAAATTTGGTATAGAGTATGAGTCCCGGGAAAGGACATAGGATAGTTTTTATCCCGTATATTCCCACGGGATCGACACTTATGCTGGTGAAACCGCGGGGCGCTGCTAGTGGTACAATAATTATAATACACAATCATGTTGTTAACTCTTGTTGCTAGGCAGAACTTGCCTGCCTTTTGGACAGTTATTAATAGCCATAGGATGCCAATAACTTTGAAAACTTATGAATTTGACAAGTAAATGTTAATTGTCAATGCTAACATCATGTTTGAAAAGTTTCCAGTTCTTTTATTAAATACATAAATATTGTTTATGTGCCTATAATATTTTCCTCCTTAAGGCTATTTTTTTTTTCATGATAAAACAAAAACTATATACATATCATGTATATAATTAGTAGCGACCAGCCACTGCTTCACATGCTTTTTAAGACTTGCCAAAACATAGAGATTTCACGATTTTAAGTAAGTTTAATATGTATCCCGTAAACCTTTAGGAATAAATTCTCGACATGATGGTGAACACCGCAATAAAAATCTATTGGGATATAGAAAAACAGTGCGGTCATATAGACCGATACGTGAAGCAACTTTCATTAATAATATGTATTGATGTTAAATTCAGTTTAATTATTATTGCTTGTAACAAAAACAAATCATGAGAACGTAACATCATGAGCAGTACTTAGTTAAGTACTTAAATGTGTAGAACATTATTGTGAGTTCATTCTATTCACTTTAATTTAAATACATATTTAAATCACAATGTTTTTCAGATATTTGATTTTGTACCCTATTCCTAACTAGAAAAAGACTTTATTTGAATACCATGGAATTATTAGGATAACAAATT
The DNA here is from genome assembly GCA_951800025.1 of Oligia strigilis. Classification (NCBI taxonomy): domain Eukaryota; kingdom Metazoa; phylum Arthropoda; class Insecta; order Lepidoptera; family Noctuidae; genus Oligia; species Oligia strigilis. The sequence goes on along the minus strand of OX637560.1, from coordinate 14,888,580 downwards.
ATGTTCTTGTACAATTACTGAAAGTCGTGCCATTATTTTCTAATTAGAATATTGTAAGTAATTTATTATTATTAACATGGTGTACTTATTTAAAACATTATGAAGTGAAAACTTCTTTAGCGTGTTGGGAATTTTTTGAGATGGGAAAAAAAAACATTGAACTCGCGACACTGTTACCGTAACCGACACCGCGAATGTTTTGTTTATAAGACGATTAAAAAAATACACACGTAATTGTTCAAGTTTTCACTTCTGTCGGCACTCCCGGAGTGCCACTGTTTTTTTTTTATAAAGTCATAAATGTTTATGATTTTTTATAAAAAAAAGTCAAATGTGATATTAAGTGTTTGTTAAAGTTAGATTAAAAAGCGTAATTTGTCGATCTACAGATACCTACAGAATTATTAACAATATAGATTTCATTCAATTCTCTAATAATAAATATTCATTAGTGGTCATTCATAAATCACAAGATACTCAAGTGTCACGTCGAAGGAAAAACCTTGAATAATATTTTTATTTGTTTGTTCTCTGACATAACAGTGGTACTGGACCAAAGTCCAATTCAGTAAAATTGTACAAAACATTTCCTACGTTTACCGAAGAGATATCGAGCTAAAGTGCGCTTCCATAAATCCCAAGGTTAAATAACCTAGAATAATTTATTAACTTTGCAGTCTTATTATGAGCGTTCGAAAGAAAGTTTACACCCAGAAACAAAATGAATATCGTGCCGATATTAGAATGAAAATAGTGAATGACGTCCGTACGGCAGTATTTTTAGCGAATGGGTTTTCTAAGTGGGATGTTTACAAACTATGACACGGGAAGCAAAACGGAATTATCGATTGGTGAATGAAACAGAGCTTCTAATTGAATGAGGAGAACAGTAAACTAACCTTTTTCGTCTAATTGCAGCTGTGTTTTCACGTATTCCGTCGGGAATGTTATACAAATCTCAATGCCACCAGTTATTCCACCGGCCACAACACCTTTCAAACCTTTAGCCTTCTCGCCAGCCGCAGCCGCCGCGCCAGTTTCCGACATCCATGGCCTAGAAAATGGATTTTTGAATGCTAGTGGTCTGTTAGACATAACTATTTCTTTTTAGGCACTTGTCGTTTACGACAGCGGCTGCGTCGACTTCCCCCTTTGACAACGATTTCGAAACTAATTGGAAAATGGGAAATGTTTTGAAATGTCGTGGGAAATAGGGTAACTAGACCAGAGTTGCCAACGTCAACATGAATAATTCCCACAGATGCAGTGTTCATTATAACGATGAGTAGTGTCCGTTTATCCGCTACAGGAAAATCTATGAAATAACGCACAGGTAGGATAAATACTAATAAATAGTCTGCCAGCCAGGATTGCTATACATTCTAACGTCGTGTACAAATTGACTGCGGACAAATCCTTTGTCTGCTTGGCGCTTAAAAATCGACTAAGACGAAATGTGCCGCACTGGGCCGCACATAATTTTCTTGGTTGTAACATTGAAATAGACGTTTTGAGTTTTGACATCTATTTTCGTCATTCTCTTCAAGCTTCAACCATAGACTATACACTTATAAACTGAGAGCTTCAACTGAGCTTCATTCACTGTGATTCATTCAATTTCATTCATTCAATCAATGTCATTCAACTTATCGATAACGTAGCAAATGGTTTTATCAATTTAGTGAAAATATACAGTATTATTAAGTTTATTTTTGGTTGGAAGTTAAGAAAAACATAGAAAATGGCGTTGAGAACATACGGCGATAAGCCGATAAGCTTCCAAATAGAAGAGGGAGGAGAATTTTATTGTGTCGGCTCAGAGGTTGGTGGCATTCATTTTGTTTATATTTGATGTTCAATTTGATGCTTGCAAGAAGTTTTAACTTAACTCTACATGCAATTTTATTGCCAAAGTCTACTTACTCGAGTCGAAGCTCAATCTAAAATACCCCTTCTCTATATCAGTAAATGCAATAAACCACACACACTTCAAAATTCTAATATCTTGGTGCAGAAGTTCCTTGCGTTCATGATAATGTACAGTATCTAAATTATCTTGATGCTATATCCTTAACGTAACACAGTTTTCTGTTAAGTATTTGGAATACAATATAAATTCTTCCCTATTCAGGTTGGCAACTACCTACGGCTATTCCGTGGGTCCCTCTACAAGAAGTACCCGGGCATGGCCCGGCGTACCCTGACCAACGACGAAAGGAAACGTCTCATCGACAACGGTCTAGGAGCTCATGTGCTATCCAGTTCGGTATCACTCCTCAAGGCTTCCGAGGTGGAAGATATTATTGAGGGCAACGATGATAAGTATGTGTACGTTTTACAATAATTATTTTCTATTTTAGGATATTGATTCTGAATGAGTATCTTGATGATGTTTGATAAAAGATTGGTAAGTGGAAGTTGGAGATGGTCAGCTATTATTAACATCATCATTCAAATCTTCACTCTACTACGTATTCAAGATTTTCTATTTTAACATCATTTGGGATCCATTTTGGTACAACAGTGTTATGACCTGCTTTCTTCCTAGAAATTAAAACATCAGATCTTTTGTTTTGTTATGTTTTAAACATCATACATGCATCAAGGTTGTGGAACTTCATCATCTTTTTATAATTATGTTTTTAGTTTCTCAATTACTAAAACATCTATCACTTTAACCAAGGGAAAGGCCATGAAATCTTTTCTTCAAAATAAACTCATATTGGTGTTTGTGGTGTCGCAGTATATCTACAGCTTTTGGTTACATTCAATCGCCACTAACATGTCAAAAATGACTTTAGCGGTTCAACTGATATCACATCTTCACAATCAGGTACAAAGCGGTGTCCGTCAGCCAGGAACTGGCAACACCGAGGGAGAGCAAGAGCAAGAAGCCTCACAACCAGTCATGGCTGCCCGTTATGCCTAATTCTTCGCACTTGGATGCAGTACCGCAAGCTACCCAGATTAGTAGGACTAGGGTGCATAATAAGAAGGTATGTGCCTGTTATCCTTGCTTATCTTTATCCCTTGTTTAGTGTACACCTCGGCCACTGCAGGTCCGCATGCATACCCTTACTAAACCCGTACCAATCAAATGGGGAGTGAGACAGGGCGACATCATTTTACCGAAGACATTTGCCGAAAAGTTTAGATTGGGACTTTTGCTGTGTCCCATCCCACTTAAGATTTGCAGTTGACCTTGTGCTAAAACTTCGATGATCAGCAGAAAATGCTTCAACACCATAATGCTTCTTTTAAGGTAGCACATGGCCAACACAAAGATTATGGCAAACATCTTCAGCAATTCAAATCCTTGTGTGAAAGTCTGAAATGAAAGGTTGGAGATGGTTGGCCAGTATGTTTATCTTGGCCATATTCTTTCATTTGGCAAAGAGCATCAACAGACCGAGATATCGAGAAGAATACAGCTTGGGTGGGCCGTATTTAGCAAATTGGACGACATTCTGAAATCAGCCAAAATTCGATGATGTCTGAAGTCTCGCCTCTATAACCAGTGTTCTGCCCCCCATGACGTATGGTGCCGAGACACGGATGCTCACGCAGGAGGCTGTGAACATGGTGAGTGTGACACAGAGAGCCATGGAGCATTCCATGCCTGGCATAAAGCTTATAGAACGAGTCCCAAACGTCGAAATCCGCAGACGTACGAATGTTTCCGATATCGGAAACCGAGTTATGGAACTCAAATGGAATTGGGCTGGACGCCTGGCATGGTGTAGTGATGACAGGTGGAGCAAGGCTGTGACATAGTGGCGTCCAAGGACTGGAAGGCGAAATCGGTCGTCCGGCGGTGAGATTGTTAGGTTAGGTTAGGTTAGGGTGGACGACATTGTTATCATCGCGGATAGAACCCGGATAAGGCTGGCACCGGGGCGTGGGGAATGGCACTTGAAAAGAGAGAGGCCTGTGTCCACTTCCAGCAGTGGGTAAAGTCGGGCAGTGGATGATGATGCTAGTTTTCTTATATACTACTATAGCAGCGCCCCGCGGTTTCACCCGCGTAATTTTCGATCCCGTGGGAATATCGGGATAAAAACTACCCTATGTCCTTTTCCTGGATTCAAACTATCTCTACCAAATTTCATCTAAATCGGTTCAGCGGTTTAAGCGTGAAGAGGTAACAGACAGACAGACATACTTTCGCATTTGGATGGATGGATAGATAGATAAAGAGAGAATAAACTTTGTTGTACACAAAAATTGTTTTACAACATTTATTGCTGATTCAAAAACAACAAAAAAACTATATAAAACCTTAATATTTTCTAGGTCCGCACATTCCCTCTGTGCTTCGACGACACGGACATGACAGCAATGCTGGAGAACTCCTCACAGAAGCAGATTCTGGTGCCTATCAGACTCGACATGGAAATTGAGGGACAGAAACTGAGAGATACATTCACTTGGAACAAGAATGGTAACTAAAGTGGAGTTCTGATAAAAAAATCAAAGTGTGAAATTAGAAAATATAAAAAATGGTTGCCTGTAAAGTCGGTTTTACGGGCGAAGATTTTACGTGACAACGTCTTTTTCTCGGTAGAATATTTATTGATATGAATATAATTAAATTGCACAATAGGAACAAGGAATTAAATGAAAATAAGAACGTAACGTTACCGAGCGTTACACTTTTTCATAAGTGACTCCCAGCCGCAACCTAATTTAAGACGTTGTCACGTCAAAAATTAATATAATAATACAAAACACATATTATCTTGTCCACATACTGCCGTCGCACCCCGCCGTTCGCCCGGGTTTTGATTTTTAAGTCATGCCGAGGTCGGTCGCGGTGGACTGGACACACGATCACTGTCACTGGGATGTCACGTTCGGTTCGAATAATCTCGTTTCTGATGAATTTCCTTTTACATAAAATCTTTTCGGTTATTTCAGAGTCAATAATAACACCAGAGCAGTTCGCAGAAGTGTTATGTGATGATCTAGAGTTGAACACCAGTACATTCATCCCTGCTGTCGCTTCGTCCATCAGGCAGCAAATAGAAGCGTACCCTAGCGAACCGCCCGCGATACTAGAGGAGCAGCCGGACCAAAGAGTTGTCATCAAACTCAATATTCATGTTGGGAACACTTCTCTTGTTGATCAGGTTAGTAAGGCATTCAGTTAGCTTACATTTTTGGAATGAAGTTCTTTAACGGAGCTTGCGCTAGGAGTATACTTGGAAAAAAAGTCGCATGGAGGGGATACTCCATGCGACTTTTTATTATAAATAATAGAAAGAGAGACAGAGAGATAGTTTTAATAGATTTTGAGGGTGCTAAAGCCAATAGTGAGGTCAAAATGAAAATCCAAGATGGCGGCTGCCAAAATTTTCAAATTTTTCGTCAACGATGTCGTTTTCATGGTTTTCGAGGGTGCTGATTGTGCTGAAGCCGATAGTGAGGTCAAAATGAAAATTAAAGATGGCGGCTGCAATAATTAATTTTTTTTTCGTTAATTAGATATTTTCGCAGCCGCCACCTTGGATTTTCATTTTGAACTTCGTTCCTGCCGGGGGTCCCCCGACCTCACACGTTTTTTTTTTGGGCAAGTGAATCACCAGCGTTACTAGGTAAGCAGCCCGACCAAAGAGTTGTAAAAGTCAAGATACAATGTGGTCATGTGGATCAGGTTAGTAAGATTGATGGAAATACCAGGGAAGCAGCGGGACCCTGGGGCACTTGATTATTGTCACCACACTTGGTAGACAAAATTATGATCACCATTTATGTTCTCATTATTAAACTGGATGAGGACTATATTCCTCACGTAATCACTTTTTCTGACACCATCATCATCTGCCTAACCTTTTCCCAACTATGTTGGGGTCGGCTTCCAGTCTAATCGGATGCAGCTGAATACCAGTATTTTACATGGAGCGACTGCCTATCTGACCTCCACAACCCAGTTACTGGGTAATACAATACCCCTTGGTAAGACTGGTTGTCAGACTTTCGGGCTTCTGACTACCCATTATATGATAAAAGTTTCACTTATTCCTTGCCAGCCTAGAAACACATTTCTTAACACAATAACTCACTCTTTCCAGGTTGAATGGGACATGTCAGAAAAGGAGAACAACCCGGAACAGTTCGCGATGAAGCTGTGTGCTGAGCTTGGCTTGGGCGGCGAGTTCGTGACAGGCATCGCGTATAGTGTGCGAGGACAACTGAGCTGGCATCAGAGGACTTATGCTTTTAGCGAGGCGCCACTACCTGTTGTAGAGGTAAGAGGCATAATAATACAAAAGTAAATCACACCACCAGTATGTCGGCGCGGAAGAGGCCGACCACCGGCCAGCTTAGGACTCCGAGGCCCACCGGCCTCTGATAGGGTCCCCGTTCCCGGTGGCAGTGTGCAGCGCATGAGATGGACACAAAAGTAAATTATTGTTATAGTCTCTGACATTTCTCGGGACCCTGGGGTCCCCGACCTTTGGAAGGCGTACGAGGGGCCGAAGCCAACTTCAACACTAGGATAAATAACTAATACACAATCTGAATCTGAACTAATATTATAAAGAGAAAAGATTTGATTTTTTGTATGTTTGTTGTTTGGATGAAATTTGGCACATGGGCAGACCATGACTGGATTAGGATTTTATCCCGATATTTCCACGGGATCGAGATTTATGCAGGTGAAACCGCGGGGCGCAGCTAGCATTTAATACAAATGTAGAATAAAATATGCTTAGAAATGTAAGATAAGTAAAATAAAAAAAGTAAAATAAGTACTTACTAGTTTTGTAAAACACACAAATAACACCGTTAATTTTTTTTGTCAGTTGCTAGGTTTTGAAATTGCACAGCCGCATTGGTTACATTGCCAAACTTATTTTAGATTTCATCTTTTTTATCAGAAAAAACTAAAATATTATCAGCCTAGGGTAATTTAAGAAGTCACATGTGTATTTAGTAGTCGTTGACAAAACGTCTCTTGTATTACTTAATCACTCTGCTTACAATAATGTCCACTTTCTCCCCCAGACCCCCTACCGCCAACCATCAGAAGCGGAACAATGGGCGCCGCACCTCGAGACCCTCACCAACGCAGAGATGGAGAAGAAGATCCGCGACCAGGACCGCAACACGCGCCGCATGCGCCGCCTCGCCAACACCACGCCCGGTTGGTAGACATGCACTCACTTATATACAGAAAGTATACTATTTTATATAGCAAGGTTGCGTTAGGTGAATAGGTATCCTATGAGACCAAGCTAACAAGATTAATTTTTGTATTTGATTACTGTTAAATATTTACGTGTATTTTTGATTCATTGACAGACAACGCACGCCCTAAACCGCTAGGTCTAGGAGCATTAAATTTGCACAAGTGAGCATTACGAAGGATTTAAAAAAAAAAATCCCTAAAAAGGTTAAACAAAGAATGAAAGTTTGTATGAAACTTCGTCATTTTTGCCAATGGGAGACCCCACTTGTTCAGGCTTGTTCTGGCTTGTTCTAAATAAAAAATAAATAAAATCGATAGAACATTGGAGTAGCTACATGCTTTTAAATTTTCTGGAGAGGGGGCAAATTTCCATGTCGCGTTTGGGAACGTCGTATACTTCCAAGTGCTTCCTATGTGTAAAAAAATAGGTATTATGAAAACTGTTTTCGGTAGGAGTTGACTGGTACAAATCGTCACGTAAGGAAAAAGCGTTATTCCCCTTCCATGCGACTCTCTCTCTCTCTCTCTGTGTCTCCTATTATATACGAGTGTGTGTATGTGCGTGTGAGTTTCGCGTAAGGAACTTTTTTGTTCCTGACGGGGGTCCCCCGAACGCACACTTTTTTTTACAAGTTTTTTTTTGTTGTCTATGTTTTCTGTTTTTGATAAAATACCTATTGTCTATACCCCTGCATTAACGCTCGTTTATGCGTTATGTTAGAGGGCTTGAATTGTATCAATCGCAGCACAATTGAAACTTGGTCTTAATTGGATATCTACTCACGTAATTTTGTTGTGCAAGGAACTTGGTATGATTCAGGTTGCGGATAAGAGAGTAATGCCTACTTGATGCCAGCTGATATTTTCAATATGCATGTTATGAAACTGCAGCTCAGGCAAGTTACTTGCACAATCGAAACAACTTTGAACTCAACATTATTTTTATTGTATTTCATGAAGACACTGTGTGTCATTGTGAAATACAATTCTTAGATACACAAGTATACTGCCCATTGAAGTCAGAAATATACTATGTCCAGTATATCTTGACATTTGGCGACGTAGAACTAAATTAAAAAATACTGAATTTGGCGTTTGGTTGATATTAATTGTGTTTGCAAGCAGCGCTGTGAAGGACCAAAATATACTGGACGCCTTGTGATTGTTGCATTTCACGAATTTGAACCTTATGTCGGTGTCGTAGGTGTTGTCGTGAAGTGCAACAATTATATCTGTGGGTAAGCAGAGGTCTTCTGCATAGTTGTATGGAATGGGTAAATATGTTGGATAAGGTTCCATCCACACAGACCAGGGTCGGGGCACCACACGCTCACTGTCTAGCCGGTCGATTCTGTAAAAATCTCACCGTGAAAACTTAGGTGAAGTGAGTTTGTTTTTGCTAGGAATTGACACTATTGACAGCTCACTCCACGCTCACTTCACCTAAGTTTTCATGGTGAGATTTTTACAGAATAGCACCGCTGTCCTAAATATATTGCTTGCATACATTTTGTAAGACCTTGATCACACATATCTGGGCCCTCAGTGACTCAGGCATGCTATGACGTACACAATCACTGAGCAAAGACAAGGAAGCCCGGAAAGCTTTGACCCTGAACTGTGTGGAAGTTCATAGTATAAGTCAGTCATAGGTGATAGGAATGTACCATACACATACAGCATGCGATGAAACTACACTCGGGTAGGTGCAAACAAACATATACTTAAGTACTTAAGCACATCAAGCTACTCGAAACTGTAAAATTTTCCCAATCAACCTTGAACCTTATGCTTTAGTGATAAAGTTGAAAATCTATTAAAGAAATTTGACAGATTGTAGTAGCTTGATGTGCTGGCGTCTCTACATAAAGTATATTATTATACATTAGGGAAAGGTGGATGTGTCAGATAAATTTCTAAACGTAAGCATAAAGGCAGAAACACACTTGTAACACCCGACGCCATCCCACGCTTACTCATTGGCCACATTTTCATCTCGTTGAGCTATTTTCGTCATTTGGCCAATAAGTAGGCGTGGGATGGCGTCGCGTTTTAATAATATGTTTCCGCTTTAATGCTTTTCTCTTCTCTGTTAGAGACAAGACTGTTCTGTAATTCATGAAAACTGGCTTCAATGTTAGAAAAGTCCCTAAGAGCTGATAATATTGAAGCCTAAGTTTAATTTTCAGTATTATTTAAGACCAGATTCCGCCCGCGGCTTCGCCTGGGTGGTAAGTCGATGACAAGTAGCCTATGACCTTCCCCAGGGTTCAATGTATCCCTATACCAAATTTCATCTAAATCGGTCCAGCCGTTTCGGGAGATAACCCTTAACAAACGGACAGATAGACACCAAAATTTAATTATAATCAGACACTTCAATTTTTTGTTTATACATGCCCAACATAACAATAACTATTTAAAAACATTATGATGTTGTACTGAGGTGAAAAAAAAAAAAAAACAAATAATAGACAGAATTGAGCTACAAAGTTTCTTTATGATAATAGGTTACAATAAGGCTATAATATTCTCAGCAAACCCAACACTCCTTTTCTTATTTCTGACGTATCCACACTTTCCTGAGAATCTAGAAAATCAAAAAGTACATAAATATACACTTTTACATTAATCACATAATGATGATCATGAGAATATTTATATTATTAACAAATTAGTAGAATTTGCATGAAATCACTATACATTTATACATATTTATACAAGTTTTGACGGGATTTCTGTTAGTTAGGTGTTGTTATTATTTTAAACAAATATTTTTGCATACGGTACTTAAATACAATGTTTAGTTAGAATTGTTGAGAATTGCAGATTTTTTGTCGTATGGTAATTTCTAATGGCACTGAGGCTTTTTTATTTATTATAGGCCGAATTATACTCGGTGGATGTGCCGACTGTTTATATTTATTAAATACCATTCGGTAAACGAATTATCGACCGTCAAAAAATATCTGCAATTTGCAATTTTAAGGTGCCTACAGATGTGGGAGATTTTGTCGATCGGAAGGAGTTCGATAAATTGTTTGTTGAATGACATTTTTCGATTTTCAAAATCAATCAAGTCTGTAGCCACCTTTAGTGTTAAGGATCTTGATAAACAAAGCTGCCTCCATAGTCAAATTAATAAAAAATAAAACACTGGTCTTCCTAAAGAGATATATTTAATGTTGCCAGTGCGATACCAATAACTTTTATTATTATTAAAGTTGATAGTCGAGTTGAATGTGAAATAGTCGATTGATTCGAATAATCGATTCAAAACAAATCGGCACGGTGTTTTGCCGCCATTCATACATAAATGGCTGCTTACTTAATTTCGTTAGTAAATGTTAATTAATATATTTGATAATGAAGACTAATATTATAATTTATCACAGAATCTTAACATAACATAACGCCTGTAATCCCGAAAGGGTAAGGCAGAGGTGTACCTATTATAGTACAACCTTCACAAAAAAATACGCATTTTTGAGGCTAACTTTGTTTGCAAGTTACAGTCAAATCAGTTTTAAAATATTTAATTAATTATAAGTATTAATATTACAATTATGGAGTGAGGTATTAAAAGTATTAACGCTTTGACTGCTTAAAAAGGCCGTTCGACCATGACTGATCGAATAATACATCATTATAGAACTTATTTCGTTGTCTCCTGCAAAATCAGTACTTACGAAGAATGAAAATATCCTTATTTATTCAAAGACTTCTGGAATTCATAGCTTGTTCCATAGTTTAAGACTGACGGACGCTTATCTAAGCTGTCAAAGTGTTAATATGAAAGTTAAAGTCATGGTGACAGTTTTATCTCAAGTATTTTCTAGTTAATTATACAATTTACAACATTGTTCAATAAAATAATTAATGGAAACGTATTGATGCCTTTCATGAGTACAATTTCATAATAGATGCAATATAGTTAAGATTTTTAGTAAAGTGTGCACGAAAAAATGGCGTACAGCCAAAAGTACAGTCACTGCCAAACAAAGTGAATGTTTAATTTAAATTATTTATTTGTACGTTGGTTTTTTCGTGCAGTTTATACGTGTTCATGTAATGTATTAAGAAAGTAAGTGGACTGTTAAAATTCTATCACATTAAAGAGGAATTTTCCAAATCACTATTGTTTCATTTTTTAACCTCAGTTTAACTAACCTAATATTTGTTTCGCAATGGGTGATTCAATTGACACAATCTGCTTACCATAACTAGATTATTGGAATATGGCAACACTATGTGATGTAATCTCTGCCTGTTAATATTTCGAAAAAGTATTTTAAGGAGAGCAGTGGTGGCCCAGTGGTCACGGACACGACTTACGAGTTGTAGGTCGTAGGTTCGAACCCAGACAGGCGCTTTACTTTGTGTAAGTTATTTCATCACCACTGCTCTCAAAACGGTGAAGGAAAACATCGTGAGGAAACCGGCATGTCCTAGGACCAAAAATTCGAAGACCTGTGACATCCACCAACCCGCACTGGGCCCGCGTGGTGGATTACGGCCCACTCCCTCTCATTGAGAGGAGGCCAGTGTCCCAGTAGTGGGAACATTAAAGGCTGATGATGATGATTTTAAGGAAGTATGAAATAAAAGTGACATTTACTGTATTTAGTTTAAAATATATTCATACATTCGTTTGTTTGACCTTATTCAATTAGTTTAATAAGATAAGTAATTCGTTTCTGAGCCTAGAATGATACTTAATTTGGAACTCGAAAATGTAACTAATTAGAAAATTAGAAAACAGCAATAGGTTTGTCCGTTTGACCACCCCCCTGTAACATAGTATTGCCATACTAAAAAAAAAAAACTAAATAGAAAATCGACTAAATGAGTTGATGTTTGTTTCTGGTGACAGATGTGTCGTTGAGTCGCGCTGTCAACCGGCTGATTCGCGCCGACGAAGCCCTCTTCCAAACTACCCCGGAAAAAAGAAGGAAAAAGATTTAATCGCCCTGCGCCCATGGGAGAAACTGCTGTGTCCGCTAGCTATAGGCAATAGATATAGTTTTTTTTTATATCACTGTTAAAATAATTTAAAAAAATCTGTAGAATAGGCTATTTGACTGGTTTCTGATAAACATCTCAGATTATTTAATGGTGTCTAACGAGCCCACAAAAACCTATTACTTCAAATTGCATAATGTATTTCTTTTAGAAAATAGTAAATAAAAATGTACTGTTTAAATAAGCCGCCAAAACGCTATCTTTAACAATATGGCGTCGTGACGTCAAAATACACGTAAACAAACGTTGAAACGGTCGAGATACTAAACAAAAGTCATCTGTTCTGTCAACGATAGACAGAAATTGACTATATCATGACGTCATCATAAGTTCAGCCAATCCAGACCGTTTTCGATTACGTGGCGCCAGATTTAAAAAGATGAAGTTTTTTCGGGATTTTTTTAATAAATAATACATTGTTTTGTAGTAAAATTAATGCAAATCGATTTTAAAAGCGATAATCTATACGAGTGTCAATAATTATGACCTTATTTTTTACATTGTCAAATAGCCTATTGTCAATTTTGAGCGATTGCTGTTTGTAATTTCTGCTGCTTGATATGGCATTTGTAATTTGGTAAATTATGATGTAATATATGGTTTTGGTTGCTAATAACATCTCCTTGATGTTATACATTCCTGGTACATGTCTCTTTTGGGACACAAAAGTTTTACCTTCTAAAAATGCTGGAGCATGTTCTTTGCTGTCAAGGTTTGATTGAAAAAATGCAACAGTATGCTTCTAATACACCACAGGAAATTTTCTCTGGCACGCTATTTTGGACTCTATCTTTGTTGCTCATAGTGTTCATTACCATTTTCATAATGTTGCCAGTACATGACAGTTGCTAGTGGACATAGCTATTTTTTTTTTAAATTCAATGTAATTGTTCGTTTTCCAGTGTTTGACTACAAAACATAATCTGCCTAGCTTAATCAGCGTATAATGTTCCCACTGCTGGGACACAGGCCTCTTCTCAGTGAGGGGTAATCTACCTAGGTCGGCTTCCAGTCTAACCGGATGCAGCTGAATACCAGTATTTTTTTACATGGAGCGACTGCCTATCTGACCTCCAGAACCCAGTTGCTGGATCACACAAATACGGTACGATAATCACGATTCAGGCTTAACGCATACATTCATAGGTAGGTTGTAAGTGTCCACAGGCCTATGAGACCGCGTTTAAGTAGGTATCATTTAGATGTAGTACCTACTTTTCTGTTGACTTATTTGGCATATTACATCGAAAAGGTAAAATTGCATTTACATCGCAGAGTTTAAGGTTGCCTGTCCACCGGAGCGGAGCGAGGCAGTGGAGCGGAGAAACGGAGAAATATTAACCAATAGGATTGCACAAAATCTCCGCTCCTCTTCTGTCCAATTTTCCTATTGGTTTATATTTCTCCGTTTCTCCGCTCCGGTGGACAGGAAGCCTTAAGGTGCATATAATATCCTATCTCTGCTGCTTCTGCTTCGTTGGTCTAGTGGTCGCAAGCGCGACTGCTGTGCATGAGGTCCTAGGTTCGATTCCCAGGTCGGGCGAAGTTTTTTTCCATCAGAAATTTCTCAGTAACAGCCGTTTGTGCCCGGTTGATGGGAATAGGCTCGCCTATTACATCGAAGTTAAACATAATGAGCGAGATGTGTGTGAGTGGTGTGTGTGTCCACATCTGCACATAACCCTTGAGGGAAAATAGGCACTGTTTAATAATTAACCTTTTAAACGCGTTTTTTGGATGGGAAATCATCAAATGACCCCTCCTGCTCTGAGTGGAGTGGAAGGGAGTGTCAGACTCTTACTGACTAAAAACCACCCGTGTTCGTTCCTTAGCCCTTTATGTTCCGGGCCAGCGGTAACCCTATAACCCCGACAATCCCGCTGACCTTTGACCGTTGACCTTTTAGCCGTTTGTATCGTATTTCTGCGACAGAGAACATGCATGATTTTTTCGTTCTATTCAACGATTGCTCCTCATTTATTGTAGGTATTATTTGATCCCCCTTATATATCCCCTTTAGCTTGGTGGAGGCCTATGTCCAGCAGTGGACGTCTTTCGGCTGAAATGATGATTATGATTATTTTATCGATTTGTGGCCGCGCGCTTGGGGCACGGCAATTGATATTTAGCCAAGCGCTTAAAAGGTTAATAATGCGAAATATAGTCGTATGTAAGGCGTAAGCACACCTATTGTAAACGGTCATGTAAACCGGCATAAAACTATTGTGTATGCATCTAGTCGTGTTACCACGGCTAAGCTATAACAAGATTACACCACATACTCTGTAGAAATGATTTGGAGGATGTGAAAAAAAGTGTTTAAATAAGTCAACGGAAAAAGTGTAGGATGTTAAAATTATTTCGTTAAAATTTAATAAAAAATTAGCAATAATGAGATTAATTTTTATTCCATTCCGCATGGCATTCTTATTCGAATTAAATAATATTACAATAATAAATGCATTTATAGAGATTTCTTTTAATAGGTCTACGTTTTTTTAATTGATTTTATAGCATGTATCAGAAACTGCGCAATGGCTTTCATTTTGACAGTTCAACAACATTCATTGCGTTATCTACGTTGTCGAGCAGAAAAATGATTCGAACTTTAAAGCAATGGATTAGCAATGTCCTTCAAAATGATTCAGAATGTAATTGGTCGTGTGTTACGCAATTAGGGCGTTGATCAACTTTCTCCATGGGACCAACATCGTAATCGCGAAAAAATAATCAGCCGTCCCATAGATTTGGGTCGAGTAGGTGTGGGCATTTGGGTCGAGTAGGTGTTGGCATTTGGGTCGAGTAGGTGTCGGCATTTGGGTCGAGTAGGTGTTGGCATTTGGGTCGAGTAGGTGTTGGCATTGATGGCATGAGAGCAGTGGTGGCCAAGTGGTAACGGCCGCAACTTACGAGTTGTAGGTCGTAGGTTCGAACCCAGACAGGCGCATTACTTTGTGTAAATTATTTCATCACCACTGCTCTCAAAACGGTGAAGGAAAACATCGTGAGGAAACCGGCATGTCCTAGAACCAAAAATTCGAAGACATGTGGCATCTGCCAACCCGCACTGGGCCCGCGTGGTGGACTCCCTCTCACCAAGAGGAGGCCTGTGTCCCAGCAGTGGGAACATTATAGGCTGATTATGAGGTGTGGGCATTTGGGTCGAGTAGGTGTTGGCATTTGGGTCGAGTAGGTGTTGGCATTTGGGTCGAGTAGGTGTCGGCATTTGAACGGGACAGTTGATAATTCTTTCGCGGTTATAATGTTGGTCCCATGGAGAAAGTTGTTCAGTTCGATGGTCTCTGCCACACCCAAATATGACCACCAATAAAAAAGTAAAAATCAAAAATCATTTATGCAAATTACGCTGAGAATCAGCACTTTTCAAACGTCAAAATTACACAAGACAGTCCCCCAAAACGCCCCCCCTTCACCACCTCCTAGTGCTTTAGCTGGGAGGAAGAAGTGGCGCAACAAACTCCCCAGGAGTACAGCACTCCCTTCTGATACATACTGTTTATTAATTAGACTCTGGTTGTTAATAACTTTCTGTGATTAAAGATTACTTTCTTCGCTGTAAGGCCTTGTTTGAAATTAGTTAGTGTAGGTTTTGCTATTTCTTTTTATGTCTTTAAATAAAATTAATAATGCTTGTTCGTACAGACGCCAGCACATCAAGCTACCCGAAACTGAATTTTCCCAATCAACTTTGAACCTTATGCTTTAGCGATAAAGCTACCCGAAACTGAATTTTCCCAATCAACTTTGAACCTTATGCTTTAGCGATAAAGCTACCCGAAACTGAATTTTCCCAATCAACTTTGAACCTTATGCTTTAGCGATAAAGTTGAAAATCTATTAAAGAAATTTGACATTTTGTAGTAGCTTGATGTGCTGGCGTCTGTACATTCAACCGCACGCTTGCGGAACTCCGTAACTACGTGTGGTTGACTGTACTTCTTTAGAATATGTATTATTTTTGTAATATGACTGTAATGGAGGTTTTTAAAACAGATCTGAATTATTTTTGTTAACTCACTTTTAGTTGCTCTCTATTTTAGAGTAGTGTAACAATGTCATCAATATTTTTTTTAACACAATTCTTAGGCCGTGATCTATAAACGTTTAGAAGGCCAATTCTAGTACTTCAAAAACCTTTGAATTCAAGTCACAATCTCATCTCAGCGACAATCAATGTCAAAAACTTGTCAAAAATGGATTGAAATTGATTGTATTTTTGACAGATTGAGACTGATATTAGATTGCGAACGTTCTTAAAAATACGGGAATTGCCCCTCAGTTGTCTACACAACAACCACACCAGCAAGTCTGACAACTATTGTGTAAAATAAGCTGGACGGCCAAGCTGGGCTGGGCCGCTGGGCCGGCTGATTTGGTATATAGTATAGACACCCTTACTACTTAGTACGTGCTTTGGCTTAGACAAGTTCCTGTCTCTTTCTTGCACTTGTAGTTTGACATTTGTGCGACAGTGACAGGAATACCGCATAGCCAATAAAAAAAAATAGTCGTCCAAACCGTATTTCGGCCACGGCGGCCAATCTCAAAGGAAAGTAGCCTTCTGCCTTCGGCGCGGGAGATATTATAGTGTACAAGTGTGTGCGCAATAGCCAATGTACGTGTTAAGTATCGGTTATACATCGCCTTAGTCCCTGAGATGTAAAGCGCAGTTTTGCTTGATTAATTTATTATATAAATTAATTTATTATGCGACGTAACATGGCGGGCCGGAACATAGGAACTAAGAACTTTCGCGCATGTTCTCTCACTCGCCTCATGTCACCATTTTGTTTCTAAAAAATCTTACTGCGCAGCCTTCTGCGCAAAGTTCAGGCCCGCTTACGTCGGTCGTATTGTACGTCTCAGTTCCAGCTTTGACACATACCTTCGAGGAAACTTGCATCTATACACCGCTAGGGCAGCGCTCGGCTGCTATAGGAACGCTTGCTAACAGAATGATGTGGTCATCGTGTACATGGGATTTTGTTTTCAAATTGGTCAGATGTAAGTTTCCTCGATGGGACAAAAAAAATATCTATAAAATTAATGTTCAGTGTACCTAGTATAAGCAATAATAGTATCTTTAGTGGTAGTATTTCAACGCTGTGGTAAGAATACAGCTCTCATATCTACGCCTAGTATGTATCTTTTAAATAATAAAGACATGCCTATGAAACAGTTGTTTGGTTTTTTCTCCCAATTAACTTCACCTGTAACTGAAAAGCTAAAGAGTAACCAACTCCTGGCGTGAATCTCCTGATGCGGAGGAAGAAACGATCAATCAACAAACAGTAAACTCAGCCTATTGCAGTCCACTGCTGGACATAGACCTCTCACAGGCTGCGCCACAACACCTGCCTTCGCGTCTTATGGCCTGTTCTGCGCGAGGTCTTCAATCACGCGCATCGATTCGTTTTCAATATGTTGCAGTTGCACTATGGGTATTTTATACAAGTCGCAGATTGATTGTAGAAACCGCTGTTTTACAAAACAGCACCTTATTCGCGTAACAAAGAAAGAAAGAAAGAAAAACTGTTCATTCTGCAAAAACAAAACGCACATTGCAAATAAAAAAAAGACTAAACATACACGCAATGTAGTCAAAAGCCTCGTACTCAAGCTTAAAAAATGTTGACAATTTTGTAACACACCATTACCATTACTGTCAAGTTGAATCATTTTGAAGCATATTGCTAATCGAATGCTCCTTAATCCTTATGTACGAAAACTGTCTGCTTAACAATGTAAATCACGCAATGAATGTTGTTGAACTGTCAAAATGAAACCCATTGCTACTGATAGCGTGTTACGTAATTACCCTGCAGCTCCGTTATGTAAAACAACTGAACAACGTTTACTCACGATGTTTTCCTTCTCCGTTTTGATGAATGTAAGGATATTAATATAAGAAAAGGGGCCGTGCAATGAAAAGATGGATGGATTGTGTGAAAGATGACACGGCTTAGAAGGAAGTAATTATTACTGAGAGGATGGCTGATAGAGATATAATATAAATAAGAAAAATATGTTGCCGCGCCGACCCCAAATAAATTTGGGATAAGGATACAATCATTACCTAGCTGATTGCCATATGGAGAACAATTTTGAGATTATGACGCTGAATAATCAACATTAAGGCGAAAGCGCCAGGGTAGCCCGCGAAATTCAATTTTTTTTAGGTTTTTTGCAATTTGCTGGTCAGTATTAAGTTGTACGTTGATTAAAATATGATTCGCGGCCGTAACAAATATGTATTTACAGAATTATAATCATTGAAGTCATCAACACTATCTACTCTCTAAGACCATGTAATCCCCAAGAATGAGTATTTCATGAAATCTTGACATTTGGGGATTACGCGAATCATATTTTAATCAACGTACAACTTAATACTGACGAGCAAATTGCAAAAAACGTAAAAAAAATTGAATTTCGCGGGCCAGCTTAGAGCTTCGCCCTTAAGTCAGAATACTCGTCTTATGGTCTATGTTCCAAATTGATGTTATTTCAAGTTAAACAAATCTCAACTTTATTTTAATGAGTTGATTTCAGAGTGACTAGCACTATTGAACAAGTTATAAAAATGTTTGAAGTTGTAGCGTAAGCTGAACTTTATTGTCACGTAGGAATTAAAGTAATTTTTCCATAAAATCATATTTGTTTACATTTTTGGCAAATAAATCGCGAAAGCAGATTACATACAACATACATGAAGTAACTCCTTCTTTCCATGGGGGCAGGCAGAAACTACAGAACACCATCTGCTGCGATCCTTACATACGTCTACTCCACAGATATAGATAGACCTAGATAACGCAAGTATCACGAACTGTATGAAAACCAAGCGTGCCATTTTTTGACTACCTACTATGACGTCAAAAGCTCGCGCTCTCGCTCACGTTTACCCAGCCAGCAGTACACAGGACTGAGCGCGAAAGTGGCGGCTTATGATTTTTTATCGTAAGCTGGTGCGATTTTTGGCACGCGAAGTAGTTGCTCTTGCGTTATCTAGGTGTATCTATATGGTCTACTCCTTTTGCCTCGTTTACGTTCATACATACATACATCTGGTCATGCACGCACGTCGGTTGCGAGTAGGTATTACGCACCTAACCTTTTTATAGAACATCGGTCACTATACAGGATAAATTTTTCAAGTGGGCGTGGATGGCCAAGTCTGAAACTATGAGGAATAGTGAAAAGTACTCAAAGGAGTCGCGGGCTCGATCAATATTTCTAGCCAGGAATCGAACCCGTTGATTTTGATAAAAAAAAACACATACTGTATATTACACCACTCAATAGTGTCCCATAAGGATCAAATTCTGGTAATTGCGAGTGTTCGAGTTGCTTCGAGTGCGTTTCATCTAGACCTGGTTAGCCGTTAAGGCGTGAAAAAGTAACAGACAGACAGACTATTCATGAAGAAACCATAACCGTTATTGTAATTTTTTTAAAGTTTGAAGTCAAGCTCGATATATGGCGTTGGCGTCGAAATAGATCTCCCTATGATTTTGGTACCTACAACGATTTGGTTAGGGTCTCGCAATGTTAATCAAATATACCAGCCTAAGCTGGTCGGGATCTAAGCGGATCGGGATACATTTGTGGTTTTATTTTCAACCCTATTAGTGCTCACCTACCTAAGTTCATTAGTCCAAATCTATACCAGCTTGGTAATAAACACAGACAAACATAAAGATAGAGTTACATAATAATCAGCCTATAATGTTGCCACTGCTGGGACACAGGCCTCCTCTCGAAGAGAGGGAGTGGGCCGTAATCCACCACGCGGGCCCAGTGCGGGTTGGCAGATGTCACATATGTCTTCGAATGTTTGGTTCTAGGACATGCCGGTTTCCTCACGATGTTTTCCTTCACCGTTTTGGGAGCAGTGGTGATGAAATAATTTACACAAAGTAAAGCGCCTGTCTGGGTTTGAACCTACGACCTACAACTCGTAACTCGCGGCCGTTACCACTGGGCCACCACTGCTCAGATAGAGTTACTTTCTCATTTATAATATTATATTAAGTAGATATAAGTATGGATATAGGTAGCATAGCATTAACCATCAATTACAAACCCATATCATGACTAAAGACATCCCAAATCTACCTGTCTTATCTTCCAAATCCCATACGAAAGCAAATTCGCGCAGGATCTAAGCACATCCACCTTTATGCTTTGTGCCTTTATGTAGGCTGCCATCAATCACTTACTCTAAGCGACGTATAATGGAGAAGAAATTATTATGAGCGGCGACATATTTGGGTTACAGGATCTTGCAAGATCACAATTATTGGGGTGAGAATGGATTTGGGGCATTGAGTTTCATTTTAGCGTGGTTGGGATTCTTATAGAGAAAGAAAGAAAGAAAATACGTTATGAGGCAATAAAGAACAAACACAAAAATATATAAGAAAGAGTTGGAGAAACATGCGTCACATCCACGCAAAACGGCTATCGCTCAGCATTATGCTGCGACCCTATGCAAGACAGAGCCGCAGCGCTGGTTTTCAGATACTTAAGAGCATTATTTTAGTGAAAATGTAAGCGAAGGATATTTTTTTAAGATTACGATTTATTGGCTGAAATGTAGTTGACTAACTCAAATCAGCTAAAAAAGAGATATTACTTTTAGTTATGCGAGCGACGACATGACCGCCACTAGTGATTTTTCATACATCTAGCGGCGAGGTGGCCAGTAGTGGAGGTCACGAATGATCTATGTGCCTTAGTATTAGTAGCTTATTTTTCGGAACAACGCGGTATATTTTTACCGAACACCTATTTCCTCTTTTTGAAATTCAATAAATCACAAAACTAGATATTTCCCGTATCTTATTACAGTATGTAAATTCAGGACATAAATTCTTGTTCTATGGACCATTTAGGTATTTTTCTTTGTCCCGGATTCGTAGGAACTGATAAACTAAGTGAATTATGATGTTCTGCAGGATCTGCGTAGGCATTGGCTCGTAGAGGTACGTGCTACGCCGGCCTACGCGGCTACGCGGCTACGAGTTTTGAGCTTTTGGGTCGTGCTCGTGCAGTTTTCTTTAGCGGATAAATTGAATATTAATATTTCATGTTAATTATACTGGCGCCGATTCCCTTGTTCACAAACTAAACTAAATTTAAGTTCAGTGCATCTTTTTCTTTAAATTTCATTATGAAAAAAGGACAGAAGATAAATCGTAGTTTAGTCCTGTCAAATTAGTCAGCGCCTGACGTAAATTGACGTATTTTTAGTAGCCATTTTTTTAATCTCGTCTAAACTTGTCTCTTAAGTATCTTAATTTGACAGGACTAAACTAATATTTATCTTCTGTCCTTTTCTTAATGAAATAGAAAAAAAAAGATGCAATGAACTTAAATTTAGTTTATTTTGTGAACAAGGGATTCGGTACCATTATTAACATAAAATAACATCACGCCTGTAATTCCCGAAGGGTTATGCAGAGGTGTATATAGTGCACCCACATGTCACCTGTTATGTTTTAGTCCCATGTAATAGGGGACGAGCCTATTGCCATCAACCGGGCACAAATCAGATTCCGGGCTGCTACTGAGAAATTCCTTTACACCACTTCGCTCGACCTGAAACTCAAGAACCCAGGACCTCATGCTAAGAAGTTGCGCTTGCAATTACTAAACCAACGAGGCAGTGAACAAGGAATGAATGATATAATTAATTATATCATTAACTGTGTTGATATTTTTGTATAAAATAAACAATCTATGTAAATAAAACAAAGTCGGGTTAGTTACACCATTTATAACTCAAGAACGACTGATTTTCATGATCTTTGGTTTGTTGGATATGTCTCCACCGCGAATAGCAGAATAACTATTATAAAACGTGGAAAAAATTCACGAAAATAACATGATCATCTGCCTAGCCTTTTCCCAACTATGTTGGGGTCGGCTTCAAGTCTAACCGGATGCAGCTGAATACCAGTATTTTACATGGAGCGATTGCCTATCTGACCTCCACAACCCAGTAACAGAAGCCCGGAAGGCTTCGGACTACCCGTAACGACTGTCAAAGATCCACGAATGACAGGCGGGACAACGGCTTAGCGTGCTTTCCGAGGCACGGAGGGGTCACGATATGTAAAGATGGTCACCCATCCACAGACCAACCGCGGCAAGCGTAGCTTAACCTAATCGATCGACCTGTGCGGCTGTTATTATTTAGCCACGGGCCCCTCCCGAAAAATTATTACATCACTAAAAATTAACATAATTAATATAATTCATTTTCTCGTACATTTTGTATTTATTGGTTCTGAGGCGGTACGAAGTCATCTAGTATTTTAATAAAGATAAGGAATAACTGGAAATAACAGGAAAACTGTTTTACTTAAATATTTATTTCAACAAAAATAGCATAATTATCACAAAGTTTATTAAGGTTTAATAAGCTAGATAGGAACTACTTATCTGCAACAGACTATTTCTAAATTGCCCGGGGCTACGCGCACGGGTATACCACGTGAAGCTGACGCTATTAACATAATTATTTACCGGCTACAAAATACGGTGTTTTAACTAAGAATTCCAAGAATGGTCTTTTAATTTTTCTTGTGTTTTTAAAGATAAAATTCTCTTAAAAGGGGCTTTAATACATTTTTCTCAATGATGTTATGTTAAAGTTACGATAGAGAAGGTAAGGAAAAATAAAGCTTTAACAAAATACGTCCCGTTGTCCCCGTTCACGGGGACAGATTACGGGGACAACGGGAATACAGGGAACGTGAAATCTTAATTGTCCGTTGTCCCCGTTGCCCATACGTCATAAGGGGGACAACGGTAAGGAAATCTATGACGTCCCGTTGTTCCCGTAACGGGGACACAGATTACGGGGACAACAGGAATACACGATTTAAACGAGTAGTGGTCTACTTTAGCCCTGGATCGAAAGAGCTGGAAATCATGGGGAGAGGCACTTGCCCAGCAGTGGGATGATGCAAGCCGACAGTAACAAAATAATAAAACTCGAATTTTATTATTTTGTGTACAGGAACTTGTTTTTTTTTTATTGGGCAATGCATTCCCTGGTAAAAATATTGCCTAGTCGGTGAAGCGATATAGGTACGTAAGGTAGTCCTCCAGACCGTATTTCAGCCGTGGCGGCCAATCTCAACAGAGACTAGCCATCGGCGCGGGAGATATTATAGTGCACAAGTGTGTGCGCAGACACAGGTGCACTCTCTTCCCTCACTCTCATAGTCCAATGGGACACGACCGGAGAGAGATCAGGCGCAGGACCATCGGCTAAACGTGCTTTCCGAAGCATGGGGGTATCACACCGCCAACTTCCTAACTCCAGGCTGTTACTATGAAAATCCTGACGGAAAACCCAAGAACACTTTGCCCAACATGGGAAAGTGATAGCGAGGTTGACTACACAGTAGGTACCCACAGTGGTGCATCAAACTATGATCTCGTCAT
Organism: Oligia strigilis; assembly: GCA_951800025.1. Lineage (NCBI taxonomy): Eukaryota > Metazoa > Arthropoda > Insecta > Lepidoptera > Noctuidae > Oligia > Oligia strigilis. Next base: position 14,864,885 of record OX637560.1, on the reverse strand, counting down.
CATCGTCATATATGTTTAACCCCTTTAGATGTTATATTAATAAATCGCTTTTCTTTTCCTTCTTTATTTATTTACAACTAGCTGTGCCCCGCGGTTTCACCCGCATAAGTTTCGATCCCGTGGGAATATTGGGATAAAAAGTAGCCTATATGTTAATCCAGAGTGTCAGCCACCTCCATACCAAATTTTATCAAAATTGGTCCAGCCGTTTGAGCGTGAAGAAGTAACAAACATATAAACACACACACATACACACACACACACTCACAAACTTTCGCCTTTATAATATTAGTGTGATTTTCTTAAAATAATACTAATAATTTTGGCTATATCTCGAAAAACTAAGTGGGCACTCGGACCCCAGGGCCCTAGTGTTTCAACCCCAAACGGCTCGAACATATAACTCCCAATAAGGTTGCAGTATTTGCGCCGTTTTTTTTCTGCACCTGCAGCAGCCGCCCCAGCACAGCCCACCGTGCTTGGAAGATGGGATAAATCGAATTATGTTTTAAAACATTATACAAAAGTAGTAAACCAGTCGCAATGTAACTACTTAATTAATAAATAAAAACTTTTTTTAAAATCCGAAAGCCATTAAAACTTTCACTTCTTAAAAAAATAAAACAAAATTATTTTCATTTAAAATTAAGTTATGTTCGTGCGTTCAACTCAAGTCAGTCCAACCAGTGTGACGCAACTCTCTAATAAAAAAAGAAACTATCGCAACTGTCTAATAAAAAAATAAACTATGAAACGTGCGCTAATCATAGATAAAATATGACAAATTTAGCGCACGTTTCATACAAGCGACGTTTTTCAACTTTTTCTATGGGAGTTCCGTCTCTTATATATGTTTATACATGTTTACTTACTCTATGAGTCCAACTTATTTAGATGTTTACTAAAACCTGTGATAGTCGCAAATGGGCCGCTTCGTCTCATCTCTAAGATTGATAGGCCTAATACAGACGAACTGATATTCAAGTTGAGTTGAGAAAAACATGTAGAGCGCATGCGCGAACTCGACCAATGTTGTTCCCGTGCCATGGACAGTGCGTGACGGGCGCTCGAGAAGCCGTAGAGATGGGATCGCTTTCGATACTATCGAGTCGATGAGTGATAAGACTATTTTTTTGTTAACCTTTTAACTGCCCGACTTCATATCAGTTGTCGTGCCCCCAGCGCCCGGTACAGTGAATCGAAAAATAAATACCGGATAGAATATAACCTTATTAAATAGAAAAGCAGATCATACGAACTTTGGTATTTTGTCGTAAATATATGACCTTGGCGAAATGGATACGAAAATATTTGTCGGATTAATCCACCGTAAGCGGTTAAAAGGTTAAGTGTTGTGTGTATTTTTGATTTATTTTAACGGTTGTAATGGTTGATTGTAAAAAGAGATCTAGATTAATTGAGATTATTCCAGATAGCGAACTCAGTTAATCTATAGGCTTTGAATTGATTTCGTAGAGAAAGGATCTTTTCTGACAACGCGACCGTATTGCACGTGATTTTTCTGCGACTTCATGCATTTTTGTAACGGAAGGCTTGAGAACTTTCCTGCCAAGACAATTTCTCTGATCATGAATTTAGTAATACTTTTCTGATAACCGTAAATCTGTTGTTGTCACTCACCAATTCATGACTAAAACATAAACCGCCTACATAAGATAGCCCTTCCATTTTACTATATAATTTTTTTATCAATAAAAAACATTACACCCGTAAAAACACTGCAAGGCGTTTATTGCAGTGTTTATTTGTTCCGCGCGACCGTAAGATATTGTTTTCGATAGCGAGCATTATTGCGAACAATAAAAGTCGAGATCTCGGTACGTCTCTAATGGCAGATTTCACCAATGTTCAGTGTGATAAAATGGTTGGGACGGGCGGACTGAAGCGCGCGCTCCGCGACCCGAGCCCGCCAAAGGAAAATTCAAATTTCATTCTTTAAAAAAAAAAATTAATCTGTGCCAGCAACAAAAATAGTGTAATTTTAATTCGAAAAATTAAAAAAATATTTTCTTTTTTGTGAGTTTAGGGCTGTGTAAGTTTTGCGAACAATTAAAAAAAAAAACTGTTCGGTGATTGGTTGATTTTTTTATTTGTTGAGAAAACAAATTAAGTATGTGAAAGTTACTGTTAAAGAACTGAATTGTGTTTCCTGGCCGTTATGGAAGTTTCCCATAAGGTAAGTGGGATTTATTTTCAGGTATTCTTCATGTTAAGGAAAAGTTATGAAAGTTTCTGACTTCCTGCTTCTGAAATTGAATTTACATGTTTTTGATATTTGAAGGTTTCCTTGATTTTAACTTTTGAATGTTATTATTATTTATCGATATATTATTATAGTAAGGAACCAGTGGTTAACGGCAAGTTTTTTTTGTTATTATCTGTAATTAAAAAAAACATTTTTGGTCGTTTATAAAATAAAGCGGGAGTTTTCTACATGCACAGAGATCTTGTCAAAAAAGTTAATTTCGGTTTGTTTCAGAAATATAATCGAGATTTGGTTCTCATTAACGAGAGTGTTCCGCGTTCATTTTATATTTATGAATAACTTGACTATTAAAGAAATCAAGCAATTTAATCCACCACCAACGCTCCTATTTAATCGAGCAATTTCCTATAAACGGCACCATTATTAAGTTTAATTTGTAAGCGAAAATAATTTAATGAAACCATTTAACAGTCACTTCATTTAAATTGACGCTATTTGAAGATATTCCGGCGAATAATAGTCGGCTAATTACGATTGATGACGGCTCTTATGTTGACGACATTCACTCTTAAACGGAGGAAGAATATTATGAACAGTTCCGACTAAGCTGTTTCTTAAGGATCCTGGCGTCCTGGTATCTTACTGAGTCTTAAGCACGCGATTAATCTAGAATTATGCTCTCATGAACATGAAGCGTCATTAACATCTTTATTCATTCTCTTATTTCATTTAAGAAAGCTTCTAGAAACATTCGTTTTGATAAAAAAATACTTTGTTTGAGAATGAGTCTAGGTTGTTACGTCACACGTTACGTTCGTGAATGGAGGATTGAATGAACTTGCTATACTCGAATACTAATGACGCTATCTGAGGGGCAATTCTCGTAATTTTAAGAGCGTTCAGTCTCAATCTGTCAAAAATAACTCTAATTTTTCTACATTTTTGACATTGATTGTCTCTGAGATTAGATTGCAACTAGATTTTGAACGTTTTTAATTACCTTCTGAGCAATCATTATGTACTGTGATTGATTAATAATACTATTTCGAAATGCGGATTTAATAGGTAAGCTGCCAGTATTTTGAGCACGTTTCCTGTTGACAGCGATGCGGATGAATTTTTTGATGCCCTTTGATTATTTCTTCTTCTTTTTATATACTTGTACATATTATTATTTTAATACTGTTAGCTATTAAAATAATGTTTTAATGTACCTTGATGTAAATAATAAACATAGGTAAGTATATTGCATAGAACTTAGGTACCTACAATCATGGTACCTACAATTTAATTATTTAACTTTAGGTGGAAGTTTTGCTTATCAATGGACATGATATCCTCAATATCAATCTGCCTAGTTTTTTCCTATGTTGGGGTCAGCTTCCAATCTAACCGATGCAGCTGAATACCAGTATTTTACATGGAGTGTCAGCCTATCTGACCTCCACAACCCAGTTACTGGGTAGTACGATATGCTTGGGTAAAATTGTTTGTCAGACTTTTGAGAGTAATGACTGTCAAAGATTTATAAATTACCCTTCTTAAGCCACAATGAAACCTACTTAACTGATTTAATAACGAATAAACTTTAATAAATTTGTAATTAATGACAATTTATATTAATGTACCTTAGCGAATTTCGGACTGCAATAGGTTTATCAGAAAAGATATCATAATTTTTTTTGCGAAGATATAAATTATTTGAATGAGGTGGCGGGACGAGCTCGACTCTTTTCAGAAGGATTGGCGTTTAACAGCACTGGATAGGGATAAGTGGAAGGAGGGAAGGGAGGCCTTTGCCCTGCAGTGGGACAGAAATGGCTGATAATAATAATAAATAAATAATTTAAATAAGACCGGCCACTGCTTTCAAAACGGTGAAGTAAAACATCGTGAGGAAACCGGCATGTCCTAGAATAAAAAAAATCGAAGACATGTGACATCCACCCACCCCCACTGGGTCCGCGTGGTGGATTACGGCCCACTCTCTCTAACAGAGAAAAGGCCTGTGTCCCAGCAGTGGGAACATTATGGGATGATTATGCTTATGCTGGCACTACCTGATAGAAATAATTGTAAATATTTTATGCATAGATGAACAACTGGATAGCAGGAAAAGTATTGACAGTTTTATTTTTATTACACGTAAGTACAAGAAATCTCGAAAAATCATTGAATAAAAATCTATCAATCACTTGGTTCATAATAGGCACAACCTCAGTAGCTGTATATTCTATAACCTCAAAACTTCGTACAGATCGTTAACAAGAAGTTAATACAAGTACTTCAACTACTCGACTAGGAAACGTATAAGTTAACGGCGCCCTAGGGGGGGAAATGCTACATTACCTACGACTGCTGTTCAAGTCAGAATCAGCGTTTCCATAAGATTTTCAACTAAAATCGAGTACCTAGTTGCGAAAGTTCGGCTATTCAAGATGTGTGCAAGAATAATTCAGTTTTTACTTCAAATATATTTTAAGTTTTAACAAAGGGAATTAAATTTTTATTTAATAATTATAGAATAGATAGAAAAAGTTAATTTGCATAGAATGTGGGTATGAGAACAGTCCTGGCCTAGTAGTAATGGCTGCGAATTCTGAGTTGTAGGTCGTAGGTTCGAAGGTCTTCACCACTTTTTTTTAAATTTGGAATGGGTTTGTCTTATCTCTAGTCTAGGTCAGAGGTGATAGACAGAGACAAAGTCGACGATGGAGTGAGCTCACCCAGAAGAAGCCTGTTCACTCTTACTTTGAAGAGATTCGGGTTGCATGCGCTCGGAAACACAGACGCAGTTAGAGAGTTCCACTCTTTTGCTTTTGCTGTGTGCACTAAAGGAAATTTGAAAACGCTTAGTGCGAATTAGTGGAATAGCAACTAGTTAGGGATGGTAACTTGCAGTGCGTCTCGATGTCCGAAGGTAGAAGGTGGCCGAGGGAATGAGGTCGTGGAGTTCTTGGGCACACTCACCGAAGTACAATCTGTAGAAGACCGACAAGCAGGCAACCTTGCGGTGACCACTGCTCTCAAAACGGTGTAGGAAAACATCGTGAGGAACCGGAAACCTGTCTTAGAATAAAAAAATCGAAGATCATGATTCTGACTTCTACCAACCCACACTGGGCCCGCTTGGTAGACAACAGTTCACTCCCTCTCAAGGAGAGAGAGAGGGGGAGGCCTGTGCCCCAGCAGTGGGGACATTATAGGCTGGTAATGCTATGCAATCTGCTGAAATGAACTAATAGGCATCATTAATTACAAAAATCCGATCACCAATAAATCCTGATCAAAATGATAACAAAACATTATTTAATATAATTTGCTCGAATCACAAATAAGTGGGTAGTGACACCGCGTGGGTGAAATAGAAATATAAGCATAACCATTATATTTATCACATTTTATTAGGTTTCAATGATAATATCGATGATTTTAAGCTCTGGGTGGGATGGGGAAAATTGGATACGTGTGTATTTATGTGGGTACATTTATATATTTATTATATTTTATCGTTTAAATGGCAGATTCGCCCACAGTGTCCTTTTTATAGCAAAGTATCTAGGACCAGTGGTGGCCCATTAGTAACGGTCTCGACTTACGAACTGAAGGTCGTGGGTTCGAACCCAGCCAGTTGCTTTACTTGTAAATTATATCATCACCACTACTCCTATCATCACTATTTAGGGTCTCGTAGTCCCATGCTTTTTAGGGTTCCGTACCCAAAGGGTTTATTTATTTACCCAAAACCTTTTTTGGAACCCTAAAAAGCTACACAGAAGACAGCTGTCTTAAACTTCTATTTTCAGCGGCCATCCTCAAAAGTTTCCTATTTTTCTTTACAAGGCAAACGACGCCCTGAGCTCTGCCAGATAACTTTGTGTGTATGTAGTGGGCTTTCGGGGTATCCGTAGAGGTTTTATACTCGAAGGTAGCCGAACAATTCCTCTTGTTTTGTTTTCTATTTCAATTTATTGGAATACTGTACTGTTTCCCTGAACACAGATGTTTTCGATAAAGAGAATTCAATTCTATGGGAGTAGATGTTAATTGTTTTATATCTTCTGTCAAAGGCATTTACACTGAAAGAAATGAGCAGGGGGCCTAAAAATACCACTTTGGAGAATCATAAAAGGATAACATTATGAATTGTAATATGGCGAAGACAGTCCGTGTTTTTCTATTTTTCGCTGCACTACGTAGGTATAATCAAAGAGATGGATTGGATTTGGATCGGATTGATTGGTATTATAGCACAGATAAAAAAAAATACTGAAAAATGCTTCACCAATGGGATTTCATACGATTAACTTAACGGTTTACTGTCCATTATGTTATCCTTTTATGATTCTGCCAAAGTGGCCTTTTTAGGCCCCCAGTAAATAATAATAAAAAAACATTGATTTTTGATGTTCAAAACAGTATTTTTTACTGATCCGAAAACAGTTAAAGCTTGAGGTAAAATGTTACCGTCATGACAGTAAACTTTAATGTTTTAAGTAGCTAAACGGTCACAAAATTAACAGTTTTATTCATTTGGTGATATCGTTCACACCATTGAAATTTACTTACAATACAGTAATGGTGGTTTTCCTTTTTTTTTTGGTTGTTTTTTTCAGTATATAGTATGTTCAATCATTAAAAGTTACTGTTTTGTCTTTTACAGTTAATACAAAAAATTCTTCTTACTGTATAAAGTCAGTAAGTCTTAATGAAATCGGTAGTAGGAAATATTTTTTTTCAGTGTATTAGTGAGATTTTTGGTGAATTAAAAATCTACCCACTCTATCTAATCTCATCTATTTTATCCATTTAACATTTATTTCTTTTAGGCAGTGCTGCAGTGGTGGCTCAGAGGTAACGGCCTCGACTTACGAGGTATGTCGTGGGTTCGAACCCAAGCAGGCGCTTTATTTTGTGTAAATTATATGCTTGGTTACTGAAAATTGAGGCTTCTAGTTTTATCCACAACGAAGTTTTAGGGGGTCGAAAATGGCTGAACTATTTCGAGAAAAGGATGGTACGGACGTGCCGCTTTTTGCTCGACTTGGCGGGGGCACTAAGGAAAACATCGTGAGGAAACCGGCATGCCCTAGAACTACAAATTCGCAGACATGTGCCATCTACCAACCCTCACTGGGTCCACGTGGTGGATTACGACCCACTCCTTCTAGAAGTGACTCCTCACTTCGTGTGTGGGTGGTAATGGGATAAACGGGATAAACGTTATAGGCGGATTATGCATACTTAAAATACTTGTCTTGTTTTTGTACGAGTATGCAGTCATTTGGATAAGTTTCAAAGTAGATTTTAAAGAATATAACAACCAATATCTATAAACTGGGTAGAAACAATTACCTGTAAACGATTCTAGAAAATGAAAAAGATTTTAACGGTTGCTACGAAAACTAATTTCAGATTTGGCAAAGAAACTGAAACGTGAGATAAAATGAATTTTAAGCCAAAATGTGTTAAACGGAAGAATAAAAGCTCTACTTTTTGGAAAGCTTTTTTAATGGTTAACCACTCTGACTCACTCAGAGACCTTTTTCCCAACTATGTTGAGGTCGGCCTCCAATCTAATCGGATGCAGCTGAATACTTGTATTTTATTTATTTATTTATTAAACATACACACACTATCATTACAGGATGACCCTACTATTCTACATGGAGCGACTGCCTATCTCCTCAACTCAGTTACTGGATAATACGATACGCCTTAGTAAGACTGGTTGTCAGACTTTCGGGCTTCTGACTACCCGTAGCGACTGTCAAAGATCCACGAATGACAGCCGGGGACCAACGGCTTAACTTGCTTTCCGAGGCACGGAGGGGTCTCGGTATGTAAAGATGGTCACCCATCCGATAGGCGTAGCTTAACCTGATCGATCGACCTGTGCGGCTGTTATTATTTAGCCACCACTTCACATAGTATACCTACAATATTCTATTACTCCTTACATTAGTGTACAGTGAACTTTACCCCCAAGACCAGCCGTTTACTTGGAAGTCGGTTCCCCAAGGATTGACCAACAGTAAGTTGGTATCGAACTTGAGTCGCCTTTGTGACTTACCCATTATGCTGTAACAATCAGTTAGATTTGTTCAATAAAACTCCAGGTTCGCGAGGGCGCGTTTTTATGTCCGGATTTTTTATATACACATTGACATTGATGAATTTTATATATACAATGACATGAATATTTACTTTGTAAAGTTTTTTTTTAATTGTGAATGTGAGGACTATGTGGGTCATTTCTTTTTTTCTGTTTTCCTTCTTAGTTAGTTTTAATCATGATCTGGCAGTTTGAGTAATATACGCGGCCTACTCTAATGTCCTATCTTTGGTATTGTTCGTCGAATCGTTGAGCTCCTCAAGTTCTGAGTTGTGCTGCACGATTTTTGACAAATGCGTGCACTGATTGGACAGGTCCGCTCAATCTGTGTGGTTCTTTCCTCAAAAGACCATTTCAGACACCAATCTACATGATCTTCACACGATCTGACCAAGATTTTGTCTGGACTTTAAAAGAGACTGTGACCTCTGAGTTTGTTTCGGCCTTTTTTCTCAGAGTAGTCAGATAGGAAACGCATCCTCATCTAGTTAAAAAAAATATAATTGACGTGTAAAAGTGTTGGTACAAACCTACTTACAGAAAATAAATCATTTATCATTCCGCGGCGAATTTTTTTCGCGCACTGCTTAGCGCTGAGAGTTGAAAATCCAACAGTGTGTTTTTTGACGCGCTAGGATGCGCTCTGTTGGATTCTCAACCCTCGGCTCAACAGCGAGAGTTGAAAATCCAGTGCGCGATAAAATCCCGCCGTGATATTTTTTCGCCCTTGCGAATGTTGGCTTACAGAATGGTTATATAAGGTCTATCGATTCATACATGAGATTTCTTAAGAGGAAATGTACTAAGTAATAAGTCATATTTTGAGCTTTGGCTCTCGCCTATTTCCTCCGACAATGTTGGACCAATTTAAAAGATATTTCATAAATTGAATAAGAAGGATATACAACTGTGCCCCTATGTTTTTCTTTTTTTCATTGATAGTTGTCAAATTTGTACACTAGTAAAAGTTGTTCATAATGATGACTACAATGCCCCATTCAAATATTTCGTGTACATAGACCGAAAGACCTTATATATTTTCAGATTCTAGGAAATTCCAGTCTGTTGTATTGTAATGCGAGTAATTAATTAGTTCTGCGAGGCAAATGCCTTTTTTTTTTTTTTTTTTTTTTTGCGGATGGGAAATCATCCAATGACCCCCCCGCTCTGGGTGGAGCGGAAGGGAGTGTCAGACTCTTACTGACTAAAACCCACCCGTGTTCCTTCCTTAGCCCTTTATGTTCCAGGCCAGCGGTAACCCTTTCGGACAATCCCGCTGACCCGGCAGGCTTCGGCCCTATGGGGCCCCTCCTCGATGCTGACATCTCTTTGAGGCGCGCGTGGAACACGTACGCGCCGTCCGGCACGAGGCAAATGCCTCCCCTGTGATATCAGGAAGGCTCAAATATTGACCAATAAGCTAATTGCGTTTGGACGATTTCGGATTATGAAATCCATATTTTCTCACAATTTTGTCCGTAACTGTAAATCTGTAAATTGACGTACTATTAAGCAAATTCAGGCTATAATGATCCCACTGCTGGGATACGGTCCTCCTTTCATCGAGAGAGAGTGGGCTATAATCCGCGGGCCCAGTGCGAGTTGGTAGATGTCACATGTCCTCGAATTGTTGGTTCTAGCACATGTCGGTTTCCTCACGATGTTTTCAGTGGTAATAAAATTATTTACACAAAGTAAAGCGCCTGTCTGGGTTCTAACCTACGACCTACAACTCGTAAGCCGGAGCCGTTATCACTGGGTCATAACTACTTCATCTTACTATAAATTATTTAATTTAATAGGTATTTTAAAGGTTTTAGGATTAGAAAGAGACAGGCTTTCAAGTTAGAAACGAAGACAAACAACAACTTAGATAATTATTGAAACTGAACTAAATGAAAAATAAACTTGACAACGGGCTTATACAGCATCATATTGTAGTCTTTGCAACGGGCGTGTTGAAAGGTTTATCGACGCTAAAGTTACAGCTGTTGTAGCTATTTTTGACAGCTGTCAACTTGATGTAACCCCGGGTATTGAGGCGGGTGAAAAATGAAAAATAAACAAAGAAAGCGGAGATCGATTGAAGCCGGCAATGATTTATGGCAATTGTGATACTCCCGGCGTAGCATGATCACCATAGAAACGGGCTTTGTCGACGGAAGAATAGACAAAATGACAGGTAGAATAGATAAAATGTCTACAATCTGTCATTTTGTCTATTCTTCCGTCGACAAAACTCGTTTCTATGCTGGTACTGTTGCGTGTGCTGGTGACCATTGTGACTACCATTGCAATGCAGTGAGTTGATTGATTTGCGCTCGCACGTCGCTTACTCGGAGGAACGTCGTTTACATTATTGTTCATTCTATAAAGTAATCAGAGACTTATGATTATTCAGAATACTAGCAGTACCCCGCGGCTTCACCCACATAAGTTTCGATCTCGTGGGAATATCGGATCAAAAAGTATTATATGTGTTAATCCTGATTATAAACTATCTGTGTGCCGAATTTCATCCAAATCCGTTCAGCAGTTTTTGCGTGAAAGAGTAACAAACATCCATCTATCCATCCATCCTCACAACCATTCGCGTTTATAATATTATAGTAGAAAGTAGAATTATTGACTTTTTATCACGCTTTTATTAGCTTCACTTGCTATGTAATAAAATCTTCGAAGTCAATTTTAACCTACTTCTAATTGTCGTATCAAAATGGAACTTTGTATGTGGATGAAGTTCGGATGACAAAACTATAATTTGGCATCTTGGAGCTGATCTGATGATGGAGCCAGGAGGTGGATAGTGGAACTCTTCAGAGGTTGCTTGTAAACCCCTCGAATTTGGGCTCATATAATTTGTTTTGACGAGTCCAATAGATTGGATAAGCGTGTTTTTTTAAACTACTTACTTATTTTTGTTAACATCTCCGCGCCCGCATTACCCACGCACAGGAGACAATAAGACCTCCTCTGATAAAGACAACGCCTTTAAAAATTGAAAATCATCTAACACTTGTCAACAAACTATCTTTACCTTGGACAAACAGTCGTAATTGCCCGGTACACGGTAATAACAGTCGATCAAAAAGATCGATAAAAGAGACAGAAAATAGAAACAAGTTAATATTTTATTCATATCCCTGTTACGTGTTGGGTTAGTATTTCCCAGAGAAGTTTGTTTTCAGTTTCAGTAGTAGTTACAGTCAGCTGTAAAATTTTATTATTATGAGCCTGTGTTGTCCCACTGCAGGGCAAAGGCCTCCCTTCCCTCTTTCCACTCTTCCCGGCCTACTGCGATTGTGGGCCAATCCTTTAAGGAGTCCAGCTCATCCGGCTATCTCTTTCTGGGCCTGCCGCGCAGTCGTTTCCTGCCATTGTGGATCCACTGAGTGGTGGCTTTTGCATATTGCTGCCCCGACATGCGACAGATATGGCCAGCCCAGTTCCACTTTAGTCCAGCAGCTGTGCGGCCAGCGTCCACTATTTGTGTTTTGGAACGAAGTATAGAGTTCTTAATGCGGTCTGTGAGTTTGACACCTTGTATACTTCGTTCCATAGCCCGTTGGCAGACTCCAAGTGCGGACTTTTGACGCTTTGTAAGCGACCATGTTTGCGCTCCGTAAGTGAGGGTGGGAAGAATGCACATGTCCATGAGCTTTCGTTTTAGTGAAACCGGGGGAGGTCCTTTCATGAGATGTTTGATCGACCAATAGTTCTTCCTATTGTATCAATGTGTAGCCACAAAAAATATTACACATTGGATACTTCATCTTCTTCATAGACTTATTTAGCTCTACCATGAGTTTACATAGCCAAAACTCGCTTGCGTTTCTGTAAATGATATAAAGGGTGACAGCGAAACTCGACGTATTCCTTGAAAGGGGTTATACTAGAGGTCATTAACAACAAATTTAGTCCTGTAAAAATTAAAACAATAATAACAATAAAAATTAAATATGAAACCTCGTGAAAGCTGAGAAAGAGAAACAAATTAAATATCTCGACTTAGCTCACGAGGTTGTTGACATTTGGAATGTGAGTTCGGCTATCATTGTGCCGATTGTCGTATCGGCCAATGGACTGATGGCCGAAAGCCTAGATCAACATCTATCGAGGCTCTCGTTAGGCGGCTGGATCAAGGGCCTGATTCAGAAGGCAGTACTCCTCGATACGGCTCGCATTGTGAGGAGGTTCCTGTCTCTGGAGCCCTAACCACCGGTAGCTTGGACCCTGCTCCCGACACCGGCGGACAACTATTTTTTAGTATTTTTAAATGTTTTTTATACTTACTTTTATTTATTAAGAAATATTAAAAAATACAATAAAATAAGATTTATGTAGGTAAATGAATAAAGGAAATAATAATAAAAAATTATTAAGTATATTATTATTATTTATTTCCTTTATTTCATTACCTTAGACATATAAATTATATTTTTAAATATTAGGATATAAAAACATTTAAAAATATAAAAAGCAGTAGCTTACCGGTACCGGGGAAGCTGACTGTACAACGTACATTTGTCAAATGTCCAACCAATTCACTGTGGATAGCTAGGCATCTCAAGGGACTACTGTCACCAGAATGACAACTGAGGGGCAATTCTCGTAATTTTAAGAACGTTCACAGTCTGATCTCAGTCTCAATCTGTCAAAAATACCATTAATTTCCCTACATTTTGACAAGTTTTTGACATTTGTTTGTCGCTGAGATGAGACTGCGACTAGATTTTGAACGTTTTAAATTAGTAGAATTGGCCTACTGTTTAGTTTCGTTCTTCAGTCTAGTGTAGAAAGAAAGAAAAAAATAATGTTGTTACAAAATAGCTACAGGTACGTTAAAAACGACTAGCCATGAAATGGGTATTTTGTATTATTTTATATCAGTATTTTGACAAATAAATGACACTGACATTATTCCCGCTGCGTTCGCGTAATCTTGCTACGCTGCACGCTACGAGCAGTGCTACGACGTAGCTTGTGCTTTGCTACGGCGTAGCTAGAATTTAGTCTTTCGTAAGGAACGCGAAGTATTTTTATCAACACGACGCCGACACAGTCATCACTTCGTGTACAATATTTCGTTTTTATATAATTCGCCTGAAATAAATGGATTATTATATTATTATTTATTTTAGTAGAATTTGTATGCAAGTAGGCCTACACTCGCACCACAAATTCACGAAATACATATAACGATAAAATTATTTAAAACATCATCATCTCTGCGTCACCTTAAAAAATTTGGCAGAAATAAAATTATGTTTTAAATTAGAAACTAATTTATCTAAATGCAAGTAGTGATTGATGTGTTGTGTATTGGATCATAGTATAATTTTATACAATTTTAAAAACCTTGAAGCGGATCTACAACGTCACATGAGAACAACGCGTCATACTGACATCACGCAAAATCCTGCATCTCGCAAGCAGAGTTTACCGCCCAATTAGCATAGATACAGCGGCCCGACATGAATCATTAGGCAGTTGCCCGCCAGACACAACACCCGTCTGGTCGGAGGATCCCCCCTTTTCTATGGAGGTTGAGTGAACTTTACACCCTGTTCCTCATACCTCTATAACCTCAAACTACTATTGCTCGTTTATTAACTCCGTGTCGGTTGACCGAAATTTCACGATAATTATATTTTGTATATTTTTAAATCTTGCCCGCAGAAACTGTGTTGCTGCGTTCAGGACACTGCGTTTCGAATCTAAATTAGCTCGCAAAGCGCCATGACATTAAGTCAAAACCCACCATGGGTTTTGACTTAGTGTCATGGCGCTGTGTCAAAGAAAACAGCAAATATTTTTTTCAGAACCAGCTACAAAAATGGGAAAAAGTGGGAAATGCAAAATTCCACTCACAAACATGGTAATCAGTATCCATCCTGTCACTTTATGTTGAGGGAAATTCGTTATGATATCTCTTTGTACGGAAGTTCATATTATGTGTTTGATGTTGGTTTTTGTTGGAAGGAATATATTATTTTTGTTTAAGGTTTTGAGTTTGATGTGATTTGGAAAGTCCATGATGAGTTTTTTGGCTTTGATTTAAAATTTGTGTTGCTATGACCATATGTCGCATGATATTAAAATTTGTGTTGCTATGACCATATGTCGCATGATATTAAAATTTGTGTTGCTATGACCATATGTCGCATGATATTAAAATTTGTGTTGCTATGACCATATGTCGCATGATATTAAAATTTGTGTTGCTATGACCATATGTCGCATGATATTAAAATTTGTGTTGCTATGACCATATGTCGCATGATATTAAAATTTGTGTTGCTATGACCATATGTCGCATGATATTAAAAATCATCATCTGCCTAGCCTAGCCTTTTCCCAACTATATTGGGGTCGGCTTCCAGTCTAACCGGATGCAGCTGAATACAGTATTTTACAAGGAGCAACTGCCTATCTGACCTCCACAACCCAGTTACTGGGTAATACGATACTCCTTGGTAAGACTGGTTGTCACACTTTCGGGCTTCTGACTACTCGTGACGACTCTCAAAGATCCACGAATGACAACCGGAACCAACGGTTTAACGTGCTTTCCGAGGCACGGAGGGGTCTTGGTATGTAAAGATGGTCACCCATTCACAGACCAACCGTGGCAAGCGTAGCTTAACCTGATCAATCGACCTGTGCGGCTGTTATTATTTAGCCACGGGCCCCGCATCATATTAAAAATAAGAGTTGCTAAAACACAGAGAGGTTGTTGGCTGTTATATCTTTTCTGCTGTCAGATAGAGTGACCAATGGCCTCCTATATACACACGTGTTTCTTGCCGTGAAAAGCTACGGTTTAAGGCTCCTACAAACAGGCGCAACATGCGATAAAATCGCGTGCGACGCAAAGGCACCGCAAGTCGCGCAACGAGCGGTGCCTTTGTGTCGCGCGCGATTATATCGCGTGTCGCGCCTGTTTGTAGGGACCTTTATTCGCCGTGTGTAGGCAAGGTTCGTCAGTGTTGTATGGATCACTATGGAAGCTTGTTGACGAACACGTTTCTTCTACGACGCGGTTTATACGCCGTAATGTAAAGAAACGTTTGTCCATCAGTTGCTGTAAAAGGCTTAAATTTGATTATGTTTATGTGGATTACTTGATCCATGTATGATTACTAGCTTCTGCCCGCGACTTCGTCCGCGTGATATTTATTGTTTCCCCGCCCCACCCCGTCGCATCGCATCGCCTGCCCTCAATACTACTTCGTTTTTGCTTAGCATTCTTTCTTAGTTTTCGCTCGGCTCTTAAGAGTCGTAGCGTGATGTTAAATAGCCTATAGCCTTCCTCAACAATAGGGCTATCAAATACAAAAATATTTTTTCCAAATTTAGTAGTCTGATTAGTGCATTTGTGTGTAGTCTAACCTAATATACAGAGAAAAGGTTAGATTTTTTGTGCGGTCGTTCAGCAAACAAACAACAGAACAACAACAACAACTCTTGAGCTTTATTATTAGTATAGATATAAATTATCATATGCAAAACTTCTCCTTATTCAAAGCCGGTCAAAAAATATGAAATACATTAAGATAATAATATATAAATTCGACAGACTTATTAAACTGTGGATGGTTCAGGTGAAGTTTTAAGGAAAATAATACTTATGTGCGTACACTATAGAGTCTATTATAAGAGAGGGGCTCAAATCATGTCAAATGCTACATTAAACCTTACCCTTAATAAACCTTTCATTACAGAACTTATTACGGATCAATAAATTTGTCATTACACGCGATAATAAGCCCTGGTGATTAACTGAATTAAGTGTTTGGTCGAAATAATGGCGCAACTGTAATTTGTAGGCAGAACAACAGCTGTTTAACTTGTTAACTGCATAGTATGCGCATTATTATGGCAGCCTGGTACACCGCCTAACTCTAACTAGAGTTAAAACTACTAACTAATCATGATCCTGTAACTCTACGTTAACAGAATCGTATCCTACCATTAGGTCATTAGTTATGATATACAAAGTGGCCTCCAAAAGTTATTTGACACTAGCTTCTGCCCGCGACTTCGTCCGCGTGAAATTTCTTGTACCCCCCACCCCGTCGCAACACTTCGTATTCGCTTAGCGTTCATTCTGACTTTTTTCTTTTTGCTCGGCTCCTAAAGGTCTTAGCGTGATATTAAATAGCCTATAGCCTTTCAAACAAACAAACTCTTCAGCTTTATTATTAGTACTAGCTGCTGCCCGCGACTTCGTCCGCGTGAAATGTATGTTCTGCCCGCGCTGTCACTTCGTTTTCGGTTAGCGATCTTACTGACTTTTTTTCTGTTTACTCGGCTCCTAAGGGTCATAGCGTGATGTTAAGTAGCGTAAAGCCTTCCTCAAGAATTGGGCTGTCAAATGCAAAAATAATTTTTCATATCCGTTGGGCAGTTCCAGAGATTAGCGCGTTCAAACAAACAAACTCTTCAGGTTTTTTATTATACTCTTCAAAGATCTTATACTTACAATCATCAACAAATATATTTCGAAAAAGATTATTACAGGATTTTATGTTGATAAAAAACTCTATGGCCCATAACTCCTTAATAGGTACCAACTCTTAACATCTTACACACGTGATAACTTTTAAACGAAATATCCGATTGAGATGAAACAAAAAGTATTTTACTTCTTCATAAATACTCTTGATAACATAATGCTTAATTTCGATAAAGATTAATATTACGATACATATTTAACGTAGTTTTTTTTTCTTCAGACGATTTAATAATTATTTTGAACACAAAATCGGTTATTGTGATTAAACCATGATAGCTAGATATATGTTCTCGCGGACTTTTTTGTAGGTCTTAATGGGCTCTACAAACCCGTAGTACATCATTTTGTTCTATTGTCAATAGTTTTTGCAGCGCACGCAAAAATAGGTTTTCGATTTTACACCTTGTGTTACAAAATAGCAATTATGCTCCGTAATCTCGTCCTCATTGTTCCTTATTTACTATGTAGTTTGCGCTTCTTGCAGACTCGCCAATCACATTATTTAAAGATTTTTTCTTCATCAAGAAAAAACAAATGTTATCTATGGTTCACTCGTTGGCGCGTTCTCGTGACATCTGTCAATCATTGTACTTTTTTGTGCCGCGCGCTGATCACGTTTTCGTATATAAAAGTTCAGGAAAGTTTTAACGAGATGGGAAATCTTAGAAGAAAACGAGACAAGAAATGAAGGAGCTGACCGAACGTCTGCGAGAACTGGAAAATCGCTTGAAGAAGCGAAAACGGAGCCGTCATCGAAACTCAAGGTATCGGCAGTTGAAATCATGTTCCTAAAATAACATAGGATGCCGTTATACTATACGCACAACAGTCTCGAGAGTTTTCACGAGAGGTTAACCATGAGAACGTAACTGTGCCGTATACTTACACAAGAACGACACCACATGAGCTTTCACGAGAGGTTAGCCGATGGTACATACGTTCAGTGTTATAAACACGTTTCTGCTGGATTCCTGGCCGTCTCTAAGAGTTTTCACGAGAGGTTAACCATGATAACATTCAACTGTGCCATATATTTACAATAGAACGACACCACACGAGCTTTCACGAGAGGTTAGCCGATGGTACATACGTTCAGCGTTGTACACACGTTCCGGATGGATCCCTGGCCGTCTCTAAGAGTTTTCACGAGAGGTTAACCATGAGAATATTCAACTGTGCCATCAACACCATACAAACTTTCACAAGAGGTCAGCCAATGGTCTGTAATAATAATTTATTTATTTCAGGTAAATAACCATTGCCACAAAACATAAATTAACAGAAAACATAATAAATAATTCAAAATAAAATCAGATAAAAACCAGTCTATATGTCCAGTATTAAAACACATGCTGTATCCCTGGAGCTATCACGAGAGGTTAGCCGTGGATTTAGATCTAAGCAGTCTGGGACTTAACTCTAATTATTCTTCATAGATGAGTACAAAGGTCAAGTAGGCAGTCGCTCCATGTAAAATACCGGTATTCAGCTGCATCCAGTTAGACTGGAAGCCGACCCCAAAATAGTTGGGGAAAAGGCTAGGCAGATGAGATGAGTACTAAGCCCTCTTCCATGGAGGGTACTACAGTTGGACTGTGACCGAAGTCAACGCAGCCGGACTGAGAATATCCATACTCAAGGCCGCTAATTATAATCTAATTCCAAAATGCTTCATATTTCTATATGTTAGTGTAGAATGTAACTTACATATGCTATGTTAGTACTTCAATTCTACTAAAATACAGTCTGAAGGAGGCTAAGAGTGAAACGGTATACATACATACCCCAACCTAAAGCCTTAAGTTCAAGTATTAAAAATCTACTTGTGAGATGCTGGGGTACAGTTAGTTACTGTACCTATGGAACTGTATGGCAGAAAATAAATATGAAACACGCATAATCCGTAGCATAATGAACCCACCAAAATTGAAAAAGGAAGGGTTGTAGCATAATGAACCCACCAAAAATGAAAAAGGAAGGGTTGTAGCATAATGAACCCACCAAAAACGAAAAAGGAAGGGTTGTAGCATAATGTAGTAAATAGGAGTGGAATCAAATGGAACCACCATGATCAGGGAGCAGCGAATTACAGTGGCTGCTGCTATTACACTCATTGGAAAAGTTTATAACAGTCTAATAACCTCCCAAGTGTTTGTATAGTGCAGATCAAATCGAAATATTAAGTTACCGAGCTAGATTACTGTGTGACATTTATCATGAAAATTGCAACACACAGATCCACAATCCTACCCAGCCTTAACGAGGAAATGCAAGAATTGATGTAAGTAAACACCAATATCAGAATACCAGATAAATTCAATGCCAACAAATCATCGCCAGAACCAACATCATCACTAGCTCAGGTACAGACTGGTAGATTGCAGTATTTCTCTGAAGTATGGTATTACTAATCCAACTATACATGAGTTGGATCAAGGGTTATAAAGTACCTTTTACCGAGTTCCAGTTCAAGCTTCTGAATAACAACTTCAGTCAGAAAGAAAGCAATCTATCTCCATTGAATAATCCTTTACCAGGTGCCATAGAAACATGCTCCTGTCAATAATCAAATTTATCTAGTAACTGTATAATTTTACCAAACTCACATGGTACTTGGAGATACATATTGAATCTCAAAAACTTAATATTATGTAGTATGTTACTACTTACATAAGTTTTTTGTCTACAATAATACATAGATAAAAAAAAAAAAAAAAGAGGAAATCAATTATCCATATGAAAATATGTCAGAAGATATCTCCAGTTTCTATTTCAAGATATGTTAAAAGTGACATGCCTCGTATTTGGGCTAAGCACCGCATCCATGTATTCACAAACATCATGAAGCCAGCTGTCTGTCATTAGAGTTCATTAGGGTTGCATTTTGTCATACATTTTGACAATTATATTCTGTGCCCTACCAATTCATATGTAAAGTGTTTAAAAAAATGTATCTGCTACTTAAACAAGACGAGTGCCTAGACAGTGCTGCCAGTGTCTAGGATAATTGTTGGATTCAGTCCAGTCTGCCATTTCACCTTCTCAGGAAAAGATAGAGTTATCCTACAGTCCATAATATAAAGAATATTAAGTCTGAAATTAGATACAAGTAATAGAGTTTATCTAATTACTAGGTATTCTAGCATCTGCACCGCCAGCAGCTGTAGAATATAGTTATCTTTCCAATTCCAATTTATAGTAACGGCTCCATCGTTTTATCAATGATTCTACCAATGTCAAGGTTGAAGGAAACAAAGTGTATTCGCTGAGGTTGACCGGTTGTACTGCCTTAAGCACAGTTTAATTGCAACTGGATCTGTTTGAATAGCCTGTAAGGACAACACAATACATTTATTAGGATAAATTGTTAATAACCAGACAACACAAATTAATTTTATTATGGGACAAACACAATGAACCACCACTATGATGGTTAAATTTATACCAAGATAATGGAAAGTAACAAAACAACAATGAAAATAATAAAGTTAGAACTAGATTAAAAATCAATTATTGCAAATACAACAAAACTAGAAACAAATTTAGAATCATTTATTTGCAGAGATTGTTGGTTACCTTACATTCAACAAACCATAATAGAATTAAACAATTTGACTTTGTTCTTGAAATATTGCCTGATACTTCTCAAACTGGCTGGGGACTGGTATGTAATGACATCAAAATCCACAGGCACTGGACAGCTAATGATGAAAAGTTCCTTACCATACCTTGAACTAAGTACTAGCAGCAATTATGGGGCTCAAAACATTTGCAAGCTAAGTCAGATATTGTGAGGACTTAGAAAAGATATCACAATGGCCATAGCCCGTATCAGTCAGATGGGTGGTACGCGCTTTACTCATGTAAATAGCTTGGCTTGACAGTTTTGGCAATGGTGCGAGGAAAGACAAATATGGGTTTATGCATGAACCCATGAACCTGTTGTAAACAGGTCCAATACTAAACGTCAACATAACATGACTTCCTGATCCAAGTGCATGTTTATAGATCTATTTACTGTCAAATGAGATCTTCACACCCAATGCACAGGAGTCACTCACTGATTGCTACCATAATATTACCAGAGACGCTTTCCTGAGAGGAGAAAGACTGATCCCTTCAATTGATATAGTGCTAGCTTCCTTGTCTAGCAAAACAAAAGAAAACTATTTATGGATTTGCTCTAAATCAGTGGATTCTCTTCTATTAGAATCAAGACATTGGCCCCTAGGCTCAGTCATGATAGTTATATAATTTTTACCACTAAGTTTAATGAAGCACTGTCATATAGCTCACTCAACATCCTAATGGTATTGAGTGAGCTATATAATAGACAGCAAATTCTCTAGTTTTAGCCCCCACATTGACACAGATGACAAAGGGGCAATATTTATATTAAGTAGTAAATAGTTTGGGACCCCAGTATCGTTTGGGTTATTTAATTTATTTCCTAATCAAAACCTTGGTTTAGAGTTACTAACCAAACAATTAGTAACCAGAATATCTCCTGTGATTGCATACAGAATTCAAACCTTGTCATTTATTAGTATACATACATTCTTGTAATGAGGATAATATTAACACAAACATTCCAGATATAATTAAAACCTGGTAGATCTCAACTCAACTTGATACTACCATTATAAAGAGAATTTATCTATCTGTACTGCCCACAACCCTTAAATTGTCCTATCTAGATTTTATTATGAGTATACCTAAGACAATATTGTAAATCATTAATTACAACTATAAAAAAAAAAAAAAAAAAAAACCCTATGATGTCACCTCTACTGTAACCAATAGTAGATGGATAAAACAAATCTTAAGTAATAGTGGAATAGATATTTCTAAATAAATTCTATACAGACATGTCTCTACTTCAAAGGGCTCTGAAGAAGGTGTCAATATGCTGGTTGGACCACAATTCCTCAACCCTTGCTCGGTTTTATAAGAGTCCTTTTATTAGTGATTCTAATGATTTTGCTCCAGCTGTGTGCTATACAGAGTGATTGTTCATAGAACTTATTACATGTGCCTTAAAGGATTATTAATTAAACTAGTTGATTCAAAACGGAATAAGAATTCCAGAAACTAATAGTAATTAGAGAATTATAAATTAAGTTAGGTAACTATTTACCTTAATGGTAGACTGATTCTTAAATAGAAATACATATACAATTATTAAGTAACAAACTTAGAATAACATGTTAGGTTACAATGTTCAAATATTGAACAATGCTCATTTTATGTATTACCAACACAATTGAACAATGCTCATTTTATGTATTACCAACACAACTTTATTCTTTGAACATCTACATAGTAAATAAGGAACAATGAGGACGAGATTACGGAGCATAATTATACAGATCGGACTAACTTACCTAGTGACGTCCGATCCTCAATTATGTGAAGTAATCTCGTCCTCATTGTATCCCAACCCTTCCCAGATAATCATCCTACTTGTATGTGTAGGATTGGATTCACCCCTTCTAAAAGTTGTGTTGTGCTGTATGCACTATGCCGGGACTATAATTATGATGCCCATATAGATCATCATGAAGTCCCGTTTTTATGCTTTGAAAGAATGATTGACAGATGTCACGAGAACGCGCCAACGAGTGAACCATAGATAACATTTGTTTTTTCTTGATGAAGAAAAAATCTTTAAATAATGTGATTGGCGAGTCTGCAAGAAGCGCAAACTACATAGTAAATAAGGAACAATGAGGACGAGATTACTTCACATAATTGAGGATCGGACGTCACTAGGTAAGTTAGTCCGATCTGTATAATTTTATTACGGATCCCTAATTTTGAAAAAAAAAATAGCCTATAGCCTTCCTCTATAAATGGACTACCTAACACTAAAAGAATCATTCAAATCGGACCAGCAGTTCCAGAGATTAGCGCGTTCAAACAAACAAACAAACAAACTGCAGCTTTATAATATTAGTATAGATAGATATAGATTTATCTACTTCAGATGTGATGCCACATTATGATTTAATATGATTATTTATGACACTGTATGTAAAGATGGTCACACATCCACGGACCAACCGCGGCATACGTAGCTTAACTTAACCTGATCGATCAACCCGTGCGGCTGTTGTTACTTAGCCACAAGTCGCTCTGTGGTCATTCTAACTATTGCTAGGAATTAACACTATTGACAAGACAACTCATTTCACCTTAGTTTCTACGGTGAGATTTTTGAGTTAACCGGTTTGATCTCCTGAACCCCCCTCCACCCCCCCTCCTCGATCCCCTGCTAGTTCGTCTTCTGTTTTAATCTCTGTCATACCTAGATTATGTAAGTTTACTCTTTTTGACAGGTAAGTACAGTCAAAAGAAATAAGTTTCATGATTTACAAAATTAAATAACACTACCGGTTCGAACGAAGTTCCCTTCGCTTTTGCACACTTGGTAACAAAAGTATCGTGACGGCCAAAACATTTTTATCGGACTAGCTCTTATTCGCCAAGTGTGCCGAGAATAACGAAGGATAAGATACATACCCTGTCAAATTTTCCCAATCAACTTTTTTTTTTTTTAACAACTACTTTTAGGTCATACAAACATTTGTTCCGTGCGGGAATCGAACCCGCGACCTTTGCACCTTTGAACCTTATGCTTTAGCGATAAAGTTGAAAATCTATTAGAATTTTGACAGATTGTAGCAGCTTGATGTGGTGGCGTCTGTACTTCGTTCCAATATTAGTATGGAAACATGGATAACAGAAGAAATAAAAGCTGGTGAAAACACAATATTGCACACTTTGTAATACTATTTCAACGTTTCTTTGTATTCTTGGATTTGTTTCGGCCTTTCTTCTCAGAGTAGTCAGATAGGAAACGCCGACCCCATCTTGTTTTTGACGTGACAACGTCTTAAATTAGGTTGCGACTGGGAGTCACTTATGAAAAAGTGTAACGCTCGGTAACGTTACGATGAGTCACCGAACGAGAGAGAGGCCCGCCGAATGCCTTGCGTCTCTCTCCCACTCAACTATGATCGGATGATCGGTCGTTGTCACGTAAAATCTTCGCCCGTAAAACCGACTTTACAGGCAACCATTTTTTTTTTTAAATATGATTGACATGCAAGTTATTTATGAAACTGTTGTTTAATAAGGGGTATTACAACACGAATGTGGGTTTATGACATGAGTGTTTTATAGCATAAACACTTTTATGTACACCCATGCTATAAATCCTAGATAAAAGTTTCTGTACCAGTTAGCTTATTGCCAACATTAAAATAACCAGTGTCATAGTAACCATAATATTATCCAAACGAGTGTTTTAATGTTGTACAAAATTTCATTATGCAACTCCTTTGCTTTTTCGATCCCTTCCTTACTCATCAAACAGCGACATTCTCAGTATGGTATCTTAATGAATAAAAAAAAAGAACATTGTCATGCACACGCGTTTTACTACCACAGCGCCGTAATTAAAAAAAAACAGTGGCACTCTAGGAGTGCCGACAGGTGAAAACTTGAAAAAGCAAAGTAATTTTATAAATAAGTTTGAAGGTCATTCTTCCCAAAAAAAATGTACCGCGCGTTGATGTCTTTATAATAGCCAAAACTTAAAACAGAGGTGTCGTTTACCGTAAGAGTGTCGCGAGTTCAATGGTTTTTTTTTTTCCATCTCAAAAAATGCCCAACGCGTCTAAAGACGACGGCACGGTTGGCGCAGTGGTTAAGCGGTTGACTGCTGCGCTGCGTGTCGCGGGTTCGATTCCCGCACGGAACAAATATTTGTATGACCTACAAGTAGATGTTCCGGGTCTGGTTGTTTGTGTACGTGAATTTAAATGTTTGTAAACGCACCCACAATACAGGAGAAATACCTAGTGTGGGGCAACGTTAAAAAAAAAAAAAAAAGAAAAAAAAAACGAAGTTTTCACTTAAAAAAACAATAGGTTAGGTACTAGCGGCCCTTCGCACGGGTACAATTTTTTTTTTCGAATTTCCGAAATTTTCTTTCATACAAACCTTGTCCTGGCAATACCGAACACAATAAAAAGAATTATCCAATTTGGTGCAGTCATTCGGAAGTTATGCGCGTACAGACATTTCGGCGACTTTGTTTTATACTATGTAAGGATTCGAATTCACGTCGTATACCGCCATTTTTGTTCGATATTAGTATTGCAGAAATGTATTACTTTGTTGTTTACAAAAATGAGTGATATAAGCTTTGATGCTCAGCAATTAAACTTTCCATGAAAGTTCTTACAACACTGTATAACGCCCTATGGCTTCAGAACCTTATATTATATATATAGAGGATTCATATCATTCCCCTTATTATACAACAGTTCCATAAATAACTATTGTACAAACCTACTTACAAAAATAAAATAATGTATCATTTATCACTTTTAAAACACGCTTAAAAAAAAACCGGTCAAGTGCGAGGCGGACTCGCGTACCGAGGGTTCCGTACAAATTTGTAGGTATGTAAATAGTTTATCACGGGACTTTTTTTTTAATGTAACTACAAATTTACGGTTTTCGGATTTTTTCCTTTACTTGTGCTACATGACCTTGATTCTTGCCAAATTTCATGATTCTAGGCTTCGATCAATAATAGTACTAGATGAATGATTAGGAACAAAAATAAGTCGCTAAAGTGGCCACGTTTGCACACAGATAAACATTTATATTTCTTACTACGAACTATAGAAAAAAGTTTAATAATAATAACAACTTCAGATTATTATAAACCTTAACACTCTAACATAAAGTTTAATTACGATTGCATATGATTAATATTTAAGTCCTTCTGTCATCGAAGCAATAAATTTAAAATGTCACTTGAAAATAAAAAGTCATTTTTATAATAAGTACAAAAATATTTATTCTAAAATGAAACTTAATGTCTAAGCAATAAGGTTAAAAACATTTTGTTGACAATTTCGTACTTACTCGAATTTGGAACTAGACGTATAGTTCTTGGAATTACATTTCAATGGTTCAAGGTTTGTTAGAATAGTTGGCGCGTTGTCGCAAACATTGGCCAAACAATCATAATATTTGCTAATTGATTTATATTTACTATTTATTTGTGTTACTATTTTATGAAAAACATTTAATGATAAAAACTTACCGAAAAAAAGATATTTCTTCCAAAATCTTGGTGTTACGGTGGTTATTTACACAACTTTTGAACGCGCACTGAGGCATTTTGACGTGTTAACATTGGCTATGATTGGACCATACTAATTTTAAATAAGAGCACAAAAGTATTCGTGCTCGTATTTTTCGGGCCGTTTTTGAAGCGCTTATCGGGCATCTAGTACTATTATTGATCGAAGATTCTAGGTCAACGGGAAGTACCCTATAAATTTTGATTCCCTTGAGAGTGTCGAAATATACGTTTTTTGGTGGTAAAAGGTTGATTTTTTCGCAGATTCAAGGAACTATAGACCTGAGTATATGATTTTAATTTCAACTCGATACCTCCGCGCGTTCTCGAGATAAAGGGTCTTGACAGACAGACGGACAACAAAGTGATCCTATAAGGTTCCGTTTTTCCTTTTGAGGTAAGGAACTTTATAAAGAAAATTAAGCGCAAAAATATGTGTGCTCCAACATTTCCCGGTTTAATTCACGATAATATAAGGTACGACACGTACATAATTTATTTGTGTACGTACAGTCACAAGCATAAGTATGTATACACTTGGCTTTATTCAAAGGAGATTTTCTCCTTTATTTTTGAATGAAATTGTATGTTACTACGAACATAGTATTTTCGAACACATAGGTTTATGTAAAGTGTCGTATTTTAACATTGCATTAGTCATTTCACGAAAAAATCGCAATTGAAAGTTGCTAAGTGTTGACATATTAGTGCTCGTGACTGTACTCGTAGCGAGAGTTTGGTACGGGCAAACATTATTATCATGTCGGCGCTAATTTGTACGCTTATAAAATGGTGAAGTAAGTTTCGTATATTTTGATACATCATCAGCTGTGTTTAATAAAAACTCATGCGTGGAAAACAGTTTGAATTTATTACTTTCATAAAATTACAAAAGTAGAAAAAATGGACTTGCCGTTTGGAAGCATGAATGCAGAGAGAGTGGGAGTGTTGCTAGACATCAAAAATGTTAAGCGCGCTAAGGTAGCCCGCGAAATTCAATTTTTTTTTACGTTTTTTGCAATTTGCTGGTCAATATTAAGTTGTACGTTGATTAAAATATGATTTGCGACCGTAACAAATATGTATTAACAGAATTATCATTAAATTCATAAATACAAGTCTTTAAGACCAAGTAATCCCACTGAATTTTTAGCTGTAATCTACCACGCGGGCTCAGTGCGGGTTGGTAGATGGCACATGTCTTCGAATTTCTGGTTCTAGGACATAGGAGCAGTGGTGGCCCAGTGGTAACAGCCGCGACTTACGAGTTGTAGGTCGTAGGTTCTAACCCAGACAGGCGCTTTAGTTTGTGTAAATTATTACATGTACAAAACATTAATATTCAAAGCAACCCGGATGTTTTGTCAAGTCGTAAAAACCGTGTGAACGAAGACGGGTCGCGTAGCTTCTGCCTGCGAGTAACACCTTACTTCGTTTTTGCTTAGCCTTTCAGACTTTTTATCTTTTTGCTCGGGGGTAAGACCCTGGGACCCGAGCAAAAAAAAAAAAAAGTGTTTTGAAATAGCCTAAAACCTTCCTGAAGAATTGGTTTATCATATCGTCACTGTGAAGGAGAAAATGCTAAAGCGCTATTTGGGCCAAAATGAGTCAAGAATATATTATATAGTTGGATTCACAACAACAACACACACAACAACAACAACAAAAAACACTCTGAGCCAATTAAAATTAGCTCAGATTGTCTTGAAAACTAAACAGATCGACGCAGAAAAAAAAATCTAATCCAACGATATATTATACTAACTGCATCCCGCGGTTTCACCCGAGTGAATGTCGATCCCGTAAAAATATCGGAATAAAAAGTAGCCTTATGTTAATCCAGGGTGTCAGCTACCTTCATACAAAATTTTATCAAAATTGGTGCAGTCGTTTGAGCGTGAGCACACACGCACAAACTTTCGCCTTTATAATATTAGTGTGATAACTCATTTTGCCCCAAATGGCGCTTTAGCATTTCCTCCTTTCCAGTGACGATATGCAAAAATATATATTTTTTAATTTGACTGGAAGCTCCAGAGATTAGTGCGTTCAAACAAACTAACTCTTCAGCCTTATTATTAGTATAGATAACGTTACACCTTTCTGTGAAGGAATCAGTAAAGGCTCCTTCAAACAGGCGCGACACGCGATAAAATCGCGCGCGACAAAAAGGTACCGCAAGTCGCGCAACGAGCGGTGCCTTTGTGTCACGAGCGATTCGCGTCGCGCGTCGTGACTGTTTTCAGGAGCCTAAATAGACAAATTCGAGACTCAATTGGCAATAATTCATCTTTGGTTCAAATTACCATTGCTGCAATAGTAATGTAGTAACCCATTGTGTGTAGTTCAGGCATGGACAAAATAATAATAAAATTAAAATAACAATATTTAAGGGGGGGCTCCCATACAACAAACGTGTTTTTATCGGCATTTTTGCCGTGTGGTACGGAACTCTTCGTGTGCAAGTCCGACTCGCATTGGCTAGTTTTTTTAATATATTTTTTATTTATTCATAAAACAATTTACATTGTGTTGAATATAATATACACATGCAATTTAAATAGAAATACAAAGAACTATGTGTTCATCCGTGTATCGTATCCATGTTTTTAACTATCTTTGTACCAAATTTGATCCAAATCCGTTTAGCCATTTTTTCGCCAATCCGAAACACATTCAAACAAATAGACAAAAATTCTTTACAAGTTTTTAGGGTTCCGTACCCAAAGGGTAAAAACGGAACCCTATTACTAAGACTTCGCTGTCCGTCCGTCCGTCTGTCTGTCACCAGGCTGTATCTCAAGAACCGCGGTAGCTAGACAGTTGAAATTTTCACAGATGATGTATTTCTGTTGCCGCTATAACAACAAATACTAAAAACAAAATAAAATAAATATTAAAGGGGGGCTCCCATACAACAAACGTGTTTTTTTTCGGCGTTTTTGCCGTCTGTCTGTCACCAGGCTGTATCTCAAGAACCGCGGTAGCTAGACAGTTGAAATTTTCACAGATGATGTATTTCTGTTGCCGCTATAACAACAAATACTAAAAACAAAATAAAATAAATTTTTAAGGGGGCTCCCATACAACAAACGGGTTTTTTTCGGCGTTTGCCTTGTGGTACGGAACCCTTCGTGTGCGAGTTCGACTCGCACTTGGCCAGTTTTTTATATACGTAACGATCTGCGAGACTGATCAATTACAATAATTCTAAAGATATATGTGATCTCACAAGCTCCGCTAATGAGACACAATTGATTTTCTATTGTATCGTATTACATAGGATACGCGCGGGGCAACTTTCGTTACAATCCTTCTCACAAAGCTCTGACATTCAATCCCGTTTAATATACTTCTGACAAAGATACAAAATCTTGGTCCATTCATCCGCAAACACATAGTAAGTTGGATTAGACTCCAAGAGGTCTTTGAATGTGCGAGTGTGCGAGGTATCGGAGTCGTAGCACGTACGATAGTGCGATATGACGGTAGGTTATACTTCATCACACTAATATTCTTGAGGCGAAAGTTTGTGAGTGTGCGAGTGTGTGTGTTTAGATTTTCGTTACTTCTTCACGCTCTAACGGCTGGACAAATTTTGATAAAATTTTGTATGGAGGTAGCTGACACCCTGGATTAACATATAGGCTACTTTTTATTCACATATTCTTACGGGATCGACATTTGCGCGGGTGAAACCGCGGGGCGCAGGTAGTCTATACTAATACTGAAGAACCTCTTCAGTATTGTTGTTTGAACGCACTAATCTATGGAACTACTAGTCGGATTAAAAAAATCTTTACGCATTTGATAGCCCAAATCTTGAAGAAAACTATATACTATTTATCTTCACGCTAGGACCATTAGGAGCTGAGCAAAGAGAAAAAAAGTCAGACAGAACGCTAAGCAAAAACTAAGTAAAGCGTGAGCGGGCGATGCGATACGACGCGGTGGGTCGGGGGCCGAGGCAGTGAGCAGTTATTATTTTAGTATATTAGTATTACGTTATAATTATGATGGCAGAAGCTAGTAGTAGGTTAATACCAGTAAACCTCTTGATTCATGACGCAAACATCGTCATATAAAATTATGAAAATTTGATTATCTTGAATTATCTTTACATACATGTACGACGGGCGGCGCAAGTAATAACATCCAGTGATTTGCATTTTCTATTGATTTTAACTAGATATTCAAATATTATGGTAAACATCATTTATCTATAACAATAAAGCTGAAGAGTTTTGTTTGTATGTTGGTTTGAACGCGCTTATCTCTGAAACTACCAGTCAGATTTGAAAATTTCTTTTTGCATTTGTTAGCCCAATTCTTGAGGAAGGCTATAGGCTATATAACATCCCGCTAGGGCTCTGAGGAGCCGAGCAAAAAAAAAACAAAGTCAGAAAGAACGCTAAACGAAAACAGAGTAGTAGCGCGGGCAAGCGATGCGATGCGACGGGGTTACAACAAATTTTACGCAGACAAAGTTGCGGGCTGAAGCTAGTATTTTATAAACGTTGTTTATTTACTTAGGTGGTTTATTTAGCGGTTGTCAGTCAGTATACAGCTCCGGTTTAAACCAATATTGTTCCCGACAAGAACACTTTATCAAATACTGCCAAGTATTTACTGTTAAGCGATTGTTCATAGAAATAATTGTTTTATGCGATATAGTTTTGTTCAAAAACTTTGGTTCTGCCTTTGGATTATGTTTGTTTCATGTCTTAATTTTTTAGGGTTCCGTACCAAACTGGTAAAACGGAACCCTTATGGTGAGACTCAGTCTGTCCGTCTGTTACAGCTGGATATCTCAAGAACTACTAATGCTATCAACTTGAAATTTGGAATAGTTTTAGATGACATTTGCCCAACTATTTTGCAAATAAGAAAGAAATAAAAATATACCTATGTATATTTTTTCCAACAGGAACTGAAAGGGGGTCTGAAAAATTCGAAGTGAGGCGCCTAGGGCATGTGGGGTATAATAATGAAAGAGCGCAGTTTGCACATTCTTAATCATTTTTAGGGTTCCGTACCCAAAGGGTAAAAACGGAACCCTATTACTAAGACTTCGCTGTCCGTCCGTCCGTCTGTTTGTCACCAGGCTGTATCTCAAGAACCGCGGTAGCTAGACAGTTGAAATTTTCACAGATGATGTATTTCTGTTGCCGCTATAACAACAAATACTAAAAACAAAATAAAATAAATATTTAAGGGGGGCTCCCATACAACAGACGTGTTTTTTTCGGTGTTTTTGCCTTTGTGGTACGGAACCCTTCGTGTGCGAGTCCGACTCGCACTTGGTCAGTTTTTTCATTTTTTTTAGGGCGCATAGTTTTCGACTTTTGATATTATTAGTACGGATTCCTTTATAAAGCAAATACAACGAACAGTTCTCGGAAAATAATTGCATGAAAAAAAACCGCTGTTTGATTTTCCATTTTCACGAGAGATTCTCGACTCCCATGAGGTTTAATTTCACTTGACCCACATACAAACGTCTGTCAAGATAGGTTTACTGCGGGCGAGACGGATTTGTGAGGATTTAAATAAATGGTGCAGTTACTCAACAGCAGTCAAGTGGTAACAAACTGTTCAGTTAATAATATACTGGTTGTTGAGACAGGTTAACGTTTTTAGTTTTTACAGGAAAAGTTGTTACTGAAGAAGAGTTCACAGTTTTGAAATTTTTTTCCACTCAGCATCGTGATAATGACAAACATCACAAATATATTTACCACACACATAGGGGGGTCCAGAATCATGTACAGACACCAGCACATCAAGCTACTACAATCTGTCAAATTTATTTAATAGATTTTCAACTTTATCGCTAAAGCATAAGTTTCTAAGTTGATTGGGAAAATTTTATAGTTTCGAGTAGCTTTATGTGCTGGCGTCTGTACTTACGTACTGAATCCATGGCCACAAGTTGCGCTTCGATGTCCCGGTCACGGCGGATACCTTCCCTGTATTTTGCTGGCAGCGCGACCATGGTTTCGCCACCATGGTGTGTGGTGTCATGGTGAGATAAAAGCCAAAGTTTACATCACATTCAACCAGGTATCTGGTGTGCAAATCTTAAATAAAGGATTTTTGTAAAATTATAATCAGTACCTACCTACCTGCAGTAGGTACCTAAACACAAAAAACTTTAAAGACAAGTGTTAGCTAGCGGATTTGATTAATTAGGTAGTGGACTGTAAAGATGAAATGATAGTAACACGTATATATGATATATTATAAATTTATTAAAAAATATTAAGACAAACGGAACCTGACAACCGCTCAGACCTGACATCAAACGAACAAACATAACAACAAAATACTATATTTAAAAAACATGACATATCTACAAAAAAGGTCGCACCAAAGCCAGTCGTCAACAACAAGAATGAATAAAACAAGAATAAAAAAGTATGAACATAAAAAATACAACATCAAATGAACTAGAAAACTAATAAAAATAATCAGAATCTAATAAAAATGAACCACTAGACCGGCTTCGGTTCTAATGATCGATCCTACCCATCTGCGAGTTTTCTCCTACATCATAACACGAGGTCGCAGCCGTGACATATTGCGTGACATATTGTAGGGGAGCTGTTTGTTCCCGGAAGCGGAGAGAGAAGTGCACTGTTATAAATTTAGAGGAAAGGAATAAGGAATATCAGGAAATATAAATAATAGGGCTGTTATGTTATGTAGGGTGCTACACACATTTTCGGGTCGACACATTCGTTTCGGCAGTATTTGTTGAACAATAAAGTCGAACCGAAGCAAACCCTGCGCATATTCGGCTTTCATTCGGCTCGTGCCGATCGGCAAACTTAGTTCGGAATCTTTCCCTTACTTAATCAGTTTCGTGTATAGTCGATTTTGCCGCCCGTTTGTGCCGAATATTGCTGATCCCTTAGCCATTTCATGGGCAATTATTCCGGGCTGCTACTCAGAATTGTCTGAATGAGCAAAACCATTGATTAGGTATGGTGAAGCGTCAATGCCTTTTTCAATATAAAAAATAAGATAATAACATTTTAGGTTTTTTTTAAATATGTTTGTATTTCGAATTTAATATTTTAACTTCTCAATTGATGAATCCTCGCACCAACATTTGTTGCCGCAGTGCCCATGTATCGATCCTTTCTTGAGTTTTCTCGCTAGATGGCCGATAGATGGCATTAGTGGCAGTGTGCTTCCCACCCCGTACATTTGACATGGCGGGTGCTCATCACTCCGCCTTTTGAAAATTCATTTTTTGGTGAAACCTTGATGATACCCGTAAAATAAATGGACGTGCATCTGTGCTTCATTGAGAACTTATAGTGCAGTGTTGATTTTTGAAGTTTTAACCATTCCACCGGTGGATTTAAGAATATTTTGCTCGCCGGCCAGTAGCCGATACCTACAAGCCATCACGCGCGCATGAACGAGATATCTTCCCATCTCCCTGCGTCTGAGTGGGATCTCTGGATTGCCAAGGCCCATCCATAGACCAACCGCGGCAAGCGTAGCTTAACCTGATCGATCGACCTGTGCGGCTGTTATTATTTAGCCATGGGCCGCAGTCTACATATCAAGCTATGTTTTCTAAGTCAGACAAAAGTACCCAAAATCTAGACCCTACTTTCCCAAGAAAATCTGTTAATAAACTTCCTACATCAAAGGAAAAGGGGGTGAGGGAAATAATACGAAACTTATAACTTCTACCCTTCTTTCACGATGAGAGTCGTACAGTCATCAACACGTCGTTGTAATACTTTGATCACAAACTGGCCTATCGTAGTTACGGAGCTTCAATAGAATAAGAGGGTCTTGTGCCTAAGTGATGACAGCCGCACAGGCTGATCAAAGGTTAAGCTATGCTTGCTGCGGTCAGTTTGTGGATGGGTCCATTACATATCGAGATTACCCCTTCGTGCCTCTGAAAGCGCGCTAAACCGTTAGTCCTGGCTGTATGATCTTTGACAGTCGTTACGGGTAGATAGAAGGCCAAAAGTCTGATAACCAGTCTTACCAAGGAGTATCGTATTACCCAGTAACTGGGTTGTGGAGGTCAGATAGGCAGTTGTTCCTTGTTAAATACTGTATTCAGCTGCATCCGGTTAGACTGGAACCCAGTAATTAAAATAAATGTTTAAATGGTAAACCCAATAATAATAATATTGGTGCTCAAGATACAGGCTTGCCTAGTTTTGGGCCAATGTAAATTTTAGCAATAAAGTTTATTTTTATTATTAGCTGGCTTGTGAGAGTTAGATAGGCAGTTGCTCCATGTGAAATACTGGTATTAAGCTGCATCCGGTTAGGCTAGAAGCTGACCCCAACATACGGAATAGGCTAGAAAGATTGACGAGGCCAGCTTTTACTGGTTTTCTTTCCACTTGTGAGCAGTCCACTGTACCTACTTAGTACCCTTCAGAGCCCGCCATCTTGAGGCATTAGTACCTCAAAGTTGTGCCACACTTTCGAGTGGTGTAATGAAAACAATTGGATTCTTTTATTTCGACTATTATTGTAAACATTTCTTGCCTTTTCGGGTTGTGATTTTTTTGTGTTAATATCATTGTTTAAGGGTTATAACGTAAAGTTTGGATTATGAGTTGTAGGTATCTACCTATTTTGAATACGTTTAATGTTGAGAGGGGCGTTCTCGTAATTTAAAACGTTCAAAATCTAATCACAGTCTCATCTCGGCGACAAACAGTTAATGTCAAAAACTTGTCAAAATCGTAGGGAAATTAGACGTTCTTAAAATTACAAGAATTGCCCCTGTTATAGGTAGTTTTAATTTCGAATACATATTTCAAGAATAAGCTACAGTGAAAGTTTACTTCATTATCATCATCACCACTGGCCTTGTTCCACTCACGGCTTGTTGCAGGCCTTTTCACTTTTATGCCATGTTCCCCTGCTCTGTCTGTCATCTAAGGTCATAGTACACGTATTAAACTGGAAAGGGATCGGTACCGTATCAACTCGAGCTGTTCAGTATTCTTTGTATGAAACTCCCTACTGCAACGCACACTAATTGGAATCGTAACGTCATCACCTTGCCTCGGGACAAGCTCACGAACCGCGGTGCGCTCGTCGTCCCGCGCTTACGGCTCGTCGTCCCCGCGCTTACGTCTCTCCGTACGCGAGATTACGTCTCTTCGTCCACCCTTGCCCCTCTCACCCCTCCGGCCTGCCTGCTGCACCATCAAGCTCATACCACACGTATCAAATCGGAAAGGGATCGGCACCGTATCGCCTTTCGCCTCGCCGTCAAACAGGCGTCAACTTAACGTAAGCACGTAACCAAAGCGGATCAGAAGCTCCGATACGTCGACTCGGCTACGGCTAGGCGACGCCGCGCTTACGGCTCGCCGACCGCTGGTTGAAAGTCATAGCACAGGAATCAAACCGGAAAGGGATCGGCACCGTATCAACTCGAGCCGCTCAGTATTCTTTGTATGAAACTCCCTACTGCAACGCACACTAATCAGAATCGTAACGTAATCGCCTCGCCTCGGGACAAGCTCACGAACCGCGGTGCGTGCGTGCTTCTGATCCGCTTTGGTTACGTGCTTAGGTTAGATTGACGCCTGTTTGACGGCGAGGCGAAACCAACCGAGGCGAGCCGATCCCTTTCCGATTTGATACGTGTGCTATAACCTTTACTAAGAAATAATTGGTCTGTATAAGTAAAATAGGCGTGGGTAGTATATCCGCCATAGAAATAGTATTTTAGCAGGAAATACGAAAATAATGAACCTACATAATTATTTTCGTACCGTTTCCTTTTAACTTCGTCTGTCTTCTATTGTAACCTCATCCATGTTTGTGCTTCATGTAGGTACCTAATCGCTAACTAATAATAACTATGTTTTGAGTTTTGTTATTCAATACTTATGTTTATATTTTGTGTATTTTTGTGATTGTTTACCAAGAAGAGATTTGACTTACCTATCATTAATATAGGCACCAAACAATCTTACATAAATATACTTAATACCCGAAATCGCAGCGTTGGTTTCAGTGCATATTTTTGTACGGAAAAATCGAACGCCGCTAGTCTAAAACAAGATAGATGCCTTATAAATTGCCAATCAATAAACCGAAAACATAAATCTTTAAAAAAAATGCTACTATAGCTATAATAAATAACATATAAGCCTGTGTAGAACGAGGCTATTCCAACTTGATATTATAGTAGATAGTGTTTACTTAAGGATCTACTGCATGCGTGGACACTGTCAGTTTACGCTTAAACTTTTGTAATAACAACTAGTATCTCTCTCCTTGAGGTTTATGTATACCTAGTACTTTATTGTTAATAAATCCCACGTAAGTGAAGTCACAGTCGCTGTTAGCAGTCGTTATTACGCAAACTGGTCCTTTGGATCCACAACTCTGAAAGAATGCAATTATAGCTTCGCCCCGCGGTTTCACCCATGTAATTGTCGATCCCGTGGGAATATCGAGATAAAATGTAGCCTATATGTTAATCCAGGGTGTCAGCTACCTCCATATAAAATTTTATCAAAATGGGTCCAGGCCGTACGAGCGTGAAGGAGTAACAAACATATAAACACACCCCCACACACACACACACCCCCATACAAACTTTCACGTTTTTTTTTTTTTTTTTTTTTTTTATAATTTATTTAATGTTATTCAAGATACATACACCCAATTATTCGACAGCTAAATTCCAAATTTAACGTTTGGTATCTCGATGATGGAACCTTGGGAGGCGATGCAGAAACTGTATTACAAGACCTTCAATTTTTAAAAAATGAACTTCATTCTATTGGCCTTGATCTCAATCTTTTGAAATGTGAACTATATTTAGCGGACAGTACTGACAGACATCTGACACTTCCCAAATTTAACGCAATAGCTCCAGAAATCAAAATTATTGAAAAAAGCTCTCTTCGCCTCCTTGGGTCTCCAATCTTTGACGATTCCTTTCCCGTTTTTATTGACGAAAAAATCCAAAATTTCAATGACGTTTCGGAAAGATTGTTCCAAATTAATATGCATTCGGCCATAACCTTAATCCGCTACTGCTGTTTCGGTCCTAAATTAACATATTTCCTTCGCGCTTCCCATTTATGGAAGCACACTCACCTTTTAGACAAAATGGACCAAATTATCAGGCATACATTAACTTCCATTTTAAATGTGGCCATGGACGACCGAGCTTGGGCACAAGCTACTCTTCCCATTCGCATGGGGGGCCTCGGCGTCCGCAAAATTTCTAGTATTAGTTTACCGGCTTTCATATCTTCGGTCCACGGCACTGATAAATTAATCAGGAAAATCCTAGCTTCCACACTGATTAATTCTGATGTGCCGTGTTTCACCGAGGCTATGGATGCCTGGAGACTCGCTTGCCCAAATACAGATCCACCAGACAATCCATCTTCCCAGAGACGGTGGGATGAGCCGCTCTGCAGAGTAGTACAGAACAATTTACTTCACTCGTCTGCTACTACTGCGGAACGTGCGCGCCTGCTGGCTGTGGGTAGGTGGGAGTCGGGTCTTTACCTTCGTCGAACATAGGCACTTTGTTCGACGACACTACTTTTCGCCTCGCTGCTTCCCTACGACTAGGCACTCCTTGCTGTTCTCCCCATCGCTGTCACTGTGGCGAAGATGTCAACAGCCTCGGACACCACGGCCTGTCTTGCAGCCGAAGTGCGGGTCGCTTAGCGCGGCACGCGAACATTAATGACATCATCCGACGAGCTCTTGTCACCGTCGGCGTTCCAGCTGTATTAGAACCCAATGGTTTGGCACGCGACGATGGCAAGAGACCGGACGGTATGTCTTTATTTCCATGGAAGGTGGGTAGGCCTTTAGTGAGGGACGCTACGTGTGTCGATACTCTTGCGCCATCCCATCTTCCTGGCTCGGCATGCTGTGCTGGCGCTGCTGCTGCGGCTGCGGAGAACCTCAAGCGGCGAAAATATAATAACCTCATCGGAAATTATATTTTCGAGCCGTTTGGGGTTGAAACCCTCGGGCCGTGGGGTCCGAGTGCTCATGGTCTTTTTAAAGATATTTCGAAACGGCTGGTTGACACTTCCCGTGACCCAAGGGCTGGCTTTTACCTTGGCCAGAGGCTAAGCATCGCCATACAACGTGGTAATGCCGCCAGTCTCTTGGGTACATTACCAGTCGACAGCGATGCGGATGAGTTTTTCGACGCTATTTTCTAGTTTCTGTATAGTTTTAGTTAAGTTAGGATTTAATTTTGTATACAATTAAGTAATACTTAATTGTATTACTGAGTAATACAATTAAGTAATACTTAATTGTATTACTTAATTGTATTTCCAACGAAAACAGACGTCGCCGTCATAACAGCCGAAAGACGTCACCATGAAAGACGAAATGAGACTGCTGGACATAGGTCTCCCCAAACACCGCCACTTCAACCAGTTCTGTGATTCTAGCATCCAGCGGATTTCTGGCAGCAGTGTTCTATAAAGCATAGCCGTAGCCGAGTAGCCCGTTATCCACCACGCGGGCCCAGTGCGGGTTGGTAGACGTCACATGTCTTTGAATTATTGGTTCTAGGACATGCCGGTTTTCTCACGATGTTCTCCGTTTTAAGAACAGGAATAAATACACACAGTATAGTGCCTGTCTGGGTTCAAACCCACGACCTATAACTCGCAGGTCGCGACCGCTATCACTGGACTACCAATGCTCTTCAAAATAGTAATGATGGGTGACCATCTTATGAAGAGTCTCCGTGTCTCGGAAAGCACGTTAAGCCGTTGGTCTCGGCTGTCATTCGTCAATCTTTGGCGGTCGTTACAGGTCGTCAGAAGCACGAAAGTATGACAAACAGTCTTACCAAGGGGTATCGTAATACCCAGTAGCTAGGTTCTGGAAGTCAGATAGGCAGTCGCTCCATGTAAAATACTGATATTCAGCTGCTGCCGGTGAGACTGGAAGCCGACCCCAACTTAGTTGGGAAAAGGCTTGGCAGATGATTTTTAAGCTAAATGAAATCCAGATTATATAAAAACATACTTTGTTTTCTGAAAATTGTAAAGTTTCAATAACCACAACCAAACTGTATTTTCGTCTGATTAAAGTCTTAAAAGATTAAAGTAGACAGCGCACGCAAAAAGGTTACAAAAGGCGCGTGCAAACAGGCCAGTACCTACTCCAGTAGTGTTTGCTGGCCTGTCCTCGATAATCTACCCTTTTCAAGTTGGCTCTACCGTTTGTACACAATGGTCCATGTTGGTGCGTCCGATGAACATTGAGCCGTGGAGGGTTGCATTATTGTTAGTTGGTAGACAAGACATGTACACCCTTACATTTTGATCGTTTTACTCCATAAAAGGGGTAATTGTACTCATCATTATGAACAACTTTTCCTATAACCTGAAATCCCTGAAATGGTGCTAATACATGCGTCATGTTCGTGAACGGGCGCCGTCAGTAGGGAGTGGTCATCTCTTTGCTGCCATGGCTTATTTGAATTTAATTTAATATTTGAATTGTTTTTTTGCTTTCGTCTTTTTCTGCATCGTTTTCACATGCATAATTTTTTAACATGAATGATGTAACCACTGTAACCATAATATTTTGATTTAAAAGAGTGTCCATGGAGTTTCTTGCCCGTTCTTCTCCATAGGTACCTACGCTTCGGAATGGGCAACTAGCTTCATCTTTCTGACTGACCGACCCCTTGACAATTCAAAAGTGCCTGTAATTGGTTTAATTGAAATAAAATAGTTTTCCGCTGCTGCTGCGGCTGCAGAAAACCTCAAGCGGGGAAAATATAATAATCTCATCGGAAACTATATTTTCGAGCCGTTTGGGGTTGAAACTCTCGGGCCGTGGGGTCCGAGTGCTCATGGTCTTTTTAAAGAAATTTCGAAACGGCTGGTTGACACTTCCCGTGACCCAAGGGCTGGCTTTTAACTTGGCCAGAGGCTAAGCATCGCCATACAACGTGGTAATGCCGCCAGTCTCTTGGGTACATTACCAGTCGACAGCGATGCGGATGAATTTTTCGAAGCTATTTTTTAGTTTCTGTACAGTTTTAGTTAAGTTAGGATTTAATTTTGTTATTTTTAGTTTGTATAGCCAAATAAATAATTATTTTTATTGAAATAAATGCTTTGAGTTTGAGTTTGAATCGCGAAAAAAAAGTCAGCTGTTCCCTACATTTTGACGAGTTATACGAACTTAAATGTA
This sequence comes from Oligia strigilis, assembly GCA_951800025.1. Taxonomy (NCBI): domain Eukaryota; kingdom Metazoa; phylum Arthropoda; class Insecta; order Lepidoptera; family Noctuidae; genus Oligia; species Oligia strigilis. The sequence goes on along the minus strand of OX637560.1, from coordinate 14,824,651 downwards.
GGGAACAGCTGTATTTTTTCGCGATTTCATTTCAGGTTTTTCCCATAGTAAAATTTGTTCATAATGATGAGTACAATAACCTCTTAAGAGGTTGTTAATGTTTTACCAATAGCCCTGTATAAAAGTTGGTTGGTTGTTACCAGTCGACAGTGCGGAGAAATATTTCAAAGCCATATTTCAGTTTGTGAATAGTTTTAGTTATATTAGGATTTAACTTTTATAAAAATAGTTTGTTAGTTTATTTAATATCTACTAGCAGTTGCCCGCGACTTCGTCTGCAATCCAGGATGAAAAGTCTGGTCATGATCTATCTTTGTGCCAGGTTTCATTGAAATCCGTTCAGCCGTTTTAGCGAGAAAGCAATACCAACCAAACAAATTTACTTTCGCATTTATAATATTAGTTAGGATTAGAATCTAATTTTATCCAGTCACCGTACCTATATATTTTTTTTCTAAGAAATAAAGAATGTAAAAGTAGGTTTTATTTATAACTAACACGTTCATCATAAAATTGTAAGCAAGGGAATCTGAAATTCAGATGAATTCACCTCGGATACCAGGATCGCATAAGTAACGGAGGGATGAATAAAATATTTCCGATATTATAGAATAATCGTATCATTTCGCACGATCATGATCCTTTGATATCCATACCTATGTCGGGATACGTTCAACCGTTATGAATGTACGTTGAAATCGAGAAGCATGCATTTATACGGTAGAATATTTCCATTCTTTATTTCGTTTTTTTATCAGGATGTCACATCATTTATATGTACATCACTACCTGCGCCCCGCGGTTTCACCCGCGTAAATGTCGATCCCGTGAGAACATCGGGATAAAAAGTAGCCTATATGTTAATCCAGGGTGTCAGCTACCTCCATACAAAATTGCATCAAAATTGCTCCAGCCGTTTGAGCGTGAAGAAGTACCAAACATATATACACACACACACACACTCACAAACTTTCACCTTTATAATATTAGTGTGATTAGTATGGTACTTTTTCTCCCGATATTCCCACGGGATCGAAACTTATGCGGGTGAAACCGCGAGGCGCAGCTAGTCACACTAATATTATAAATGTGAAAGTTTGTGAAGATGCTTGGATGTTTGTTGCTCAATCACGCGTAAACCTTTGAACAGATTTGAATGAAAATTGGCACATAGATAGACCTTTCCTGGATTAACACACAGGATAATTTTTATCTCGATATTCCCACGGGATCGAAACTTACGCGGGTGAAACCGCGGGGCGCTGCTAGTTTGAAATAAATGCTTTGAATTGAGTGTGAGTTTTATCATTGTAATCCGTTAACAAATTCTTCTTTTATAGTTGGTTTAAGCGTAAATAACAACGATTTGCATAGGTTTAGGTCAAAATATTTCCTTAAGTACAGACCTAACTACTTATTTAAAACAAGTAAGTACAATAAAATAATAATTTTAAGCCTTAAAAATTAGTACACATTAAGGCTACCAGATCAAAATTTAACTTTCGGATGTCGTAAAATGTAGCCCAATTTAGATTTTTTCTAAAACAAAATTCTCATAGTTAATATCCTGCGTAGTATTTTACCTAATATTGTACAGACGCCAGCACATCAAGCTACCCGAAACTGTCAAAATTTCCCAATCAACTTTGAACCTTATGCTTTAGCGATAAAGTTGAAAATCTATTAAAGAAATTTGACAGATTGTAGTAGCTTGATTTGCTAGCGTCTGTACGTATAGCTATCAGATACAAGTGTCAAGCTATCAAATCCACGATGAAACGGTTCACATCAGAAATACATATATCGGATTCCAGTAGCGAACACAAATTGTACCTATCGTGTTTTATCGTATCACACGAGCTGACGTGTGTTATTGCCTGGGCTCACTTGATCTACGTGGTTTATGATATCCTGGTATCTCTATCGAAATTATTAGTGAGAACTAGGTAGTTTTATCTATTTGATAAAATGAAAACTGGGAAAATTAAGGCAGATTTTCCATAATAAATGCTAATGAGAATTTAAAAACAAATAAAATATGTCGACTTAGCACACGAGGTTGCTGACGTGTGGAATGTCAGCTCGGCTGTCAATGTGCAGATTGTCGTTACGGCCAATGGGCTGGTGGCCGAATGCCTCGACCAACATCTCTCGTTAGGCGGTTGGATCAAGGGAATGATTCATAAAGTAGTACTCCTCGATACAGCTCGCATCGTGAAGACGTCCCTGTCTCTGGAGCCCTAACCTAAGTACCTTGGTAGCACCCTGCTCCTGACACCGGTGGACCAGTATTTTTGGTAATTTTAAAAGTTTTTAATATATTTTTTAAGAAATATTTAAAAATGTTACTACAATATACCTTTATGGAATTTGAATATTTTTCCGTAAAAGTGGTAGGTTAATAAGGTACTTTATAATATAGAAATCATAGATAGGATCAAGGGAAAGGCTTGCATAACAATAAAATCTCGGGATGAAATCCAATTCCAATCCAATTCTTACTTATTCAATGGGTAAACTCATAACACCACAAGTAATATTGGATTCAATTACGACTATAGTAAATTGACGAATTTCTGATTTCCGGGTAAGATGGTATGGATTAAAATACGGATGCGACATTTAAATTCCTATTTAAATAGTTTTCAACTTTATTAAATATTTCGTCGAAAACAATTTGGAATATTGACCTGGCACGAATTTATTGCCCTTGTTCAGTTCGAAGGCTTTTAAATAACAATCAATTGCCAGCTATAAGTCACGCGTAAAGATTTATTTAAATCTAATAATTAAACTTGTGGAATAATTTAACTTTTATTAAACAGGCCGTCAATTTTACAAAGAAAACCAAAGTTAGGTCTTCTTTTTAGTTTGTTTCGTACTTTGTTATAACTCCATTCTGAATAAAATATAGAAATCACATCACACTAATATTATAAAGGCGAAAGTTTGTGTGTGTGTGTGTGTGTTTATATGTTTGTTACTTCTTCACGCTCAAACGGCTGGACCAATTTTGATAAAATTTGGTATAGAGGTAGCTGACACCCTGGATTAACATATAGGCTAATCCAAAATACTTTTTAACTCGATATTCCCACGGGATCGACACTTATGCGGGTGAAATCGCGGGGCCCTGCTAGTGAATTATAATTTACTGTCTTCTTAAAATTCTGTAACTGTCCTTCAGTCCTTTTGACGTGTCTAGGTCAGGCTTCCGAGTAAAAATGTCTATCTTACTGCTAAATTTTCAATAAAAAAACAGTGGCACTCCGGGAGTGCCGACAGAAGTGAACACAAAACACAAACAGAATACTTTACCCTCACTCACTAACATATCGGATATACATTAAAACCGAGTACATCCCGAGGACAGCCGAACACATCCGAAGCGGGTATATTTTAATCGTCTTAAAAACAAAACACGCGCGGTGTCGCTTACGGTAACAGTGGCGTGAGTTCAATGGTTTTTTCCCATCTAAAAAAATGCCCAACGTGCCTAAAGAAGTTTTCAATAAATAAACAAAAACACACAAGATAAACTTTCCATTTATAAGACTCGTTATATTTTATATAATATATCTCTGAAATCGTAGACGTGCTGTAAGTTCGCAGCTCACGAAACAAAGTTAGGGAAAACAAAACTGGCTGGAGATAAGAAGACCTACGTGCTTATGTTCTTCTGGTACTTCTAACCTCCTGAGATTACTTTTCTGTTACGAGGCGACGGCGAATGAATTAACAAGTTTCGAACTTCCAAGCTATCGTTGAATGGACGGATTTTCTTTGGTACCACGAAGTAGTAATTAGGTAAGTGAAATACATTCTTATAGAGGAGTTAATATTTAGTTGTAACTTCTCTTTCTTCCATAAAATGTAATTTGTGTTAGCGTCAATTGCGAAATGGTTACTTTGAGGCTCAATCTGCAAGGTCATGCTCAGCTACTTCTAAGCTCATGTTTTCCTAGTAGATACCTATCATACGGATGACGAGATCACGTAGGTACAGATTATACGGACGACGTGAAAAATTACAGTTCTTTGTGAAGCATCACAAAACGGTCTTTATCTCGTTTGTATTCGTAACACGAAAAAAATCCGCATATTTATGATGACCTCTTAGTAATTTTTCCAATCTTTGAAACATCTCCTTTTGTCCATTTTTTTTTAGATTTCTACCTCCCTTTTTTACTTTCCAGAAAGCATTTAGCTTTATGCTGATCGATCAACCTAAATTCAAAATTTCTTGCTAAAAGACCAAAACTGCAACATGATGAGCAAGCTAAGAAGGGTGCTTGCAATTATAGAAGCTGGTCTCCGGCAATTACAAGTGGGTACCGATTGGTGCGGGTGAAATACATATTATATGTCTTCTCATCAAATTTGTTTAGGCGCGTTCGGCATTTTTTGAAATGGGAAAAACCCATTGAAATTGCGCCACTGTTACCGTAAGCGACACCGCTTCGGATTTGTTCAGCTGTCCTCGGGATGTACTCGGTTTTAATACCGATGTCAGTGAGTGATGGCAAAGTATTCTGTTTGTGTTTTGTTTTCAGTTCTGTCGGCACTCCTGGAGTGCCACTTTTTATTTTTTTTTATATCTATATCTATTGATTTAGATATCGTATTCTTCTTATTTATATCTTATTGCGCTCATATAGAAACAGCAAAAACATGCAAGCATTTCCTTCGAAGATCAACCTGCAGCGATCTGTACCGGGAGTTGGACCCGAAAACCCGCTTCTTTATGTAAGCACCTTAAAGCCCGGGTTACACGGGGCTAGTATTTTTAAGCTTGGATATCAAGCAAATATCCTGGCTTACTATCCTCGCTTGGCACCATGCTAGAGCTGATTACACGATGCTAGTAAATTTTAAGCGTGGCGGTGACTGTTCTGAAAAGTAAAATGATCCGATTGGGTACTATTATGGCCCACGAGGCTAGTACACAAGACAGGATAGTAAAATTTGCGGTAGGAGCGCTGCTTACTGAGAAATAGATTCACCCTATTAAACTATTACACTAGCTTACTAGCTTAAAAATGCGGATATATCTGAAAACACGAGGCCAGGTTGGTAAGCTTGCTAGTTTACTAGCACAATCTTGATATACTAGCTTGAAAACAAGCCTCGTGTTACCCGGGCATAAGACACGAAGCAGTGCATTCAAGCGCATGATTCAATCCGACAGTCGTATTGCGGTTGTGTCAGCCAATCCGACGTGCGGACGACTGCGGTATGGCTGAGCCGACTAACCACTGCTGCGACGATTTAGTTTCACCTTATAGTAGTTTTAGCAGCTAGGAATTTACCGAGAAGTACAGTCAACAAAAGAGATAAGTATGCAGGATCGTCGGATATAGTTGAAGTTTAGTAAGAAACCGATGGATGTTCTCGAATAAAATTTAATTTTATTAATAGAAAACAAACAGCTCATTTATCAAATTCAATTTCAGTCAAAATATCAATAAAAAAAAAAATGTAATGAAATGAATGAAAGAAATGTCACAATATCTGTACATATCAGTATATGTACAGATATTTTTCACATTACATTTGATAACATGAAACTTGTAACGCCTCTTTGATTCCAGTTTCATTTCATTTGGACAACCAACCGATTTTTATTTCACGTAGCTTGCCTTCCCACAGTCTAACAATTTGCAGTACTCCAATAAGATGCACACGTTTCCTATTTAATCTGTTCTCTTCCCAATCTATATGAGGTCGAAGTTGATCACAATCTTAAGCCCAAAAACACAGTTTCCTTGTTTGGAAGATTGAATCGCCCACTCTTGGGTCATAAAGGGGGCTTAATTAAACGCCCGAACGACCTCTAGGGAGAATGTCCGCACTAAATCAGACACTGGTATAAAAATTGAGAATGTTCTTTTTCTTTCGACCAATGATTCGTCTACTTACTTTAAGGGGCTTACAGGACAGAAAAAATGCAAGTTTTAGAAACAATAAAAGTCATATACTTTTATTGTTTCTAAAACTTGCATCGACTACAGTTAACACAAAAAATGCAAGTTTTAGAAACAATAAAAGTATATGATCGACTACAGTAAACAATATCAGAAAAATATATGATATTCTTCAGGATATATGCTAGGTAGATAGTGTGTTGAAAACATAATACAACTAATTTGATACGGTAGAAAAAATATGAAGAAGATACCTCTAAAAACTTTCTTTTTTCAATAAAAACCATAATAATATACATACAATCATTCTGATTTTTTGTTAGATTATTCTACAAGCAATATACTACAATATGTTTTAATTTTTTAGTCCAAACAATAGATTTTTTGTAATTAAATAATTGCTTCATATTTTGCAATAAATTACCAGCGTTGTGTCATTGCGCTTCTCTTTCTTTTCTATGCAGTCCGACAGTGACCGCGCTTTAGGTCACGTAAGCCCCATAATAGGGTTATGTTACAAGATATGGTGGATTTATTAAGGCGAAAGCGCCAGGGTAGCCCGCGAAATTCAATTTTTTTTGTTTTTTTTGCAATTTTCTGGTCAGTATTAAGTTGTACGTTGATTAAAATATGATTCGCGGTCGTAACAAATACGTATTTACAGAATTATAAACATTAAAGTTATCAACACAACTCTCTAAGACCATGTACAACAATACATAATATTTTTTTGCCTGTTTATTTTTAAGAACATACTTACCCTGTTTCATTGAAAAATATATGTAGGACATGAAATGTTTTCCCATTATGTTTCAATCATCGTCATAATTGCGTCGACCAAAACATGAATGTGCGGCTTGCAGCCGTTTGCAATTTCCAACTTACATGAAATTAATAATATTATGCAGATTAAAAACAATAAGTATGTAATATCGACTGTGATTGCGAACGCGTCACAGTGTAGTCATAAACAGCGAAACAAATGTTTTACAACCCTATATAATTAACCGTTCGTTTTCATAAACCAAAGTGTAGAGAGAACAGAGAAATAAAATCAGCTGTTCCCTACATTTATGTTCGTACCTATAACTCGTCAAAATGTAGGGAACAGCTGATTTTTTTTACCGACTTTACAAAAAGGAGGAGGTACTATGTTCGGGTGTTTGTATGTTTTTTTTTTTTTTTTTTTTTTTTGTATGTTTGTTCATCGAATACGCCGCCAATTGTCGACGGATTTTCAAAATTCTTTTTTTGTTAGAAAGTAGATAGTTCTGAGGTGGTCCCATTGTCACAAAGTTAGGATCTGATGATGGGATCTTAGAGAAATCGAGGGCAACCCTCAAATTTTATAGGCTCACTTATTGTTTTTCGCATATTTTATGAAGTATCTTGTGTATTTGTGTATGGTTGTCACCATCTCAGGTAGCTGGGCTGATGATGGAAGGTACAACTCCTTAACAGTAAGAAGTTACTCGAACAGGCAAGGACTGTTTTTAGTAAATTGTTTTGATGTTTGATAGGGCATTTGCCACATTTGGTCTCATGATCATCAAGTCATGACCTGATGCTACCTAACTCCTCGACAACTAACAGCAGATATATCGTGTTTAGGCTCATTGAAAAGGGCTCGATGTGTGGATAAACGTACTGTTACTGAGGAACACCGAAGACCTGATGCTGAAGCCAGGAGCATCAGAAAAAGTACTAACCTTGAAATTACAGCATCGTAGTCGTGTTTGGGCTCATTTTAAACAGGACTAATTTTAAGTTCAATGCAATGTTGACATAAGTCTGGCCTGATACTGCAGCCAGGATTATCAGCATCTAATCTAAAAACTAATAAAAGGAGAACTCCTCAACAATTAACGTCCCTGCATCGAGAAAAGGAATATTTTATAAAAAGGCGATGGGCAAGTTGACATTAGGCTATTGTAACTTAGATAAATTATAAATAGACCCACTAAAAAGCGAGAAATAAAAACTTTTAACAAAAAAAAAACCGACTTCCAAAAAAAACACTACAAACTGAAAAATAACTTTAATTTCGGAAGTCGGTGGCAAAAACTAAAATACTGATCCCTAAGACACCGACTTCCGAAATTAAAGTTATTTTTCAGTTTGTAGTGTTTTTTTTGGAAGTCGGTTTTTTTTTTGTTAAAAAGTTTTTGCGATTTCAGGTTTGGTCCCATAGTAAAAGTTGTTCATAATGCTGAGTACAATGACCTTTTAAGAGGTTGTTAATGTTTTACCAATAACCCTGTATACTGCCGATTTATAGTAAGTAGGTATTTAATACGCATCTGGGTTTGGCTAAAAATAAACAAGCAACTATTGAAAGGATAACGGGGCTGCCGTGGCGCTGCAGAGCGTCTGGTATTTTTGCTGAATGGCTTTCAAACCGTAATGGGCTAGAAAACAAACTCCTTGCTGCACCGTACGAAGCAACAGCAACGGCATCCTAAATGCTAATGCTGTCCGTTTTGACTTTTCTTTCCAAAACCAATGGATAAGGGCTGCCATCATCTGCCTAGAGTTTTCCCAATTATGTTGGGGTTGGATTCCAGTCTAACTGAATGCAGCTAAATACCAGTATTTTACATGGAGCGACTGCCTATCTGACCTCCACAACCTAGTTACTGGGTAATACGATACCCCTTGGTAAGACTGGTTGTCAGACTTTCGGGCTTCTGACGACCCGTAACCGCTTAAAGATCCAAGAATGACAGCCGGGACCAACGGCTTAACGTGATTTCCGAGGCACGGAGGGGTCTCGGTATGTAAAGATGATCTTGGTCACCCATCCACAGACCAACCGCGGCAAGCGTAGCTTAACCTGATCTATCGACCTGTGCGGCTGTAATTATTTAGCCACGGGCCCCTCTGATGTTATTATGGAGTGTTCTCTAAAATAAATACATTTATTTATTTTTAAATTATGGCGGTTATATGTTGGATAAAACCAATCATTAAAAAATCGAACCAAATATTTTTTGTGTTAAACTGTCTATTAACCAACTGTATATTTTATACTGTGTCGCATCATAATACCGCTTTACCGCTTGTCGAACGACATGATTCGTTTTATTCCAAATGTTGATCAAGTGTTTTTATATAAACTGGCCTCTAGGTAATTCCGGGACAATTTTACGACGCCCGTAAATAAGCTGATTTGTTTTTGTTAACAAGAGAGGCTTCTAAGTGTCTGGCTATACGGCGTGTTTTAGAAATGCGTGGTGAAATAAAAAAAAAAAAAAAGATTAAGGTTGTGGTACGGACTATTAAACTGAACACCTTTCTCCATGGGCCCAATATCGTAGTTGAGAAAAAAATATCAGCCATCCCATTTGAAAACATCGTGAGGAAACTGGTATGTCATAGAACCATATAATTCGAAGACTTGTAACATCTACCAACCGGCGCTGCGCCCGCGTTGTTGATTACGGCCCACTCCTTCTCACAGAGACGTGGCCGGGTGTCGATATTGGTCCCATCGACAAAGCTGGGGGCCTAAAAATGCCACTTTGGCAGAATCATAAAAGGATAACATTATGAATCATAATGGACAGTTAACGTCAGTGAATGTATCAAATCCCATCGGTGAAGGATTTTTGTTAGCATGGGGAGCAATGAAATAGTGGACTGTATTTTAGGCAATGGTTTATTGCCGCTAATATTTACAATCTTAACTTTCCCGGACAAACAATAAGTTATAGAGAGGAGTATCGTCCGTCGCGGTGGAGTCCGTGGAAGCGAGTGGTCGTCGGGCCGAGCCCTGTTGCCGCCGCGCCGCGTCTCAACTCGCCGATGACGCGCCGATCACGCTGCCTACGCATGCAGACCGCGTGCAACGCGCTGTATGGGTTCGATTCCCAACAATTTTTCAGTTATTTTTTTTATCTGTGCTAAAATACCACTGACCTCTATAATACATGTATTATAGAGGTCAGTGTAAAATTCCAATCAATTCAATCCCAATCTCTTTGATTATACCTACGTTGTGCAGCGAAAAAAAGAAAAAAAACAGGGCTGTCTTAGTCATATTTTGATTCATAATGTTATCCTTATATGATTCTGCCAAAGTGACCTATTTAGCCCCCTGTTCAGTGTGGTGGTCTGTACCACACCCTTAAAGCCCACATCTTTCTGATACAGGCTGTATAAGCAGTGTCCATGATTTTTTACACGTAGACGCTTAAAACAGTAAAAAAACAAGACATGCCTACAAACTGCAAAGGAGAATTATTTTAACGTGAGTTTAGTAGGTACCTACTTCTTAAAATCTACTAGAAAACCTTTAAAATATACTGTTCAAATCATTTGTTAGAAACGTAAAAAGATTAGTGTTTAAAATCATGTACCTATCGTTTAAAAATATAAATTATAAGTATTAGGTATTCGTTTTTCCTATTCATGTAACATTTTTGTTGCCGAATCATCCCCTTTGGTAAAAATGTAAACAACTTACGCCGCTAGTTGTAAAGCCCCATGTTGTGTTACTAAAATCTTTTGCTGTTCAAGTATTTTCTCAAAGAAATTCATTTTACGAAAATTGGTTTTGTATCTTGAAAGTTAGATGAGACGTGACGTTGTAAGTTTATCATGTTTTTAAAATGTGATAATAATAATAATAATAATAAGTTTTATTAGCACAATACAGGTTTGACACTCAATAAAATACACATAGTAGTCACTAGGAGACAGAGAAATGAAATACAGGAATAGTGTACATACAAGAGACAGGTACAGTCAACACAGAATTAGAGCCCTGACTCCTAAACTAGGAAGATCCTGTATCTTAGGAGGCAGTGTCTTCGCATAATTAGTGGACGAGCAATTTATGAGCGTACTAGCAGACTCGGATAGTCACAAACAAGACAGATTATAAGGTAAGAGATATATCTATAAATTATATATATTTAATTTGTATTTTAATTTTTAATAAGTAATTTTGTTTGTATAGTGTGTATGTGTGAAGTGCATTTGTGTCGTGTCATGTGCAAGTGTTGTGTGTGTATGTGTACGGGAGAAGAGTGTGTGGAGTGATGTGATGTGGTGTGGTGTGGTGTGATGTGATGTAGTGTAGTAGTGTTTGGTGTATTGTGAGGTGTGTGGGGTGTGTTGTGTGAGTGTACATTTGTGTGATGTGGATGGAATTAGTGGGGGCACCTACCCTCGTCGTGATGTGATAGGTATAAGTGATTCAGCAGATCCAGGCAAGTAGACTTTCCGTTGCCTCGTAGTCTTGATCCCTTATCCAGTCCTCAATTTTAACTTTAACCCTATAGGTATCCAAATCTATTATGTTTATTTTTTTATTAATTATTGTATAAAGGTGTGAGCTTAGGACATAGTGCTGGCGTCTAGCGAAAGCGGTCCTATGCGTTACCGAGAGAATAAGAGGTTTTTTCTTACGGCGTGTGGGGTCCGGAGGAGGGACCTTGGTGTGTTTTCTCAGTACGGATCGTAGCACAAACAGTTGCCTAACAGTGAGTACATTAGCATCTTTGTATAATTGTGTGGTAGGATACATAAAGTGCTTTTTTGACATCACCTTCAGGACAGCTCTTTGTGCTCGTTCCAACTTGAGAAACTTTGTCCGAGCGGCACCTCCCCACACTGTAATGCAATAGGTGATGACGGACTGACATATAGCAATATACACCATTCTAATAGTGTTAAAGTCAGCCGAAGACCTAAGCAGCTTGAATATATAAATCATTCTTCTAACTCTTTTAGTAATAGTATCCAAGTGTGAGTACCAGTTGAGTCCGCTATCAATAACCACACCCAAATACTTAAGATGGTTAACCTCACGAAGAGAAAAGCATGAGCAGGGTATATGGCCATTACATGTGTGGGCGTTAATGACAAAGCCTGTAGGAGGTTTAGTACTAGGGTGTAGCCCGAACGGGATGAAGAAGGTCTTGTCCAGGTTCAGTGTGAGGAGATTTAGTTGCACCCAACCCATAACAGATTCAAGTGAGGTTTCGGCAGTAGTTCTCAGATGCTCCCAATCATTTCCATGAACAATGATTGCAGTGTCATCCGCATAGGTGAATATTTTGGAGTTTGTGAGAGGTATGCAGCAAAGCTCGTTGATATAAACCTGGAAAAGGGTCGGGCCAAGCACACTTCCCTGCGGTACACCGAAGGTGGTAGTTTCCTCTCTACTGACATGTTCGCCAACCTTAACACACATTCTACGGTTAGTGAGATAACTTGCAAAAAAATCATGAGCCAAACCACGTATGCCGATGTCCTCTAACTTCGACAGGAGGGTGGGAACAGAGACCGTGTCAAACGCCTTTTTTAGGTCTAGGAACAAACCTATGCAATTTTGTTTTTCATCAAGCTTTCTTGCGACAAACTCAGTTAAGTCGAGAACTGCATCTTCTGCCGATACTCCTTTTTTAAAACCATATTGATTTTGTGCAATTAAGTTATTTTTGTCGAGGAACTGAGTAAGCCGTCGATTTACTAATTTTTCAAAAACTTTGGAGATAGATGAAAGGACCGAAATAGGTCTGTAATTGTTCATAGAGTCTCTGTTCCCATCCTTATAAATCGGATGCACAACAGCCTTTTTAAACGCTTCCGGAAAAATACCAGTGGCAATTGAGCGATTAAAAATATGTGTTATTGGAGATACGAGGACATGACGACATTGCTTTAGTAGGTTTGTTGAAATGCCATCCCAACCGGTAGCAGAATCTCGACGGAGTTGGATAATGGCATTGTTTATATCCGATTCTTCAAATTCTAAGAGAACTAGCGAGTTAAGGGGAACATTTTTACGAGGCCGTAAGTACGGGCCGGGGGGCATCGGAGAACGCGAAGTGATATCAGACACGAGGTTCTTGCCAACGTCCGCGAAATACCTACACACACGATCAACAGCTGCTTGAGGATTAGGTTCAATTTTTAATAAGTTTGTAGAGGATGTGGGTGTTTTCTTATAGTTTGTGATGTCTTTAATTTTATTCCAAAGCGTCTTAATATTTGCCTTAGCCTTCTCCAACTCATCTCTTTCAAACTGATCTTTTAGGTTACGTAATATCATGTTACAGTGGTTACGGTAGCGATTGTAGGTGATTCTTAGAATGTCATTATCAGGTGACTTTTTAGTGTTCATGTGGAGTAAATCACGATGACGAATGCAACGCATGAGACCAGGCGTTATCCACGGTTTAATATTTCTATTTTTTCTAGGAATTTGAACCTCATATGTATGTTTTTTTACCAAACCCTGGACAACACCGATCAATTCGTATGCGGCAACATTCGCATCGTCCATACTCATGATATATGAGAGGTCCGTGGCTTCAACTTCCTGAACCAGCTTTGCGTAGTCCAATCGAGAAATAGTTTTTTGAGGTTTTTTAGGTGATGCAGTATCTTCAATATGTAACAAGATAGGCATGTGATCCGTAATAAATGATTCCAAAATAAGTGTTGTTGCTAGTTTTTGACACCTGAGAATGACATGGTCGAGACAGTTTGTACCTCTCGTGGGTATATGATGAGCCGGTAAAAGGCCATGCGACGCGCTTAATGTTAAGTAGTCAGTTGAACGGTCGTCGTTATTGAAAGGTTTAATGTCCACGTTAACATCTCCAACGATGGCAACATTTCTAAATGTTTTTAGTTGAGTAAGTACAGTATCCAAACTATTTAAAAAACATTGAAACTGTTCTTTTTTGTTAAATGATGGCGAGCGGTATATAGCAACTATTGCTGTTTTATTATTAATTTTGCATATAAGACAGTTCGCATTTGTGAAGTCTGGTTCTTGAACAGAACAGGACAAGTCTTGTTTTGTAAAAATCACAATCCCGTCATTTTGATTTTGTGTATTCAAAGTATAATGTGAATTATAACCGTTTAATATTGGAACATTCGTCACCTTACTCAACCAACATTCCGTCAGCACTATGACGTCACAGTTAATCTTAATAAGAGACAACAACACTAAAAGTTCATTAAAGTTCCTATTAATGCTTCGAATATTTAAATGGAGAATTTTTAGGCCAGAAATGGATACGTTAATGAAGTCTGTACACTTATCCGGTGGACACCTATATACTTTCGCAATTTCAAGGTTGTCCAAGTCACCGATAACATTCCCAATAATATTAGCCATTAATTACAGGTATAAATAGCAATACGATATGCGAAATAGCCGAGATCAAGAATATAATCGGATTACAAAAGCGTTGTAGGTACCTACACTCGCAACCGAAAACAAATAAATAATCCAGTAAGATCATAAACGTATCACAAAACAGAAAGGCAAATGCACTAAACAAACTCATTAGAACCAAACAAAGCGTTGAGTCACAGTCACAACTTATTATGGGGGTAGAGGTATATAACGAGCAGCTGTTGAGATAATGTGTAAGGATGAATGTAGATGTAAATTGTGATGTGTTATATTTTTGTTTAGAGTGTACGATAACTTTTGTTGAACTTGCGGTGAAATGACACAACAAGGTCAGTCTGTAATGAGTGTAGTGTATGTATAATTTAAAATATAGAATTAACTTACGTAAGGGTTTATAGGTGGGTACAATTTGCATAGCTATGTAGCACAATGATATAGTTATAGTTATGAATAAATGCAGAATTAACAACAACAAAAACCGTATAACTAGCACAAACACTATAAGTCACTGATTTGGCATCTTCAAGTTTGTCAGACAACACTCCGACTTAATGAGGATATGTTGGGCTCCTGTTTCTTTACGAATAAAAATATTGCCATCTTTGGTCCAGCAAAACATATACTTGTTATTCTTTGCAAATTCCCTAGCCTTGAAAAATAGTTTTCTCGCGCTTGACGGTAGATGTTCCGCGATATAAACGGGCTGCTGGTCTCCAGTAAAACCGATGCTGCTTGTGTTCAGAGTTTCACCCTTAGGCTGTCCTTTATTGTAGTTGCGGGCATTGGTAATCAACTGGTTTTTTGTATGCACAGTCATGAATTCGGTAACGATAGGTCTGGCTGTACCTTTCTTGCCGGGAAGGCGATAAACATCCCGAATATCCAGTTTAGACAGGGGCATATTTATGGCAGTACCTACTTTTTCAATAATGGTGGTCAGATCAGAAATTGTCTCATTCTCTTTAGTAGGTATATTCCTGAGTACTACACATGAAGAGCGTGTGGACTGTTGCAGATCTTGGATTTTGTCCTCAAGATCATTTATACGGTTTTTATAGGCGTGGTTTTCCTTTTTCAAGGTATCAATCTGTTGTCGCATCTCTTCAAAATTGGTATTTATTAGTTCCATTGATTCTTTAATTTCAAGGTTGACCATCTGTATCGAGGAATTTTGACGTTTAAGGTCCGCAATCTCCGCAACAAGTTTATTTAACATCGATGACTGTTGTTCGTATAATTTATTAACGTGTTCATCCTGTTCCTTTTTCCAGGATTTTAGCAGGATTTTTAGATCCGTATTGTAATCGTCAAGCTGGCTGTTCGGCGAGGATTCTAACCGAATTCGTTTGTGACGCATTATGGTGTTCACGTTGACATTATCACCCTCATTACATAACGCTTGTGGAATATCCATATCCGACAACGATTTCGGTGCTGTGTTGTTTATGTTTGAAGCTTCTGCGCGTGGCGGTGTACGCGGCAGGCAAGACATCACGGTGACGTGCCGACGTTGTAAGGTGAATCGGACCTTATTACTTGCTGGTAGGGCTGAGGTTGGTTTAAGCAGATCCACAAATCCCCCACACAAGCGCACACGCAACAGTATCGGCGAGTCGATGAAACCGGTGCGGCAGGGCGGTGGGCACAGGTTGGAGCGGGAGAGCAATTATGGCGGTTGTCCTGCTCACGCGGAGGTGAAGGAGGGCGCACGGCACTCGCCCGCTACTCGATGTCACACGTAAGGCAAAAGCGCAACGCGAAATTATGCGAACACTATGGACTTTGACTGGTCGTAGGGTTTAAAGTTCTATGAATTGTGATTATTTTTAGACGAAATAGTTAAGAAATTTTTAGCACACGTCCGCTCTCGAACAAGGCGCGAAGCGAAGCGATATTTTGATAGGTACACAAGATACGTCGGGTCTTTACGGTTTTAGCAGTAAAATGATTTTTGTCATTTCATAATGCCGATATAACCACACGGCATTTGGCACACATGTACTACATCTAACCACTCGACTAAAGAAAATGGAACGCAAGCTCCCATAGACAAAATTACAAAAAAATAAATACTGAGGGGTAGAACGTGCTTGCTGTCACAGTTTTATTTTACGTTAGTTTTATCCAATAGACATTATGGCGTATTTTCGGTTGCGTTAGTTTATGGCAGCGTACACTTTAGTGGATAAACATTGTTTAAAGTTAAGTAGTGGTTAGCGATTGTTTAACCATACATTTTTGACGTTTAAACGTCACTTAACTTTAATAATCGTTTGTAAATAAACCCCCTTTACCTATGTCTACAATTTTCTATGTATAAAAAGTTAAGTTTGCTTTAAGTTTACTATCTTAAGTAAGCAACTAGTCGAAAATAAATCGCAAATACAAATATTAGGGCAGATGTTTTAAGTGAATACATGAGTAAGATTTCTTGAACCAAAAGTTTTTTTTTTTGTAGCACAAAATCAACAAGATCGCAAGATAAAGACGACCAAAAGGTGCCAATCTCATACAGTAAAAAAAAAATACAATCACAGATTAAAAAATAACTGCCAGAGAGTATAAACCGTAGACAGAGTAAACTATAGACTGCTGCCTACCTTTTTTTTCATTCGCACAAGAAAAAAAAGAGAAATATGTTAACGTCACTAGCAAAGAAAAGAGACAGAGTAAGAATATTTCTGTCCCTTACTGCGTGTCGGCTAAGCACATCAATGTGCACAACAAGTTTGACGTTTATGAATGAAATAATAAAAACTACACCGCGATTAAACGGAAAATAAGATCTTTTTTTCGTGCATAATTCAATAATAGTACATTTGCACAACTGTGAAAATGTTAAGGTGCAGTGTAATAAGCTGTAAAAATGATAGTATAATGAAGATTGCCGGAATTTTTTGTCCCTTTCGGTGACACGGATACCATGAGTCTATAGATTACTCTGTCTACGGTATAAACCGTGGCACTTTCAAAACTTACCCAACCACAAAAATATTTATTTATTACCCACTACACAATCCTCCTTAAAAGAAACAAACATGAACCCATGATCGATAGTACAAACTCGTGTCTGAGGAACTCGCACCTGTCGATAATTGTCGCCACATACGGCTTCAACGTAATCGTGTTACACCCAGACTGCGTCTACGAGCCTCTAATTACGACCATTCACCCAACGCAGCATGGGCCTGATAATCTGTTACACGGTATTAGAGTTACAACCTCCTACGTAATATGTTCTCCTGGTGATTGAATGTGATTGCTGGTCCTTGTGAAGGCAATTTGCAATTTAGTGGAAGGAATGTTTGGGGGCTTGTTTTCAACCCAGTGATATTAATTAAAATTGTATTATATTATGTTGAAGAGATGTCGAGGAAGAAAGAGAAGAAAACATTTTAATGAAGACCGGAGAAAATGAAGTGTTTCTTGTAAACTATGGCAAGGAGCTGCAACCGCTTTTCTAATATGCGGTCCTAGTCGATCTAGTATTGAAATGGGTTCTTAAATGCATATTTGAGCAATCTGTAAAATATCTAGCTAGAATCTATTAAACTTTACCTAAACCAACAATTTAGTTTTATAACAGGGTTAAAATAAACCAAACTTCGTTCTATTTTATCGAAGTGGTGATATTCTCTATGTATTTTATGATAAAATTGAAAAAGTTTGATAGAGGTAGTAAATTTGGAATTTTACGGGTAACCTTCGTGACTTTGAAACTGAAAAGTAAATATCTTCGATCGTACAGCTCGTGCCTAAGGACCATCTTCTCGACAATGGAGATCCTTTGAAATCCTACTAGTATTATAAATGAGAAAATTGTGAAGATGTTTGGATGTTTGTTACTCAATCACGCGTAAACCGTTGAACATATTTGAATGGAAATTGGCACATAGATAGACCATTTCCTGAATTAACACATAGGATACATTTTATGCCGATATTTCCACGGGATCGAAACTTACGCGGGTGTAACCGCGGGGCGCTGAGTATTTTTTAAATGTTAAGTCTCCAATCAGCGCGGAGGTAACAAAACAGATAAGTGAAGAGGGGGCAAGTTATTTTTAACGTTATACGAACATAGTCCACGTTTTTTGTCAATCGAAATATATCTACACTTAATTTAATATCGCTGGAGAGTTTGTTTGTTTTGTTGATTGAATGCAGTTATCTCTGGAACTACCAGTTGGACTTGTTTTTTTTTTTGCCTTTGATAGCCCAGTTCTAGTGGAATGCTATTTAACATCGTGCTACAACCCTTAGGAGCAGAGCAAAAACAAAAAAAGTCAGGAAGAACATTATGCGAAAACGAAGTAGGTAATAGAGCGGGCGGGCGATGCGATGCGGTGCGATGGGTCGGGGGCCGAGGGCAGCCGCCCGACGAGAACCGAGCATTTACGAATAACGAGAGCGAACATACTCGTATATGACTAAAAATATTGTCTAGGCCTAATTACTCTAAATTATTTATGAATAATCCGATTTTTAGGATTACAAACTTATGTTTAAAACGTCCACTTAACAATAATTGTCGAGACAGAATCACGAATAAAGTCGGGAGCTCACGACCGGTGGTTATTTTTTAGCACATGTATCTCTGTTACCAACTTTTGCTATAAAACAATAGTTATGGCTAGAGAACCATAACTCTTGTCGGAGAGCCGACAGGAGGCAGTTATCCGTCAAAATAAAATTATGAAGATTTTTTGTTCAGAAGTTTGGTTGGTATGAATATTTATTAAAACGATGGCTTCAATCCCTCAATAATTAAGGTAAAAACATAAGCCTTCTTTTTGGGGTATTCGGGTGAAAAGGTGTAGTATGGGTATACTTGAAATTGATTGAAAGCGTAAGTAATGACCGCATTACTTACGCTTTCAATCAATTTCATTTCATTTCACGATTTCATGTTTGTGTGACTAACTGTGACAGTAACTCCTTAAGGAGTTTCAGTTATTACCTAGTAAGGTAAATTACCTAGTAAGCTACCGAGCTTACTAGGTAATTTACCGGAAAATCCTTTACAGCTTAAAACACCAGACATTGGTCAACTCAGGATACTCAGCTCGGATACCGATACCTAATTACATTCTACCATTGCATATGGTGTGCAAATGTGTCTTAATAACATTATTAATTTATTTGTGCAAATAAATAAATATTATTCCGTACGCAAAATACGCGCTTTGTCGTGGAGTTGCGGAAACCAGCCCGTATTACCTATTACCTAACATTATTATTATAAGTTTAACGATCAAGTTTATGGAACATTCAATGTCAAAATAGGAAACACAACAAAAAAAAAAAAACAGAAAAATTATTAAAATGTCAATTTACGTATAGGTATAATGCAAAGTCCATACTCCATATAATGTCACGTTTCGATAATATTAAATATTAAATTAATTATTATAAGATGTGTAGCTACTATATCAATATTATTCAGATTGACCTTCTGCACGATATGTCATAAACTCGTTTAAATCATAAAAACAATTTTCTTTTAACCACTCTGTCAACTTTTTTTTTAACATAGTCAAAGGTAAACCTTTGAAGGCGTCTGGTAATTTATTATACACCTTTATAGCCGTTATATATAACGGCGGCGGCGGATTGTACAAAAGGAACTCATATATGAGTTCCTTTTTACCGACTTCAAAAAAAAGGAGGTTATCAATTCGATACGTATGTATGTAATATTATTGGAATTGCATTATATTCACATATGATGATCTATTAGGGCTTCCAAACAAATATACAAAATTTCATAGAAGTATGTATGTATGTATGTTTGTCCACGCATATCTCCGGAACTATTAATCGGATCGTGACCATTTTTTTTATTGGTTTGCATTTTCTTCAACTTAGGGAACAGTGCAAGTTTCATGAAGATCGATTCAGTAATTTTGAAGATATGGACTAATACGTGTAAGTGTGACGGCCTGGCTTATTGATAAGAGCTACGGGTGTAGTGTCAAAGGGAAAACATCTCAAAACCTTGGTCAAATACTAGTGCAAAAACTAAAAATTACGAAATAAAAAGTAATTTAAATAAATTAAACCGACTTCAAAAAGAAATTAACTCAAAATTATGAAATAACTTTAATTTCGGAAGTCGGTGGCATAAAAATTAAATACAGATCCCAAGACACCGACTTCCGAAATTAAAGTTATTTCATAATTTTGAGTTAATTTCTTTTTGAAGTCGGTTTAATTTTTTTAAATTACTTTTTTGTACAATCCGAGCCTACATTGTGGTACGCAGAGCATATCTAATCAATGTCAAAAACTTGTCAAAAACGTAGGGAAATTAGATATATATTTGACAGATTGAGACTGAGATGAGACTGGGAACGTTCTTAACGGACGTTCGTTTCTCAATTAAAATGTTTTATTCTTTTTATTTTTGAAGTGTGGGAAATCATCAAATGACCCCTCTCGCTCTGGGTGGAGCGGAAGGGAGTATCAGACTCTTACTGACTAAAACCCACCAGTGTTCTTTCCTTAGCCCTTTATGTTCCGGGGTAGCGGTAACCCTTTCGGACAATCCCACTGCCCCGGCAGGCTTCGGCCCTTGCCGCCCCTTTTCTGTTGCTGACATCTCTTTGAGGCGCGCGTGGAACACGTACGCGCCGTAATTACAAGTGTTGCCCCTCAGCTGTCACTATATTTTGTCGAGAAATGCGAACATAAATGTATGGAGCAGCCAATCATTTTTCACGATTTCAAAGTTGGACCCATAATAAAAATTTGTTCATAATGATGACTACAATGACCCCTTAAGAGGAAATGCCGGTGGTCGTTTCTCCATAGAAACATTCTCGCCTGTTTTCTTTCTGGTTAATGACCATAAAGCAATGTTTTTTTACAGAATAATAAATATTTATTACTTGTCCCTATGTTTTCCTTTTTGATGATACATGATTTTTATAAGCACTAGAACCCCAAAAAATGCCGATTCAAACAGCTGTCAGCAGAGGCCTAGTGTACAAATTTGACAACTATTAATGAAAAAAGAAAAATATGCGGACACAGTATATATCCTTCTTATTCAGTTAATGAAATATCTTTTAAATTGGTCCAATATTGGAGGAGGAAATAGGCGAGAGCCAAACCTCGAATTACGACTTTTTACTTAGGCTTTTTCGAAAGGCTCTCCGACCGCATGTCCTCTTTACAGTTGTTAAAATTACACCTTGTAACTATAGCCAGCTTCACTAACTTGTATAGTGTCTTTGTCTTCTTATCTAGTTAATTTACTGTTTGTTCGGTTAAGCTAGGGTTTCGTCGCTAGTGTCCGCAATTAACCGTCGAATGACGTCATTGAAACGCTATTAAGTTGGTAAGTTTTCATAGAGAGCGTTTTTTTGCCATAATTTTCAGGACGGCCGTCACTGCGGCCGTTATGTAGCGGCCACCGTTCTTATAAGAAACTGCTGCTTTACCTATACGTGTAGGTACCAAAATGTTTTTTTTCAATTTCCCAGGAACTGATCTGTGCCTAACAAAATTAATCAGCACAACGCCCACACTAGGTATGCCATTTAATTTACCTTTTAATTTTAGCCAGTAGGCGTCGAATCCACAACTTCACTGACACCCACCTGTCATAATGAATGAAACTGAGTAGGAAGGTATTATTATAATGTATATGACGGAGAAGGTATAGTGTGTCTCGTTATCATTAGTCATATTTTAACTATTGTGGGCGAACTGTTGGGTATGTGTTGGTTATTGCGCAATAGAAAAACTGTTTGCACTAAATAGTGCTTGTGACGTCATAGTAGGTAGTTGAAACATTACATGCTTGGTTTTCATACATATCGTGATACTTGCGTTATCTAGGTCTATCTGTGGACCATTCCTCGGGAAATAACCCAGTAGCGTACTTTAATCCCGATGCAAAAAGAAAAAGTAAAGGTCCACGTGGACCAAATCCGGGACAAAAACCTAGTACTTCGATATCATATTCATAAAACAGATTGCTCTGTTGTTTACGCATACAGAACTTTGTTTATTTTCTGTCGGTCTCGCTATCCGATATGTCAAAGTTTTAGTTGAAGCCCGCACGTGGTGGAAATATGCTCAACTTTGATTCATTTGCAGTTTTCAGATATGGGACAGCAAAAATGGAGCGTATGAAAATGTTAGTAGGTTTTTTTTTTAAGCGAATGTAGATATTTTGTATCAAGGATTATTTATTTGCAGAAAATAGGTAGAGGTGTTTACCAGTCGTAAAAACTGGTGGTTTATGTATTTTGCCTGCTTAGGGTAAGCAAATTAACTTTATGAGGGGCCCGTAGCTAAATAGTAACAGCCGCACAGGTCGATCGATCAGGTTAAGCTACGCTTGCCGCGGTTGGTCTGTGGATGGGTGAGGTGATCTTTACATACCGAGACCCCTCCGTGCCTCGGAAAGCACGTTAAACCGTCGATCGCGGCTGTCATTCGTGGATCTTTGACAGTCGTTACGGGTAGTCACAGTCAGAAGCCCGAAAGTCTGACAACCAGTCTTACCAAGGGGTGTCGTATTACCCAGTAATTGGGTTGTGGAGGTCAGATAGGCAGTCGTTCCATGTAAAATACTGGTATTCAGCTGCATCCGGTTAGACTGGAAGCCGAACCCAACATAGTTGGGAAAAAGGCTAGGCAGACGAGATGATGGTTCATCTAAGGACTGACTTTTCAATAGTCAGATAACTTTTATCTGAAAAATATAAATGCTGGTTTAACATATTTTCTACACAAAAGCTGTCAAATCACCGTTTTTATTTATTCCTCAGTTAAAAGTTGTATGACGATTGAAAAATCCAATTTATTATTAAGTTACCAAAATGGTTTGAGTTCTTTCATGTACCTATACAATTTAATAATTATGACTCACCGAAAAGGCGTGATACCTTACAAATAAAAAAAACTCAATTTTACAACCAATCATTTGCTTTACAGTACCAGGGACGCATAGCCCGCAGCAGTTCGGTGATAGCTCGGTAGATTTCTCATTTTCCAACGTCCCTCTGAGATTGCTTCGACGACTGCACCACGGAAATAGATTATTTGCTGTTGATTGAATTGACGACTTAGGTCTCTCTTGACATAAACAACGGACGAGTTTCTGCAGCTCTTAGAGGTTTCTATTGACCTAGTACTTTAACTTTGATGAGTTAGAGAGTAGGATTTTATTTCTGATATTGTTTTCACATGATTTTAGGTAACAAAGTAACTGTAATTTTATTACTTATCTACTTTGTTCTAGATCCGTTAGTCTAAGTCGTCACATCACATCAAAAGCAGCTTAATATGTCTTTTCTGCGGATATAAGGTTTCATCTTGTAGTATTTTTCTATGTAGGTAACGCGATAAACAAATAATCACCCATTTTATATAGCAAAATATTGACCTCATAATATTTATTACCCGGAGACAACCTTGAAAGGGCAGCAAAATCGCTCAACTTGCTACCAGGGCATCATAGGATATCATAATCATGAGGAGCAAAGTAGCCACTTATAGAAATTTTATTCCGTTTATCGGCGCATGTGAATGGTTTAATTTAGCCTGGAAAACATCCTTATATGCGATATATATAGGTGTAAGAGTACATTGTATATTACGTGAGGTTAAACGAGCCGCCCTGTAGGGTTCCGTAATAGGATTTGTAACTTGTTTTAGTATGTTTTTATACAATGTAATAAAGTAAACGAGTGTGTGAGTGCCTTGAAGCGACGATACCTACATGGTGACGTAAATACAATACATGATGTATGTGTTTATCTTGCATGTACTCCTGGTACAAAAGATTCTTTACTACGTGAAAATGGAAGACGTTCTTGTTTTCTGGCACATCGTAAAAACAGTTTTGGCAGCAATCCTTTACTTACTTTTAAATAATATATTCCGAGTATCTTTTTGATTGAAGTAAATTGCAATTCTTTTGTGATTCCACCCATGAATTTCGTGCAAAAGCAAATTGATAGCTCGGTCACATAATTAGCAGAGCTTTATTAAACCGGTCTGAAAATCGTTGAAATTCGTGGCTTAATATAAATAATAATTAATTCCCAGGAGAAAAAAAACTTAAAAAGATGGCGTATTATTTTTAGTAGAAAGAATATTATAGTTTCTCTGCAGTACACTCGTTTAAATATGGACAGTTTCTTGGCTTAACCTTCAGCGCTACCATAATCAGTAAATACAACTATAAACTCTCACTAAAAAGAAACAACAATGCATCGAAAGTTAAAACATGACAGGAAAGTATAAATATTTCCTAGTTCTTGGCAATCGAACGAGCTGGATACATTGCTTTTGTTTGAGTATCACCGCATCTCGACAAACTTATTTGAATATTGGGAGGAAAGAAAATCTTTATAAGAATTTGTCGAGGAACATCGTTCTTGTGATTTATTTTAAAAATAAATTATTTTGTATCCTGCTAAAACGTATGAAGTTTCATTAAAATCGGTTCATTCATTTCGAAAAACGAGGGCTTGAAAGTTTGTATGAAATGCCGTACGTCGTAAAGTACAATTTACCAGGGGTGAGACTGTCGCCATCAACCGACTACATCTTATTTACTTACCTTAAACGCGGATAGTCTTTCGGCAGGTTCCTTTACTTTAAAAGGTTCCTCCTTCGCTTTAAAAGTAATTTAAATTCCTCTGAAAGTAATCTAAATTCTTCTTAAGCGATAAATGCGTAGTTGCGTACCTCAGATCCCTACTTTCACTCTATTGTTAGAGTAGAGATTTAGTTTTAAACTTCGACAGTCGATAATGAAACACATCAGAATGACACTAGAAAATGAAAATTAAACGGGTAACTAATTGCTAATCCGTAAACGCGCATAAACGTCTATGTGGACGCATAAATAAATTCAAATTCAAATGTTTATTGCTCAACACAGTACCTACATAATAAATACATTTCTAGATATCAAGTGAATACGTACTCCACTGTGTTGCACCAATTCAGGCATGCAAAATTATCTTTAAAATTATACTATGTCATAAATTCCAACTAATACCATAAAAAAAATCATTTAAATTACAATTAGTAGGTACCCTATACAGTGTCATAAAAGATCTATATGTTATATTTGTACGCCGCTAAGGCAAAACATGACTGTGATCATTTTTATTGTAACATCTTGCATGCCATGTGTGTATACTCATGTTTTGGACAAATAAATAATCTTATCTTATCTTATACAATTTCATTAATTCATAAATAAATAGATCATCATAATAACCATATTCACATAGTCCGTCCATAATTTCTTTGATTTTTCCCTACTCATAGAACCTTCGACATTCTTATTCAAAACTTTCCTCGCGAAATTTTCCTCATTCTTCCGTATCACATGCCCAATAACATCGTGGCAACCGATTTCCACACAACTTTTCATTTACCCGTGCCACTTTGACTTCCTCCTAAGTACTGTAGTCCTTATACCTAAATAGATAAGATATCTAATATACTTACTGGACTCCTAATCCCATGTTTACCCAGACGACATGACTATCAAGAGCTATCTATACAAAGGTCCATCCCTTAGAAGTGTGATGTAAGAATTCGCGAGCCGTCACGTGCGCACGATAAATTACAGAAGTTCTCGACTTGGCCCATTACTCATCGCCCCATCCTGCACATACTTCGTATCGGCGTTTAATTACTAAACTGATTAACTCGTACTACTGGGACTCGGATAAATTTTATTAAGAATTTTGGCTGGGTAGTGAAATAATACCACACGCCACTACGTCTGTAGATCCAGAAGGGTTAAGGCTTCTTCAAACAGGCACGACACGCGATAATATCGCGCGCGACACAAAGGCACCGCAAGTCGCGCAACGAGCGGTGCCTTTGTGTCGCGCGCGATTATATCACTGTCGCGCCTGTTTGTAGGAGCCTTTAGGTGTTCCCATAGTACAACCAGTTATAGGGCAAGCCTATTGCCATCAACCAGGCCCAAATCCAGTCTCCGGGCTGCTACTGAGGGATTCCTGATAGAAAAACTCAATAATACTTTGCTTAACTTAGGAATCGAACCTAGGACCCTCATGCTCTGCAGTAGCGCTTGCGCATACCAGATCAACGAGGCAGTCAATGAGGACAAAACTCGGTGAAAATATAGACATACTGTTAAAAATAACATTGTGGGGTATAATTGCTGTAACTACGCATCAAATTAAATTCACAATAGCAGGGATATAAACGTTTTTCAAAAAGGAAAAATGTACTCTAATGGAGACTCTATCATTTCTGTTTGTACGCAATTAGATGTAAGCATTGGCTTACATCTAATTGCGTACAAACAGAAATTAGAGAACATTGAATTATGTGACTCTTCAAAAAAGGAAAGAAAGGGAACGGTAAGTTAAATCACGTAGGTAATTCCGTTCCTTCATAAGCTGATTAGGAGGGAAATGGGCTGCCACGCTGCGCTGCTCGGATAAACAGACTAGCAATCACTTGGCATGTATGCGAATTGCGATGTGAATATGTAACCTGGATATGTTTATGCAGACCTACCAAATATAGAAGAATGGTTTCATTTCAGCCGAAATCCACTACTGGCTATATTATAGGCCTTTCCCAAAAATAATGGATTATTATCAAATATTTTTCCCGGAAATTGGAAGGTAAAAAGTTAATTGGCGGACCTTTCCAAAAATTCTTTGTGATTATTAATTTCCGTCAGAATTTTTTGGTGTAACAATATACTCCCCTAGCAAACAATTAAGACAAACAAATTGTCAAATAATTAGGTTTGGTTTCACACTTCCGAGAGGGAAAGTTGACGTGCTCGTCGAAAGGCGAGGGGTTGAGTAATAATTTAATTTTATTAACTTGTAACCTAGTTTATTATTGTTAAGAAATGGCCAACCGCGCTCAGGCTGTCGACGACGTAATTATTGCAAGAGTTTTCTGCCAAACCTGGTGATTTCCGAGTGTTTATTGTAGAAATGGTAATATTTATGGGAAACATAACATCACACTAATCACACTATATCACACTAATATTATAAAGGCGAAAGTTTGTGAGTGTGTGTGTGTGGGGGTGTGTTTATATGTTTGTTACTTCTTCACGCTCAAACGGCTAGACCGATTTTGATAAAATTTTGTAAGGAGGTAGCTGACACCCTGGATTAACATATAGGCTACTTTTTATCCTGATATTCCCACGGGATCGACATTTACGCGGGTGAAATCGCGGGGCGCAGCTAGTAATATTTTAAGTTAAGAAAATTAAATGACAAATTATAATATATCCTGATGCCAAATTGATGGACTCAGGTCAAACTGCCTAGCTTTTTCCCACCTATTTTTGGGTCGGTTTCCAGTATTTTACATGGAGCGTCTGTCTATCTGACCTCCACAACCTAGTTACTGGGTAATACGATACCCCTTTTTTTTTTTTTTTTTTTTTTGCGGATGGGAAATCATCAAATGACTCCTCCCGCTCTAGGTGGAGCGGAAGGGAGTGTCAGACTCTTACTGACTAAAACCCACCCGTGTTCCTTCCTTAGCCCTTTATGTTCCGGGCCAGCGGTAACCCTTTCGGACAATCCCGCTGACCCGGCAGGCTTCGGCCCTATGGGGCCCCTCCTCGATGCTGACATCTCTTTGAGGCGCGCGTGGAACACGTACGCGCCGTCCGGCACGGGCCTGGTCCTGATCGGACGGTGAGCTACCCATTACTCTCCGCCCGCAGGCCCGCGCCTACGGTGGCCGGGAGTCGTCGCGCGGCTCCCGACGCCCGGAGCGTCTCCCGCGGCGGCTGGGACGGGAGGCTCTCTCCCTGAGCCGTCCCGCCACCTCCTTCGCTAGCATGACTGCTTCGCAAAAGGAGGTGACTGCCTCCCACTCCCTCTCGCCCCGGACCATGGCTTGCACCAGGGCCGGGCGCGAGAGGTCGCCGCCGCTGCCGATCGCCTCTACGAGGACACGGCGGTGCTCCGCCCAAGCGGGGCAGACCTCCACCGTGTGCTCCACCGTGTCCTCTGGGCGATCCTGGCAATGGTGACACCCGGGCGTTTCCTCCCGCCTGATGATGTGCAGGAACCTCCCGAAACTTCCGTGTCCGGTGAGGACCTGCGTCAGGCGGTAGGTGAGGGCGCCGTGGCGCCTCCCTAGCCACTCCTCAAAGAGGGGTCTTATCGCCGCTATCGCGGCGTGCCCTGCGCTGGGTTGCGACAGTCGTTCCTTCCATGTCGCCATGAGATCGCGCCGGAGCTCAGTCCGCTCCGCAGCGATTTGCCGCGGAAGCGGAACTTCCCCCCGGCTTAGTGCCTCCGCGCGCCACTCATAGACGCGCGCGAGGACTATCGCCTCCAGATCCCATGGCGGCAGTCCGGCAATGAGGCTTGCCGCCTCGCCAGAGATCGTGCGGTAGCCCCGGATAAGCCTTATGGCTACCACCTTCTGGGGCGCGTTCAGGTAGTGGGCGGCTCGCCGCCGCAGTGAACGCGCCCACACCGGGGCCCCGTATAGGGCCATGGACCGCACGACCCCCGCGTAAAGCCTCCGGCAGGAGGCGTTTGGCCCCCTCAGGTTGGGCAAGAGCCGCTTGAAGGCGGCCCCGGCCCGTTCCAGTTTGGGGGCCAAACGTCGGAAATGCTCGACGAAGTTCCACCGGCTGTCGAGGACGAGACCCAGGTACCTCATCGTTGTCTCGACGCCGATGTGAACCCCTCCTACCGTTAGTTGGGATCCCGATGGTGGCGCGTTCCGGGGCCCATGAAACGACATGGCCTCGGACTTGTGCAATGCCACCTCGAGACCCAACTGCCGGATCCTCTCCACGACTATCGCAACCCCGCGTGTCATCGCGTCGGCCGCCGCCTGATGCGACCTCCCCTGCGCCAGGACCAGCGTGTCGTCAGCGTAGCAAACCACGCTGACGCCCTCAGGGAGGTCGGCCCGCAGCACCCAGTCGTAGCCGATGTCCCACAGGAACGGCCCCACGACCGATCCCTGCGGGACACCGCACGACATCTCTCGCCGGTTCCACTCCCCATCGCGACCGGGGTAGCTGACGGCTCTGTCCGTCAGATACGCCTCGACTATTCGACGGAGGTAGGGCGGCACCCGGTGATACCGGAGTGCCTCCACAATGCAGCTCCAGGGCAGGGTGTTGAACGCGTTGGCGATGTCGAGTGACACCGCCACGACGACCCCACCCTGGGACACCGCGTCCCCCGTCGTGAGGGCTCTCACGCGCATGATGGCGTCCACCGTCGAACGCCCCTTGCGGAAACCAAACTGGCTGTCCGCAAGATCCGGCCCCGTCCTCACCAGGTGCCCGACGAGGCGGCCCACAATCACTCTCTCAAAGAGCTTGCCGACCTCGTCGAGCAGCACGATGGGCCGGTATGCGGACGGAGAGTCCGCAGGGCGCCCTGGCTTCCGAATGAGGACCAGCTTCCCCGTCTTCCAACGGAGTGGAAACTGGCCTCTCTCCAAACATGCGCTTAAGAGCGCCTCCAGTCGAGGCCCGAGAGCCCTCGAGGCCAGGACCCAGGCTTTACCCGGCAAGCCGTCGAGTCCTGGGGCGGTATTTTTGGCCTTCAGCCTTCCTACCGCCGCTCTCAGTTCTACCCCGGTCACTTCAGGGATGTCGTCGTCGTCGTCCGCGTGGTCCGCTTCGGGCACCGCAATTGGCGGAGCCATGGGCGGGGGGGTGTGCACCCCCCGTGAAGGGAACAGAGCGCTCACCACCTCCTCCACCAGCTGGGGGCGGAGACTCTGCGTCAGCGGGGGGGCCCAGGTGCGGAGTTTATTCCGCACCATTTTATAAGGGCGCCCCCACGGATCTCTGTTCAGAGTCTCCAGCATCTCCTCGCGGGCCATATCCTTGGCCCGCTGGACAGCCTCTTGGAGGGCGGTCTTCGCTGCTCTGTACCCCTCGTACAGCTCCGCCTCCGTGGCTTCCGCATCCGGAGGACGAATGCGGAGCCTGCGGTGCCTGGTGTACCGGTGTCGCGCATCGACGCACGCCTTGCGTAGCGCATCCAGCTCCTGCGACCACCAGTACACCTGACGTCGGGCGCGTCCTGGCCGGACTCGGGGCATTGCCACGTCGCAAATCTCGGACATGGCCTCCCGGAACCACTCCGCCTCCTCGTCGATATCGGCAGGCCTGTCCGGTGATGACACCCAGGCCTGCACGATCGAGGCTTCCAGGAGGAGCTCCCGGTCTAGCTGCTTCAGCGCCCACCGCGGACCACTCGGGGCCTGTTGGACCAGCGCGCTAGAGGTCGAACCGGATATACCGGTGATCGGAGTAGGTCTCCACCTCCTCCATGACGCGCCAGTCAATGACACGCTGTGACAGAGCGGGGCTGGCGAACGAGATGTCCACCACTGACTCACCCCGCATCCGCACACACGTGGGAACAGAACCCCGATTTAGGACGACCAGGCCTGTTTCCAGAGCCCAGTCCTCCACCATCCTGCCCCGCACATCCGTGCAACGGGAACCCCAGGCCAAATTCTTGGCATTGAAGTCCCCGAGCACTAGCACGGGGAAGGGATGGCTTCCGGCGACGACGACACTCAACTCTGTTAAAGAGTTGTGGAACTCGGCGAGAGTTCGGCTCGGAGAGAAGTACACTCCCACGACTACAACCTCTCCGAACCGTGCTGCTACACACCCCTGTCCCTTCGTGACGCATTCCAGGGACGGGGTGCCGGCGGCGACCGACGAAACTATGGCCACTGAGCCGCTCAGGTCCTCCACCCAGTCATCCCTGGGCGGGACAAAGTACGGCTCAGCGACCACGGCGATGTTGATCGACCACTGCGCCATGCTCTGGAGCAACAGGTCCTGAGCGCAGGCGCAGTGGTTGATGTTCGCCTGGAGGAGGCGTAACGAAGCCATTACTCCTCCATTACATCCCCCTCCCGGGCCCCTTGTGAGGGCCCCTCGACAAATACGATACCCCTTGGTAAGACGTGTCAGACTTTCGGGCTGCTGACGACCCGTAACGACTGTCAAAGATGTACGAATAACATCCGGGACCAACGGCTTAACGTGCTTTCCAAGGCAAAGTTAGTATATTAAATTCTTTGAATTTGTTTCTAAGAGACTCGCGAGGATCCATTTTACAGATTGCACGGATTACCCTCTTTTGTAAAATGAAAATTGAATCTACGTCAGCTACCGATCCCCACAGCAGAACATCATAAGACATTATAAAATTAATTAGATTTTAAAGTTAAATTCCCTAATCCAAGGTTGAGTCGCGTTTTGCATGACAATCAACCACGAACGATGACACCTGACCTGAATCCGTAAAAGTGAACAATGTCTACATTACTTTAGTGACACACGGGTTCGGGAGTTCACTAACAATACTGATGGACACAGGAACAGTACACCTGATGTGATTCAAGCTCCCATCTTCACAGCCACAGGGAGACTTAATTATATCTAACATCCATTTCTTTATTATTTTAATTGCAATGGAGAGATTGCAATATGGACAGTGGAAATATGAACGTAAGGGAAAAAGCTCAGGTTTTCAGGAGACTCAAAATAAGCTTTTTTTAACCGACGCGACGAAAAAAACGGTGGTGGTTCTCAAGTCGACGCGTATATTTATTTTGTTTTCTTAACTTTTTCCACAACCCATTTAAAAAGTGTCTATGACAAAGTCCTATTCCTTATTTTGTAACACAGTGGACACGTTATCTTTAATACTTTGTCTTACGTTAACGAAAGATGTGAAAACTAAACGCATTGATGTAAGGAACATTTAGGAAATAAAACTTGAGTTTTTCAAAGTTAATTGAATTGATATTTCATGAAATAGTCATCATCTGATAGGCATCATCTGCCTAGCCTTTTCCCAACTATGTTGGGGTCAGCTTCTAGTCTAACCGGATGCAGCTGAATACCAGTATTTTACATAGAGCGACTGCCTATCTGACCTCCACAACCCAGTTATTGGTAAATATGATACCCCTTGGTAAGACTGGTTATCAGACTACCGGGCTTCTGACTACCCATAACGACTGTCAAAGATCCACGAATGACAGCCGGGACCAACAACTTAACGTGCTTTCCGAGACACGGAGGAATCCCGGACTCTCGGTATGTAGAGATGGTCACCCATCCACAGACCAACCGCAGTAAGCGTAGCTTAAACTGATCGATCGACCTGTGCGGCTGTTATCATTTAGCCACGGGCCCCTCTGATTTTCATTAAGTTTTTCCAACAAATCCGGCCCAAAGTTTGCAGAACCGTATGCACGTGTCTAGCCTACCCGTTTCTAGTTAAATCCGACGCGATGCTGCCACGCGGTGCGGCGATATTGCTCCCAACTACAAATAACACGTCATAACTATCATAGTATCATGAGTTGATAACTTTAACTTTGCTGACGAATTGTGCGTGTAGGTACAGTCAGGGAAATGAATTGTTTATCGAACTGACAGACTACGTCAATGTGCTGTGTTACGGCCATTTTATGTAACTGTCAACGGATTAAAGTTGTGATTTGAATATTATGTCGTGTCGTGTTTGAATATGTGTCGTGTGTCGTGTCCTTCCAGAGCCAATCTGTCTAAATAGCGTATCAAGTTGTTAGAACCAAAAACGACGCCATACGCTACACAACATTCAAGGAGAGGGGTGAAACCAACCACGGTCGAGGTTGGTTTCACCCCTCTCCTTGAATGTTGTGTAGCGTATGGCGTCGTTTTTTGCCTCGAGATGTCGCATTCAATCGTTATGTGTATTTATGGAGTAAGAGTTCACAACAGCCTTTGTTGTTGACGTGTGCTTCTCGTGTGTGAGAATTTAAGGAACTTCGTTAAAAAAAAACTGGTCAAGTGCGAGTTGGACTCGCCCACCGAGGTTTCCGTACATATTTGTAGGTATGTAACTACAAATTTACGGTTTTCGGATTTTTTCCTTTACTTGTGCTACATGACATTGCTTCTTGCCAAACTTCATGATTCTACGTCAACGGGAAGTACCTACCCTATAAATTTTGATTCCCTTGAGAGTTGAGACTGTCGAAATATACGTTTTTTGCAGCATAAACGGCTGTATCTTTTTTTACGTTAGCTTAGAAGTTTTATTTTTTTACAGCTTCAAGGGACTGTAGACCTAAGTATATGGTTTTAATTTCAACTCGATACCTCCACGCGTTCCCGAGATAAAGGGTCTTGACAGACAGACAGACGGACAACAAAGTGATCCTATAAGGGTTCCGTTTTTTCCTTTTGAGGTACGGAACCCTAAACAAATAAAATATGTTTATTTGCGGTTATAACTTTCTGGTTTGATTTGTTTGAGATTTAAATTTCATCTAAGTTCCTGAGTCGTCAACTGTAACTCTAACTTACTCACTAAAATATTACAATATCTTTCCCTCGATTCAGCCGGTGTCCAATCGAATCGACACGACACCGGTACAAATCCTATGATCTCAAAGAAACCATTGCAATCAGCGTCCTATATAAAACTCTCAATAAACCAGCCGATCTATCGCAGGTCCCCGAGGTATTACAAAGACTAATAAATTGTAATAATGAAGCTTAACAAAAGTGAACGTTTTAAGCTAGTCTAATGTTTACTGCGATAAAGTATTCAAACTCAAACTCAAAGCATTTATTTCAATTAAACCTTGTACAGGCACTTTTGAATTGTCAAAATTAAATAGTCTGTCAGTTAGTCAGAAAGTTGAATCTAGTTGCCCATTCCAAAACGTAGATCTCTATGGAGAAGAACGGGCAAGAAACTCCATGGACACTGTTTTAAATCAAGATATTACAAAATCCTGGGTAAATTATTCTTGTTGCTTCTATATGTGAGAACAATGTAAAAAAAGACACAAATGAAGAAACAATTAAAGACATAAGACAGTTAAGAGATGACCAGTCTCAACCGACGGCACCCGTTCACGAACATGACTCTCGGAGCTCGTGTGTAAGTTATAACCGTACCACGGGTCGGTCAATACTTGCCGCGGGCGGTCCGCGGATGGGTGACCATCTTTACATACCCCTAGATTATGTCTGGACTTTAAAAGAGACTGTGACCTCTGAGTTTGATTCGGCCTTTCTTCTCAGAGTAGTCAGATAGGAAACGCCGACCTCATCTAGTTTAAAAAAATATGATTGACGTGTAAAAGTGTTTGTGCAAACCTACTTACAAAAATAAAATCATTTATCATTTACCGAGAACCCTCCGTGTCTCGGAAAGCAGGTTAAGCCGATTGGTTCCTGTTGTCCTTCGTGGGTCTTTGATGGTCGTTACGAGTCTTCAGAAGTCCTAAAGTCTGACCAACATGTCACCTGGGGGTATCGTGTTACCCAGTAACTGGGTTGTAGAGGTCAGATAGGCAGTCGCTCCATGTAAAATATTGGTATTCAGCTGCATAGGGTTAGACTGGAAGCCGACCCCAATATAGTTGGGAAAAGTTAGGCAAATGATGATAATGATGATTTAATTCAATGTTTTAAGTTTTGTAGAACCACTTTCTGTAGACTTAGTTTCAGTTACAAAGCTATTTAAAAAAACAGAACATCAAGCCTGGTTTTCCCTGAAGGGTTAAGTAGAGGTCTACCCCGCCAAGCCAAGCCAGAAAGCGTTTTTTTCTCCGTGGGGCAATCCGCACGGATTCCTTCCGTCCGGGGGGAACAGAGCCAAACAAAATGGCCAAACTACCTGTTCGTAAAATTTCACTAAAAAATAATACAAATCGTTAAAATATCATTCGGTATTTTGTTAATTTCTACATAGAATCCTCATAAAAAAAATCTTTTCATCCTACAGGAAGCCAGAATGAAAGGCGAACATTAAAAATACCTAGAACTCAAGCCCGGGTGGGCGCGGAATATTATCAAATCCGGCTTCATTTTAATTTACTGCTAAAAATCGAACGTTTAAAATATCAAAGAAGTAATAGGATCGCATAAAGGCAGACGAGTTATTGGTAAATTAAAAATGAAACCTTACAACGTAAAATTAGAACTGAAGAATATTTCAAATAAGTACCTACAGAGCAACTGACAGCGCTGTGTGCTAATCGAGTAATGGTGACCCAGTGGTAACGGCCTTGACTCACGCTAGGCGCTTTACTTGTATGCAAATATTTCATCACCACTGCTCTCAAAACGGTGAAGGAAAACATCGTGAGAAAACTCGAACCCGCATCGGAACCGCGTGTTGAATTACTGCCCACTCCTCTCACAGAGAGAAGGCCTGTGTCCCAGCAGTGGGAACATTATAGGCTGATTATGTTATGTCGTACCAGTAAGTGTGATTTTCGTAGTGCAAGTGTTACAGCTGATGTGCATCAGCGGTTAACTGATACTAGGATCGCATAAACTTCAAAGACGAAAAGGTAAAAAAGAATGGAATGCCTTTTAAAATGTTACGTGGAACTGCATGGAGGCATAAAAAGCGCGGGCTTCGGTACCGGTAGGGTATCTCCGATAGTATTGTGGTGGGATGACGCGAAGCTATTGTGAGGTGTACAAAGCGCCCGTTTAATGAAATACTTTATTGGACAACTACCTGTGACGTCACAGTAACGTTACGGTTAAAAAGTTGGCGCTTTTAAATTTAAACGCGGGTAATCGTTTAGTAGAATGAAAATTATGAGCTGTGGTTTTAATAGGGGCGCATAGTGTGAGAAGTGGTCGCTCAGTGCTAACAGACTTACCCCCTTACTAATAAACGTTGTATAGCGTCTGTATAGTTACAACGCTTTGTCTTCTTCTTTCGAAAGTCAAATTTCTGACGACTGAAAGGAAGAAATCGGTGTGTAACTATTTATCTGATATAATACGTTTATTAGTAAGGGACTTACAATATTAACTTATTACCTAACGTAACATCACACCTGTAATTTCAGAAGAGTAAGGTAGAAGGAATGAGGAGAACCGCAGGAGAACCAAGGTAACCGACATAGCCCGAAGAATTGCCAAACTTAAGTGGCAGTGGGCAGGGCGCATTGCTCGCAGAACAGATGGCCGATGGCGCCGAAAAGTTCTGGAGTGGCGACCGCGTACCGCAAGACGAAGCGTTGGAAGGCCTCAGGGTGGTCCGACGACCTTGTGAAGGCCGCAGGAACCCGTTGGATGCGAGAAGCACAGAACCGGTCGAAGTGGAGGTGCTTGGCCTATGTCCAGCAGTGGACGTCTTTCGGCTGAAATTATGATGAAGGCGGAGGTGTTAGTATAGTACACCAACAATCGGGCATCAATCCAGACTCTGGGTTCTGGGCTACTACAATGGGCCATTGTCTGTTGGGAGGTGCCGTATACGCACTTGACACCAGAGCCAGAGATAGTCTTTTCTTTTAGGTTTTCTTAACTTATTTTACAAAGGGAAAAGATTTGATTTTTTGTGTTTGTTTGGCTAAAAGGCCTGAACGGATTTTAATGAAATTTGGCACATGGGTACACCATGACCTGGTTTAGGACATAGGATACCTTTTATCCTAATATTCTCATGGGATAGAGCCTTATTCAGGTGAAACCGCGGGTGGAGCTAGTGTAGAACAAAGTGGTAAGGAATAAGTTGGAAAACGACTAAACTGTTTAAAAGTGAAGTTTCATTATATGACTTGGCACTGCTTTTTATGCAAAAAGTTTTTAAAATCTATCTGATAGACTTTGGCACTAAGTCGGTCTTCAAATTGTCTTTGTTAAATGAGTGTTTGTTGTATTACCTACTTACTTACTGGTAGTTTGTAACATCATACTGTTTGGCTAAGGCCTTTTTCCAATTTAAAAAAAGGAAATATTTAGAAGCGCGTCAAATGATGCACTCTTTATGGTTCGTGCCCAAAGGGTAAAAACGGTACCCTATTACTAAGACTCCACTGTCCGTCTGACTGTCTGTCTGTCCCCAGGCTGTATCTCATGAACCGTGATAGCTAGACAGTTGAAATTTTCACAGATGATATATTTCTGTTGCCGCTATAACAGCAAATACTAAAAACAGAATAAAATAAATATTTAAGGGGCTCCCATACAACAAACGTGTTTTTTCGGCGTTTTTGCCTGGTGGTACGGAACCCTTCGTGTGCGAGTCCGACTCGCACTTGGCCAGTTTTTTAAATAATTGACTCTCTTTCTGACTTTCAAGCCTTTTCTCACAGTTGGTCGCAGTTACTAAGCAAGGGTAGCAAACTAGTTAGTTTAGGGCTTTGAACAACCACCGGCGAGCCGAATTGGTCGCTGTAACTAAGCTAGGGTACAATACGACTGACGTAACTTGGCGGGCCTAAACTTTGTGCAGAAGGCTGCGCAGTAAGATTCTTTAGGAACCAAATGGTGACATGAGGCGAGTGAGAGAACATGCGCGAAGTTCTTAGTGCCTATGTTCTGGTCCGCCAAGTTACGTCGGTAGTATTGTACCTCGACCAAATAGGTTAGGTTAGAACTGTGGCCAAAAGCGCGCAGGCCGAGCGAGCGTAGCGACCGGAGCAGCAGCAGCGGCTGGCGAGTGATACTTCCAAATTGATCGCAGTTATTCGGCTGTTTAATATTTTTAGGACCCCAAAATAGGAAGTATTTGAGGATCACAAAAAAAAATGCGTTGAGTTGAGAACCTCCTCCGTTTTTTCGTCGGTAAAAAGAGGCGCAATCGATGTTGTGTTCTATAATATTTTTAGGAGCTCAATGGGAACATATGAGGTTCGATTTTTAAATCCGAGCAGTTTTCCCAGCAAAGATTTCTCCCGCCTAATTCACGAGTGTCAACCACCGTTTAAGAACCATCGATTTATGAAGTCCTAGTACAACGATCTCATAATAGTATGTAGAGAGAGATCTGAGGCGTCTGTCCACAGTGGACGATGTTGACCACACTTCAGTGTCCATTGATAGATTACTAGCTACTATATTGGATCGCTTGTATATGCATAGGGCGGAGAATGGTAAAGTCAGTTTGCGTAAGATAGTGTGTAGATATGTTTGGGATTGTTAGTGAGGGTATTAACTATATTATGAAGGTAAAAAGGTATTCACTTTAGCTGTTGTCATGGTATGGACATGTGATGCGGAGAGAAGAGGAAAATTTTGCGTGGAAAGTTTTGAGTATGATTATGGATGGCTATAAGCGTAGGGGAAGACCAAAGAAAAGATCGATGGACTGTGTGAAGGATGATATGGTTAGAAAGGGGTTGACTACCGAGATGACGACTAATAGACAAGTATGGAAGAAAAAGACATGTTACGCCGACACCAAATAAATTGGGAAAAGGTCAAGAGAATGATGGTCCATAATTCCATATAATTATCCACTATAACCAATATGGCCGGGAAATCCATAGTTAATATTATAAATGCGCTTCACGCTTAAACCGCTGAACCGATTTAGATGAAATTTGGTATAGAGATAGTTTGAGTCCCGGGAAAGGACATAGGATAGTTTTTATACCGATATTCCCACGGGATCGACACTTATGCGGGTGAAACAGCGGGGCTCTGCTAATAACACGCCATTTCCTCGAAATAAAGAAAAAGAGCATCTTAAACCAGCCAATAACATAATCAAGTTTAAATTTAGAACAGAACGTGTGACACGTTTTGTCACAGAATGGATGTTTAGTGACGTAGCTCTTTACATGTAGATGAGAAAGGAGATTGGAATCCGCGATACGTCAATTCACTATTTGGATGGCAATTTGTATAAATACAATTTTCAGAGGGGAGGAGAGGGGTGGAGGGAGCGAGATGTGTGAGGGAACGGAGAGAATTTGGCGTGGCTACACGCACATTTATCTAATAGTTGAAAAAGGCGCCAAAAATTTTACGAAAAAGGAAAATATTTTTTCATTTCTCATGCTCGGAAAGTAGTGTTTGTTTGATCCGAATAGCGGGTGGAAGACGCTGCTGACCTTAGGGCGGGAACGACTCATAGTAATTGCTTCCCTCTCTAGGGCTGGAATGAATTTAAAAAATAGAACTAAATTTGCTTAGGTAGTCAGCTACGTTTTTTTTTTAATAATTAAGAAAATTGCAGCAGTCTTCCGAGTTTATAAACAGCCAGTGTTAATTTTTTTTTAAACTTAGTAAGTGGGACGACCCGCCGCGGCGGTGAACAGAATCTACCTACTAATGTGGCTGTGACGCGGTGTGTTCAATGAGACTATTAATTAAGTAGTATTCATGTTCATGTCATCAATAAATATTAAAAAAAAACTACTATTTTTTACTTTCCTTATATTCGAAATGAAAAGTAGAGTGTTTAACGCGGGTGAAAGACATCAATTCCCACTCGGACTATAGCCGCCCTCGCTGCGCTCGGGCGTCTAAATACCTTGTATGGGAATTTATTCCTTTCGACCCTTGCATAACAATCTACTATTTCGTTTTCAGAATGTTAAAGAATGACTGTCGCGTAGGTCTCATGGTTGCAAGCGCGACTGCTGAGCGTGGGGTCCTGGGTTCGATTTCAGGGTCGGACAAAGTGTTATTGAGTTTTTCCCTTAGGAATTTCTTAGTAACAGCCCGGAGTTCTGAAGGTGGCGGTGTGATACCCCTGTACGAAAGCCGTTGG
This sequence comes from Oligia strigilis, assembly GCA_951800025.1. Taxonomy (NCBI): domain Eukaryota; kingdom Metazoa; phylum Arthropoda; class Insecta; order Lepidoptera; family Noctuidae; genus Oligia; species Oligia strigilis. Next base: position 14,785,034 of record OX637560.1, on the reverse strand, counting down.
TCCTGCGCCTGATCTCTCTTCGGTCGTGTCGGTTTGCCGTCCCATTGGACTATGAGAGTGAGCGCACCTGTGTCTACGCACCATTCTGAAAGAATAAGATTTGTAAAAAATTCGAGAATGTTGAGCATTCAAAATCGGAATCGAAATTAACAAACGAAATGACACGTTAAAGACAAAGTGTTAGACATCGTTTAAAAAATCAATGCTTCAAATGAATTGTTAATTACATTTCAGCCTTCAGACTTTACTTCATTTTAAATAATTAATGTTGTCACTCAATATATGTTTTCAACTTCCAACTTGTTTGACATTTGATAGGCTTTCACAAAAAAACTCTATCAAATGCGAGTTGGTGACGTGTCACGTCTTGACTTTTAGTTTTTGATCTAAACCGTGTTTGGCTGATTCCTTGGTGCTCGTGGCTAAATAATAACAGTCACACGGGTTGATTTTCAAGGTTAAGCAACGCTTGCCGAGGTCGGTCCGTGGATGGGTGACTATCCATAACATACGGACACCCCTCCGTGTCTCAGAAAGCACGTTAAGCCGTTGGTCCCGGCTGTCATTCGTGGATATCCTTTTCCCAACTATGTTGGGGTCGGCTTCCAGTCTAACAGGAAGAAGCTGAATACCAGTATTTTACATAGAGCGACTGCCTATCTGACTTCCACAACCCAGTTATTGGGTAACACGATACCTCTTGGTGAGACTGGTTGTCAGACTTTTGGGCTTCTGACTACGACTAACGACTGTCGAAGATCTACGAATGCCAGCCGGTACCAACGGCTTAACGTGCTTTCCGAGGCACGGAGGGGTCTCGGTATCGAAGCAAACATACGTGTGGCTGTTAATATTTAGCCATGAGCCCCTATTAGGTACGTACATCTGACTTAAACGTATAATTAGCCTAGTGCGAGTACGAAACTCCTTTGCCTAACCTCTTTGAGGAATACGCCGTGATGTTACGTGTCTAAACAGTGTGTGTAAATTCCATTGTATTCCGTTCCAAATGGTTCTTAAGCCGTGTGGCTCCTTTCTACGTGTTTATTTAGGCTTTCCTCTCTAAGGACCTTTTTACGTACCTTTTTTCGTCCTGTTCTCTGTACGCACGGTTTATCCCTTGAACTGTGACTGGTAGTTTAACTTTACTTTAGTAGCTTAAGGCAATGACCTACTGATATAAATTGTTTTGGTGTTTACTTGGTACTATGATTATTTAACATGGAGGGGCCCGTGGCTAAATAATAACAGCCGCATAGGTCGATCGATCAGGTTAGGCTATGCTTGCCGCGGTTGGTCTGTGGATGGGTGACCATCTTCACATACCGAGATCCCTCCGTGCCTCGGAAAGCACGTTAAGTCGTTGGTCCCGGCTGTCATTCGTGGATCTTTGACAGTCGTTACGGGTAGTCAGAAGCCCAAAAGTCTGACAACCAGTCTTACCAAGGGGTATCGTGTTAGCCAATAACTGGGTTGTGGAGGTCAGATAGGCAGTCGCTCCATGTAAAATACTGGTATTCAGCTGCATCCGGTTAGACTGGAAGCCGACCCAAATATAGTTGGGAAAAGGCTACGCAGATGATGATTATTTAACATGAAAATGAGACCAAGATTAGTTTCTGAAAGCAGTTTACAGGCTGTAATACAGGAACTCGACGAAATCATTGGCATAAATTATTGGGCTATTAAATACAAAAACAATTTATAAAATCAGACCAGAAGTTCCAGAGATTAGCGCGTACAAACTAACTCTTCAGCTTCATCATTAGTATTATAGTATAGACTTTCCAAACAACATTCTATCTAATAGAATAGAAAACTTTTATTTCAGACAGGAGTTCTTATGGTTAGTAACACTTCTAGTGTTAGTAGATTACGGTCACAGACAAACAATTAAAATTCCGCATGATCTCCGCAACATCGGGCAATCCCACGGATCTGCGAACACACTGAGAATACTGTTGGTATGGCCGCGAACACGCGTCATCAGGGATGCACATCTGTTCCTAATAATGGCGGCAAACATTATCAAACACCCTGATGCACTACAACGCCACGGCAGCTGCAGCAGTAATCTTTTTAACCGACTTCAAAAAATGATGCCTCCTTTTTTTAACCGACTTCAAAAAAAGCTCCTCCTTTTTTTGAAGTGAATATTTTTTTGTTATGTTTGTCACCTCAGAACTCCGTTATTTATAAGCCGATTTGCAAAAAAGAAAAGCTCAAGAATCAACAGAATGTGGATCGAAAGAGCGAGGGAAGCGTGCTTGAAAACTTTAGCACCCCACTTTGAATAGTCTCTTTTTTCTTTTAACCATCATAGAGAAAGAGAACTTATTTTATCGAATTATGACGAAAAGCTTAAACTCGATTTACAGCAATTTAGGTTTTGGAATCTGACCTTAACCTAAGCCTTTTTAAACCCGAGCGGGGTGCCCAATATCCCCAGTTTGCTTCGCTTGCTCTTGCATCCTAGATTCTATATTTTATAACGGGCTTTTTAAAACGTTTTTAGGCGCGTTAATAAACCCACAGTCATTTCATAGTTTTAAGTTTTTACTTCTATCGGCAGTCCCCATGTCTGACTATGTTCTTAATGTTTTTGTATATTGCATCGGGGTTTTCGTGACTCAAGTACAGTTTTAAGTTAGTAATGCAAGTAAATCATTCAGACTCTCGAGAGCTTGAATGATTTTAGGTGGGTCATGACCCTCCCCTCGGACCGCGTCTGACGCGTAGGCTGTATGCTAATGTTTCTATTACATCAAACTTGCGTAAACGCTATTAGCTTAGAGAAGTTATTTTACATACTTACTCCTAAAATATCACAGAGTCGGTATCAGAAATTATTTCGTAATTGAATATAATAAATATGGCCTATTGAATTGGTAAGTAGTGGAATTCATTTTGGCTCTTTCAACCATTTTGATTCTACTTCAGCTTCCCCTCCCTCCATCCTCTCCTCCTCTATTCCTTCTTCCTTCCTCTTTCCTTCGTCTTCCCTCTTCCTTCTTCTTTCTTCTTCTTCTTTTTTCAGCTTCTTTGCTTCGTTTCTATATTTATATCTGTAATTTATATGATGTACATAATAAATAGTATTCTATTCTATTTTATTCTATTCTTATTTACTTAAAATGTTCATTTTTACCACAAAGTGGTCCGACGACCTTGTGAAGGCCGCAGGAACCCGTTGGATGCGAGAAGCACAGAAGCGGTCGAAGTGGAGGCGCTTTGTGGAGGCCTATGTCCAGCGGTGGACATTTCAAAGCTAGTATTTTAGTCGTCAAGTCGTACAAGTCTAGGAAAAAAAGAAAAAACAACAACATTGAGATTCTGACTAAGTTTCTGTTTTGCTATTTTATTTTAATTCCCCACAAAATAGTAATGTTTGGACAACTGAAATATATAAAATGATCAATAGAATTACCATAAATTTTTTTGTTAAAATCTCGATTATGATTGTAAATGTTTGCTTAGTCAATCCCTAGTATCAGGTGGAATGACACTGATAGCTCACTCCACGCTCACTTCACATAAGTTTTCACGGTGAGGTGGTTACAGAATCGACATGCTGCTTAGTCTTACACCGTCTGTTATTGAGCTTGTCTTATTTATACTCTTACTTATATCTTTTTTTTTTTACTTTTAGGAGTAGGGTAGTTGGAGTACTGTAGGAGTAGGGTAGGAGTAGGGAAGGGGTAGGACACCACGCGAACGAAGTAGCGCCGGGCAGCTAGAAATATTTTATAATTATGGCAAATCAACGTTTGCCGGGTCAGCTAGTAAGTAAATAAATGTATTTAAAAAAGGAGATATATAATCCGGTAACAAACAATTCGCCCGCATCGCTATCAACAGGAAAACTGCCCAAAAGGCGTGTAATGTAATATATCTGACTGGTCTTTTAATATTGCGTCTATAATATTATCGGTTTTTTGCGGTTTTAGAAGTTAGAGTTATGATTATGTAGAAGGCTGTTTGAGGCAGTGTCTACTGAACGGTCCACACTACAGAAGACCGCATATCTTGGAGACGCGTCGTATATGGTCACGATTCTTAGTGTTCAGGGTACGACGAAGAAGAGAAGAGAACTCGAGAACTCGTCGTACCCTCATGTGTTACGGAACAAATTTTATCTCACTAATTCTTCGCAACAACGATGAAATATACAACAAAGGGTTTACCTACATAATTTAAAAAGCAAACAGACGTACAAAAAAAAAAACAGTGGTACTCCGGAAGCGCCGACAAAAGTGAAAACAAAACACAAACAGAATACTTTGCCATCACTAACTGACATATCGAATATACATTAAAACCGAGTACATACCGAGGACAGCCGAACACATCCGAAGCGGGTATTTTTTTAATCGTCTTATAAACAAAACACACGCGGTGTCGCTTACGGTAACAGTGGCGCGAGTTCAATGGTTTTTTCTCACCTCAAAAAATGTCCAACGCACCTCAAGAAGTTTTAAATTCAATTCAAACCTATAATTTGAACCTACTGTACTCACTGTGATTATTGCCTGTTGTAGTTGCCTTCATCATCATCATTTCAGCCAAAAGACGTCCACTGCTGGACATAGGCCTCCCCCAAGCACTTCCACTTCGACCGGTTAGTAGTTGCCTTGTGAATAAATAAATAAATAAATAATAATAACATGTACAAGTACTTAGGGAAATAATCGACAACGTTCAACCTTTAGCAAACCTTCTCACATTCAGGCAAACTTCACGAATACAAAATTCAACTAAGTACTTACGTTTTAAAACAAAATAATTAGTCAACAGTCACGAATAAAATGTTTGTTTTCAAAACAATTTAAACCTTCTCTTCCTAATTGACTTTTGCTGTGCTTTTGCGCCTAAAATAATTGCAATAAATTATTTCCAGTAAGTACACTTGATGTCAGCTTAATTAGGACACGAGTTTTAGTCAGATCGTTACCCGTTACTGGTGCTATAAATTTTGTAGACAGTATACGGGTGTTACTGGCGACATTCAATAAAATGCACGATGTGTAAATAGACGGGTGACTGGGAAAGTTTTATGCTTGTCTTGCTAGGTCTGATCCTACCTTCAGAAATGTCTTCAGCTATGTCTTATAGGTAGTTGCATAACAGACTAAGTGTTTGGCCAGACCGGGGCGCGGGCGCGGGTGCCCACTATATAGAGACTCAAAGGAAGTTCATTTATATGTTTGAGTTCGCCACGCTGCGCCCGCCCCGCGCCTGCGCTGCCAGTCTGGCCAAACACTTACAGTAGCAATGGCTTTCATTTTTGACAGTTCAACAACATCCATTGCGTTATTTACGTTGCTGAGCAGACAAAATTTTCGAACATAAGAAGCAATGGATTCGCATTATCCTTCAAAATGATTCAGATTGTCATCGAACGTGTGTTACGCAATTAGGTTGCTGGATGAGGACGCACGGAACTGGGAAGTATGGCAGAAAAAGGGGAGACCCCGCAGTAGGTGATACCGGTCTGAAATGATGTTGATGACATGATGATGACTATGATCCATCGATGACAGTGTTGGAAATCATGGATTAATAGCAATATTTAATTGAAAGCAATATCCTTCAGATTCTGGCAGCCTAGTACATAAATTATGGGCGTCAATGGCCAACCTACTTAGCAATACAGAACCACAGACTCGTAATGATATATTCCCGTAAGCCTCGTGCCTATTAGGGTAGAAAATAATGTATAGATCTTTTCGTCCCGGAAAGAGAGCTTTAATTTGGCCGGAGGCATTCATTTCGTCGTCGTGTCGCTCCTAAATTGAGTATGTGCCCTAATACCGTTCCACTTTGAGGGCCCGTTATTGACGTGACTCAATATAAATAAAAAAGAGTATTACGTTTATCACCATCGTTTGCTGCGCGCCTAGTACCAAATTTGAAAAAGGGGAAAATAATGATTATATGAAGATAAGCGTGACTGCTAAGCGTAACGTCCTGGGTTCGATTACTAGGGGGCCTAAAAAGGTCCATTTGGCAGAGTCATAAAAGGATACTATTATGAATCATAATGGACAGTTAACTGTTATGTTAATCGTATCAAATTGGTGAAGGATTTTTCAGTTATTTTTTTTTGTCTGTGCTAAAATACCAATCAATCCAATCCCAATCTCTTTGATTATACCTACGTAGTGCAGCGAAAAAAAGAAAAACACGGACTGTGTTCGCCATATTATAAATCATAATCATCATCTGCCTAGCCTTTTCCCAACTATGTTGGGGTCGGCTTCCAGTCTAACCGGATGCAGCTGAATACTGGTATTTTACATGGAGCGAAGGGAGGAAAGGATAACATTATAATTCATAATGTTATCCTTTTATGATTCTGCCAAAGTGGCCTTTTTAGGCCCCCAGGTCGCACAAAGTGTTATTGGGGTTTTCCGTGAGGAATTTCTCATTAGCTACCCGGATTTGTACCCACCCAGATGATGAATCATTGTGAAATATGGATGTAGTATGGGTATGCCAACTCAATGGAGTTTCAACAAAAATAACACTACAAACTGAAAAAAAAAAACACTACAAACTGAAAAATAACTTTAATTTCGGAAGTCGGTGTCTTAGGGATCAGTATTTTAGTTTTTGCCACCGACTTCCGAAATTAAAGTTATTTTTCAGTTTGTAGTGTTTTTTTTTTCAGTTTGTAGTGTTATTTTTGGAAATCGGTTTTTTTTTGTTAAAAAGTTTTTATTTCTCGCTTTTCAGTGGGTCTATTTATAATTTATCTAAGTTACAATAGCCTAAAGTCAACTTGCCCATCGCCTTTTAATAAAATATTCCTTTTCTCGATGCAGGGACGTTAATTGTTGAGGAGTTCTCCTTTTATTAGTTTTTAGATTAGATGTTGATAATCCTGGCTGCAGCATCAGGCCAGACTTATGTCAACATTGCATTGAACTTAAAATTAGTCCTGTTTAAAATGAGCCCAAACACGACTACGGTGCTGTAATTTAAAGGTTTGTACTTTTTCTGATGCTCCTGGCTTCAGCATCAGGTCTTCGGTGTTCCTCAGTAACAGTACGTTTATCCACACATCGAGCCCTTTTCAATGAGCCTAAACACGATATATCTGCTGTTAGTTGTCGAGGAGTTAGGTACTCTGCAGACTATCCTGACTGCAGCATCATGACTTGATGATCATGAGACCAAATGTGTCAAATGCCCTATCAAACATCAAAACAATTTACTAAAACAGTCCTTGCCTGTTCGAGTAACTTCTTACTGTTAAGGAGTTGTACCTTCCATCATCAGCCCAGCTACCTGAGATGGTGACAACCATACACAAATACACAAGATACTTCATAAAATATGCGAAAAACAATAAGTGAGCCTATAAAATTTGAGGGTTGCCCTCGATTTCTCTAAGATCCCATCATCAGATCCTAACTTGGTGACAATGGGACCACCTCAGAACTATCTACTTTCGAACAAAAAAAGAATTTTGAAAATCCGTCGATAATTGGCGGCGTATTCGATGAACAAACATACAAAAAAAAAAAAAAACATACAAACACCCGAACATAGTACCTCCTCCTTTTTGTAAAGTCGGTAACAATATAATGTAAATGTAACAACATTAGAACGTTGAAAGCCATAAATTAACAAAAGAAGCACTTTATTTCATGTTTCCTCTTTCGTTTTCAATACAGTCATAATTTATTTATTTATTTATCCATTTATTTCAGGCATCAAGGCCCATAAAAACACATACAATACAATATTAATATAAGTTAATGATAGTCGAACAATTTTATAACTTAAACATAATTTTATTTTATTAACCAACCCATCGACCATGCTAATTAAATTCAAGTACTAATTTCTGTATCCTTATTATCTACGTAGCATAATGTTAGCCTATAATGTTCCCACTGCTGGGACACAGACCGCCTCTCTTCGAGAGGCAGTGGGCTCGCGGGCCCAGTGCGGGTTGGTAGATGGCACATGTCTTCGAATTTCTTGGTTCAAGGACATGCCCCGGTTTCCCCGCGATGTTTTCCTTCACCGTTTTTAAATTCGTTCTGATTATCTACGTATATTTACATAATTATACGTATGGTTTGGTAGATAATAACATCCCTTTTTTTTTTTTTTTTTTTTTTTGCGGATGGGAAATCATCAAATGACCCCTCCCGCTCTGGGTGGAGCGGAAGGGAGTGTCAGACTCTTACTGACTAAAACCCACCCGTGTTCCTTCCTTAGCCCTTTATGTTCCGGGCCAGCGGTAACCCTTTCGGACAATCCCGCTGACCCGGCAGGCTTCGGCCCTATGGGGCCCCTCCTCGATGCTGACATCTCTTTGAGGCGCGCGTGGAACACGTACGCGCCGTCCGGCACGGGCCTGGTCCTGATCGGACGGTGAGCTACCCATTACTCTCCGCCCGCAGGCCCGCGCCTACGGTGGCCGAGAGTCGTCGCGCGGCTCCCGACGCCCGGAGCGTCTCCCGCGGCGGCTGGGACGGGAGGCTCTCTCCCTGAGCCGTCCCGCCACCTCCTTCGCTAGCATGACTGCTTCGCAGAAGGAGGTGACTGCCTCCCACTCCCTCTCGCCCCGGACCATGGCTTGCACCAGGGCCGGGCGCGAGAGGTCGCCGCCGCTGCCGATCGCCTCTACGAGGACACGGCGGTGCTCCGCCCAAGCGGGGCAGACCTCCACCGTGTGCTCCACCGTGTCCTCTGGGCGATCCTGGCAATGGTGACACCCGGGCGTTTCCTCCCACCTGATGATGTGCAGGAACCTCCCGAAACTTCCGTGTCCGGTGAGGACCTGCGTCAGGCGGTAGGTGAGGGCGCCGTGGCGCCTCTCTAGCCACTCCTCAAAGAGGGGTCTTATCGCCGCTATCGCGGCGTGCCCTGCGCTGGGTTGCGACAGTCGTTCCTTCCATGTCGCCATGAGATCGCGCCGGAGCTCAGTCCGCTCCGCAGCGATTTGCCGCGGAAGCGGAACTTCCCCCCGGCTTAGTGCCTCCGCGCGCCACTCATACACGCGCGCGAGGACTATCGCCTCCAGATCCCATGGCGGCAGTCCGGCAATGAGGCTTGCCGCCTCGCCAGAGATCGTGCGGTAGCCCCGGATAAGCCTTATGGCTACCACCTTCTGGGGCGCGTTCAGGTAGTGGGCGGCTCGCCGCCGCAGTGAACGCGCCCACACCGGGGCCCCGTATAGGGCCATGGACCGCACGACCCCCGCGTAAAGCCTCCGGCAGGAGGCGTTTGGCCCCCTCAGGTTGGGCAAGAGCCGCTTGAAGGCGGCCCCGGCCCGTTCCAGTTTGGGGGCCAAACGTCGGAAATGCTCGACGAAGTTCCACCGGCTGTCGAGGACGAGACCCAGGTACCTCATCGTTGTCTCGACGCCGATGTGAACCCCTCCTACCGTTAGTTGGGATCCCGATGGTGGCGCGTTCCGGGGCCCATGAAACGCCATGGCCTCGGACTTGTGCAATGCCACCTCGAGACCCAACTGCCGGATCCTCTCCACGACTATCGCAACCCCGCGTGTCATCGCGTCGGCCGCCGCCTGATGCGACCTCCCCTGCGCCAGGACCAGCGTGTCGTCAGCGTAGCAAACCACGCTGACGCCATCAGGGAGGTCGGCCCGCAGCACCCAGTCGTAACCGATGTCCCACAGGAACGGCCCCACGACCGATCCCTGCGGGACACCGCACGACATCTCATAATAACATCCCTTTCAGTTTAATTTGCGAGCTTCCACATTCATTAGCTCTCGGAAATATAAATTGGGTATGCCCCTAATGAGAGCTTTGTACGTTTTTACTTCAAAAAAGGAGGTTCTGTATTAGACCCGTATGTATGTATGTTTGTATGTCCGCGATTTTCTCAAAAACTAATGAAGCAATTTTGATCTTCATACTTTCAGGAAGGTTTTAGTATTGTGTAATACATACGAAGTTATATGCATAAATGTACTGCATCTCCAGCATTTCTATGCAAATTTCCTGATTCTTCTAATCGGTGTCTTCAATACTTCAATGCACTAGTGTTAATTGAATTTGTGTGGGGTAGGTACCTACAACTAAAAAGTGAAAAATAAAATCTTAAAAAAAAACACTTCTTTTTTTTTAAGACGGTTGTTTTTTTTGGAATAAAGTTTTTTTGTACAGTCAACAGCAAAAGTAGATGATCAAAGTCAGAAATTCAATACGGAGTTTGCGTCAGAACTCTGCCACACAGCCACACAGTCTCTGCACATAGCTCAACAACAACAACAGCAACAGCTCTGCCATACAGTTCTGACGCGAACTCCGTTAATTAGTATTGAATTGCTGATTTTGATCATCTACTTTTGCTGTTGACTGTACCTACTTTGGTTATTTCCACAATCTTCCAAAATATGATACATTAAAAAAAATTTACATCATTTGCCAAGCTATGTAGCCACACTGGTTGATCGAATGTTAAAAGCTATGCTTTCCGCGGACAGTTCATGGATGGGTGACCAATTGACCATCCATTATATATCGAAATCCCTCCGTGCCTCGGAAAGTAGTAAATACTGGCTGTCATTAGTACGAGTAGATCTTTGACAGTCGTTACAAGCTCAAAAGTCTGACAACCCAGTTTTACCATAGGCTATCGTGTTACCCAGTAACTGGGTTGTGGAGGTTAGACAGTCAGTCGCTCCATATAAAATACTGGTATTCAGCTGCATCCGGTTAGACTGGAAGCCGACCCTAACATAGTTGGGAAAAGGGGAGGCAGATTGATGTGCCACACCATTTGAACACTTTCTCTTTTCAGCCTGAAAATGGTCAGTTGTGATTGGTGACTTCTTGAAATGTAAGAACACAAGGGATGCTGAGGTGTGTACTCCTCACATATCTTAATCACCAAAGTACACACGAAGAGATAAGGTAGTTTACGACCAGCTCTTATAAAAGTAAGATCATGAAAGCTTGTGAAAATAGCCTGAAAAACGCCAAAGGAAGTCCTTTATTCTCTGATTAATTCTAAGCCAATAAATCTTCATTGAAAACGAGCCGAAACCTTTTATAAAGAGGTGTTAAACGAGGATACAATCGGACAGGTAGGTACCTGTAAATTGTACGATATTTGGCAACACCTAAGTTCGGTACATAGCTGTAACTATGTTAATATGCAGTAGGGCCGGTCCTCAAATAAGTATCATCATTTCAGCCGAAAGACGTCCACTGCTGGACATAGGCCTCCCCCAAGCACCGCCACTTCGACCGGCTCTGTGCTTCTTGCATCCCACGGGTTCCTGCGGCCTTCACAAGGTCGTCGGACCACCTTGTGGGAGACCTTCTAACGCTACGTCTTCCGGTATGCGGTCGCCACTCCAGAACCCGCAGGAGAACCAAGGTAACTGACATAGCCCGAAGAATTGCCAAACTTAAGTGGCAGTGGGCAGGGCACATTGCTCGCAGAACAGATGACCGATGGGGCCGAAAGGTTCTGGAGTGGCAAATAAGTATGTATATACTTAATGTAGTGATGCGTAAAAAATCTCCGGAGGGGATTGCTTAAAAAGTCCGGAGATACGCTCCGTAAATTGGACGTAAGGGTTACTTTGATGTATGTGTAATGTAATCGCTGGTTAAAGGTACATTTGAATGGGGATCACTTTATGGATAGACCGATTTTGGTTCCATTGATTGAATTTTCAACCAACAGATACGCTGTTGGTTGAAAATTGTTTCTTTAGGCATCCTACTAATATCTTACTTCCTACTATCACGCTAATATTATAAAGGCGCAAGTTTGTGAGGGTGTGTGTGTGTGTATGTGGGGGGGTGTATTTATATCTTTCTTACTTCTTCACGCTCAAACGGCTGGACCAATATTGATAAAAAATTGTATGGAAGTAGCTGACACCCTGTATTAAGGCTACTTTTATCCCGATATTCCCGACTCCCTATATTCCGTCGGGATCGACATTTACGCGGGTGAAACCGCGTAGCGCAGCTAGTATTATTATAAATGTGAAAGTTTGTTACTCACTCACGCAAGAACAGCTGTGGATTTGGATGAAATTTGGTGCACAGACATGTTGTTTATAACCAGGATTAACACACAGGATACTTTGTATCCCTGTATTACGTACCCATTGGATTATTTCCGGCTTCCACGTGGGCTAAGCCGCGGGTAAAAGCTGGTGTTCTATACATACCTATCTACAATATAGATATATATATATATATATATATTTATATATTGTATATATATAATAAAAGAAAGTCGCTTTAGTTACACTTTTTATAACTCAAGAACGGCTGAAATGATTTGGCTGAAAATTTGTGGGAAGATAGCTTAGAACCAGGAGACGGACGTATCCTACGTCCGTCTCCTGGTTCTAAGCTATCTTCCCACAAATTTTTTTTCGGTGTTTTTTTTTTCTAATAGGAGTAGGGTAGTGTAGGAGTACGTTAGGAGTAGGGTAGGAGTAGGTTAGGAGTAGGTTAGGAGTAGCGTAGAAGTAGGGGTAGGAGTAGGGTAGGAGTAGTGTAGGAGTAGGGGGTAGGAGTAGGGTAGGAGTAGTGTAGGAGTAGTGTAGGAGTAGTGTAGGGTAGGAGTAGGGTAGGGGTAGGGTAGGGTAAGGGGTAGGACACCACGCGAACGAAGTAGCGCCGCGCTGGGCAGCTAGAAATAATTTATATGGCAAAACAACGTTTGCCGGGTCAGCTAGTATCTGATAAATGAAAGTGGTAGGAAAAGGAATTATGTTCTGTATGAGAGGTTGAAAACTTTCAGGATCTGTTATCAAATAATTCATCATGAATATTGATTAGCAAAGGGACCGTTTGATGAACAATGGTTATTGATTCGAACTAGCGAGGTAATTGCGTCACACATTGTAAGTAGGAATTTCTTTCATTTTGACAGTTCAACAACGTTCATTGCGTTATTTCCGTTGTTGAGCAGACAAATTATTCGAATATATGAAGCAATGGATTAGCAATATCCTTTTTTAGTTCAGATTCAGATTGTGATAATAGTGTGTTATGCAATTGCGATGTTGAAGACTAAATTGTTAGCTACTATAAAACACAGTATAACAATAATATTAAAACTGTTCTGAAACTTTTATTTTAATTCAACATTTTCATAATTTGGTAGTGAATGTTTTTGTATGATAATTTTCTCATGGAATTTTGTGGAAAGCCTTGTATGAAAACGAAATAATGTCTAACGAAATCTTGGTGAGATTTCTAGATACGAGTAAATTGGCTAATGAAAAAACTTTTTAACAAAAAAAACCGACTTCCAAAAAACACTACAAAGTGAAAAATAACTTTAATTTCGGAAGTCGGTGTCTTTGGATCTGTATTTTAGTTTTTGCCACCGACTTCCGAAATTAAAGTTATTTTTCATTTTGTAGTGTTTTTTGGGAGTCGGTTTTTTTTTTGTTAAAAAGATTTTATTCCTCGCTTTTTAGTGGGTCTGTTTATAATGTATCTATCTAAGTTACAATAGCCTAATGTTAACTTGCCCGTCGCCATTAACAAAATATTGCTTTTACCGACGGACGAGGAGTTCTCCTAGTATTCCACCATCAGCTCCATTTCACCATTTTCGCATTGTGACGAGAATAAATTGCTTAGCAACCATATGAAAGTAATCGAATCGCAACCCGTGAAATACTTATTAGAGTAGTTCCGGTGGCCATCTGTGGTCTTCTTCATCAGTTCCACTTCACCAAATGGTGGTTTTCGAAAGCAAATGCATGAGTTACTTTAAAAAATACCCAAATCGTTATAGGTGTGCCCATAAAACTTGAGGGTTGCCCTCGATTTCTCCAGGATCCAATCATCAGATCCTGTCTTGGTGACTATGGGACCACTACAGAAGTATCTCCTTCGAACAAAAAAAGAATTTTGAAAATCGGTCCACAATTGGCGGAGTAATCGCGTAACAAACACACAAAAAAAAAAACATACCATCGAATTGAGAACCTCCTCCTTTTTTGAAGTCGGTTAAAAATAAAATGTAGATTTAAAAGAGCCCTTTGAATATTTATAAAACAAACAAATGTTTACTTTGAACTGAAACTCGGAATTTATATGCTAAGCATAAAAAAATCAAAGCTTTTTACGAATCAAATACAAAATGTTTCCTTTCCCAACGACAAATATTTTTATTCTAAAAACAAAAGACTCTCAAAAATCTGGCCAGTGGTCAGCTGCAGACAAATTATTGTGACATGTCATCCATCACATGTATTCAACAATAGCAGAGGGCGTCTCAACGAGCTAATCTGTATGAAATAGGTACGTTATGTTTAGGTAGGTTAACACCATAACATCACGCTTGTAATCCTCGTAGGATTAAGGCAGAGGTGTACCTACCTAAAGTACACCTACATTTCTCCAGTTATGATTAAGTCCCATGTAATAACGGCGAGCATATCAACTGGACACTAATCCAGTCTTCAGGCTGCTGGACTGAGATATTCCTGATGGAAGACCCAATAACACTTTGTCGGACCTTGGAGTCGAACACCAGCATGCAGGACCTCATGCATGCTGGTGTTGGTAAAATCATGGAAATGTGACCTCTTCTTCCGAGTTTTAGCTACTTTTTCGAAAAAAAAATACCAGGCAGGCAGGTTTGATCAGGCATCTTTTAATGAGACAATCAAGTTACTTGAGTATAAACATACTACATAGGTAGTATATCTTCGACAACACACGAGGACGTGGCGAGTGACGCCATAAAGAGCTTAGACGTAGCACTAATAGTTGCAGTAATTGCTCCAGCGCTGTAAAATACTCGTTTAGTTCGTGATCGAAGATAAAGTGTCCCGCTAGTCTTGCTAGATTGTCACGGTACCACAGTTTCTTGGGATTACGTACCAGGGGAACATAATGTGCAGAAAATGTTTGTAGTGAAGGTGATGACATTAAAGCAAGCAGATGTATACTTTTAAGTTTCTCCCAGAGATTTCACACCAGGATAAATTCGGTACGCGGCCGTTCGTATCACTAGTTCGATTTTCTAAAGAAATATAAAGAAATAATATTTATTCTGAACAAACAAGTCATGCATTACAAAAAAAAAATCGTTTATCTATTTATCTAACCGGATGCAGCTGAATACCAGTATTTTACATGGGGCGACTGTCTTTTTGACTTCCACAACCCAGTTACTGGGTACCTAACGTGTTACTTCTTGGTAAGACTGGTAGTTAGACTTTCGGGTGACTGACGACCCGTAACGACTGTCAAAGATCTATGAATGACAGTCGGGACGTGCTTTCCGAGACACGAAAGTGTCTCGATATGGATGGTCACCCATCCACGAACCGACCGCAGCAAACGTAGCTTAACCTTCAATCGACCCGTGTGGCTGTTATTATTTAGCCACGAGCACCTCTTCAAAAATCGCTTTGTAATATGTTGCACACAAACGTTTTGCCAATGACGTTTGTGCCAGTAATCGTCGTTCGGATCAATCGTTCTCGCATGTCGCCACTTGACGATGACGATGGTAATGACGCGGAATATTGCGCACGAAAAATGTCTACATACACAGAGATTACGACCCTTGAACACAGAGTTATAACTTTATGAATATGACGTGTTTGTCTGGAAGTGATTTGCACGAATCCTATGTCAACTGAGGGGCAATTCTCGATAGCTTATGAAGATCTGTCTCAATCTGTCAAAAATACCTCCAATTTCCCTACATTTTTGACAAGTTTTTGACATTGAATGTCGCTGAGATAAGGTTGCGACTAGATTTTGAACGTTTCGTTTTACATGTTTGTCTTTTCTCTGGTTTTTCCGAGAAATTTCGGCTGTCAGAAAAATAACCTTTAGGACAAAGCTTTTCAAAACTCCGCTGAATAAATCGAAGACAATCGCTTATCAATTCCAGCTGAATTCTTTTAAGCATAATAAATCACTTAATTCGGTTGACAGCGCTAAACCGGACCGCAGCAGCGCTGCAGCGCTACAAATAACGCTGGGTAGGTGCCAGCGATCGCGATTGCCAATATGAACACAAACTATGACCTCCTCATACCTATGCATCACGGGTGGTAAGACTACGGGACTAGGAGCAGTTGCAAATAAATGGAGCGAAGACAATTCAACTAATGTTTTCCACAATTTACCGACTCAATTTTTGCTGGACGCAGTTCAATGAATTTGCATGCTGTCTGGATTGTATGACCTCTTTCTATTTATGTGCTACTGGTACTTTCAAATATCCCAGAGGAAGTTATCAACGAATAAAGAATCTCAGAGAATACTTCTTTGAAAAGTTTTTCGATTGCTTCTTATGTTGGAACTGTCCATGAAAGAAGTACCTACCTTGTAAAGATTACTAATCATTTACTAGAGCTGGTAATAATTATAGATCAACCACAATTTTATTTTTGCTCCATTTTCTTTTACAATAAAATTATAAATAATATATAAGTAATACAGTTTTAATTTAAGATTTCAATATTTCATACTCCTTCTATCCAGTTGATACTAATTTACTACTACATACGGTTCTGTTAATAATTCTGTTTCTGTTTCTACGTAAAAGATTAATAGGTAGGTGAGTATGCAAAAAAGGGACTGCTAAATAATAAATATATATCCAGCTTTATAAACTTCACTCTAGGTATAATGGTGTAAAAAAAGAAAAAATATACAAACCAGACCGCGAGTAACTAAGTACTTAGGTACAGCTTTTATAAAATGCACATGTATCACGTCCTGAAATACATATTAAGTATGCCACTTAGCGACGTTTCTCAGCAAAGGACGCACGTCGCACCGTCTTCGGGCTAAAATGTGTCTCCCTAAGAGATTCAATTACTCGTATTTGTCAATTTCCTTTCCACAAATTGTTTCTAAGTACCTACCTATACTCGCGGCAACCCTAATTTTACCGCCTCAGGAGACGTCTTTGTCCCTTTCACATACACGGAATGTTTTCTGTCTTTCTCATTCACTCCTGTGCTGCGTGACTCTTTAATTACACTGTGAAGAGCCTTAGATCTTCAATTGGATGTAACAGTTCAAGATGCTTTGAGCTAAAAATAAAACTTGATTCCAAAGTCATTCAATAACAACTTACATCGTTACCTTAAGATCGTTACGTAGTGAAACTATTTTCGAATAATGCATTCAAAACTATTCTAGAACACGTTCCAAACTAGGAGAACTTCAAAATTTAACCAATTATTTCCTTTTGCTCTCAGGAACACTGGCAACTTAATTCGATCATTTTTCGCTTTGAATTTCGAATTAATGGCAAAAATAAAATAATTAATGGCAATTTTTATTCAATGGAGATAATTTTGTGTAATGTAGTGCGTTGTCTCTGTCAGTAGTCCGGGTATCACTGCTCACTCGTCAGTTTATTTAATTCGTCAGTTTCGTAGATTAATCCGTTTCCCTGGTTTGTGTTAACTCGACAGTTTCCAATTTTAGCCAGTTTCCTCGATTCGTTAGTTTTAGTCAAAGTACAGTCGGTAGAAAAATACACACGTCTGCTAATTTAATTAGGAGCTCAACTGTCTCTAATAAGACACAATTACTTATTCTATTGTTACCGAACTTCATAAGATTGTCTAACAGACGAGGGGGTCTTACCTCACAAAACACCAAGCCTGTTACCTCAAAGGAGTCATTCCGAGGTGTACTTAGACTACACCCATATTTCACAAGTTGTGTTTGAGTACCATGTATGTAATATTATGGGAGATCCATTGTCTATTTATTAAACCCCCTTAGGGCGTCGGTTAATTGTGTTTGCGAAGCCCGGATGTGCTAAAACAAAGATAAACGATATTAATATGAGATACTATCAAATTCAGGTGTTTGGAGCTCGCTTGGGTATTGTTGAAGACTCCTGCTGAAAATTACTTCCAGTACCTAACCCTTCCAATCTAGAACCTATTGGCGAAAGTCAATGATTTCAAAACTAAGGATACGCCCGTCTGAACATTTTACATAGAAGTTCTTCGTTCGAAGTTCGCGCGCACCACTGTCAACTGAGTCGCGTTGGCCCTAAAACCGTCATTTTAGGGCCAGCGCGTTGGTGCCATTTAGTCGCGCCGTTAGCCCGGTCCTTACGCTAGTAATATATATGTCAATGGCGAAAGTATATAACCTTATTGGTAATAATATTTTCGAGCCATTTTGGGTTGGAACCTTCGAGCCGAGTGCTGATGGCTTGTTCAATGAAATCTCCAAACGGCTGGTACTTCCCGTGGCCTGATACTCCAAGGGCTGGCTTTTACCTTGGCCAGAGGATAAGTATTGCCATATGGACAAAGTGGCAATGCCGCCAGTCTCTTGGGTATATTTTACCAATCGACAGTGAAGCGGAGGAATATTTCGACGCCATATCTTAGTTCGTTAATAGTTATAGTTGGTTAGTCATCATCATCTGTCTAGCCTTTTCCCAACTTTGTTGGGGTCGGCTTCCAGTCTAACCGGATACAGCTGAATACCACTGTTTTACTTGGAGCGACTGCCTATCTGACCTCCACAACCAAGTTACTAGGGTAGTATTAGTTAGGTTAGTATAAGATTTTATTTTTTATTAAGTTTGTTAGTTCATTAAAGTGATATTGAGGTTTATGTGTGCTCCCCAATAATCACTAATAAAGGCTTTCTTCTGTAGGAAAGTTTTCAAGAAAAGCCACGAAAATAACAAACTTTCTGCCAGCCTGTTTTTCATAAGTAACTTATTCCTATTCCTTAAGCCCTGGTAAGTTTTTTGATCGTTATGGTTGTAGCGGAGGTAATTTAGAAATCAAAAGTAAAGACTTCTGAAAGTGCCGCGGACGAGGAGGTTGTACGTGGGTGGGTGATGCCTTGACCACATAGACGACTACTCACTTCTCTTCTTAGTCTGTGGACTACTCGCGGATCGGCTCCCGTCGCGCTCCCCTGCCCCGCGCCCACCTGCTTCAGCCCCCCACACCCTAAAAGCTCCTCGGACGCAAACCACTCTCTTAAGTTTATTCGTAAACAAAAGGAATTAGAATTTAGAATAAGTAGGTAGGCGACAAATACATAATTATGTGGGTTCGCACGGTTACCAATGATGTTATTCTTAACATCAGTACCTACAGAAATTCAAAACTCTCCACTACAGGGTTATTGGTAAAACATTAACAACCTCTTAAGAGGTCATTATACTCATCATTATGAACAACTTTTACTATGGGACCAAATCTGAAAACACAAAAAAAAAAAAAAACAGCTGTTCCCTACATTTACCATACCATACCATAATCAGCCTATAATGTTCCCACTGCTGGGACACAGGCCTCCTCTCGGTGAGAGGGAGTGGGCCGTAATCCACCACGCGGGCCCAGTGCGGTTTGGCAGATGTCACATGTCTTCGAATTTTTGGTTCTAGGACATGCCGGTTTCCTCACGATGTTTTCCTTCACCGTTTTGAGAGCAGTGGTGATGAAATAATTTACACAAAGTAAAGCGCCTGTCTGGGTTCGAACCTACGACCTACAACTCGTAAGTCGCGGCCGTTACCACTTGGCCACCACTGCTCCCTACATTTATGTTCCTATAACTCGTCAAAATGCAGGCAACAGCTGATTTTTTGTTCGGGATACGAATGAAATACTATCTTGAATTTATGTAAGCCTAGTACTTTTTGTCAAGAGACTGCTCAAAACGTGTTAAGTAATAATGTAAACCAATTTTAATTTAAACACACTGTTTTATATTTTACCCATTAAGTAAGATGTGCGGTGAAGTTCCGCCGCTTTTGTTTGACTTTCATTCGCATATTAGCTTCCCGGAGTAAACTTCAAGTTTTCCTTGTAAGAATATTCCGCTGAACAAAAAGAGAACTTGCATCCTCGTATCGAGTTATTGAAAGTTTATTATGATGAGCTGCTCATCTTATGAAGCCTGGTACTGTAAAGGGATTACTCCCGTTGGCCATTACTTAACCTGCCATCTACTGGTACCCTGGACACTTGAGACAGAATGGTCACGGTTGTCCCATTGTCCACCACTGGTGGCCAGTAATATATTTTTTTAAATAAACCTTTTGAGCACCACTAACCTTCGTCGCCACTGGGAAACTGTGTATGTTGACAGTGTGTTTTAAGGCCCGGCTATTTCAAACGTTTGGTTAACGTAACATACGTACGTACAACATACATTACGTACTCGATATTTAGGTATTTGACGTACGGCAAGGCCATAATTTTGTAATTGTAATTTGAATCTCTGCTTTTTTTTTGGTTTAACGATAGTTAGCGCCATTTTTGACGTATACGGGTGGGTGCGTCAAGTGGATGTGAAAGAACCCGCTTGAAACGTAACGTAACTTAGGATTCGGCTACAATAACTTGCCTCTTATTAGCAACACAAAAGCTGAAAATACTCGAAGGAAACTAAAGAACACACTTGCGTATTAACCTACCTACACCTCTGCCAAACCCTTTGGGGAATTACAGGCGTGATGTTATGTTATATAAAACAAAAAAAAAACAGTGGCACTCCGGGAGTGCCGACAGAAGTGAAAACAAAACACAAACAGAACACTTTGCCATCACTCACTGACATATCGGATATACATTAAAACCGAGTACATCCCGACGACAGTCGGAACACATCCGAAGCGGGTATTTTTTGAATCGTCTTATAAACAAAACACGCGCGGTGAGCTTACGGTAACAGTGGTGCGATTTCAATGGTTTTTTCCATCTCAAAAAATCCCAACGCGCCTAAAGAAGTTTTCACTTAAAAATATTGTTCATTGAATAGCTTTTTTTTTTTTTTTTGTGGATGGGAAATCATCAAATGACCCCTCCCGCTCTGGGTGGAGCGGAAGGGAGTGTCAGACTCTTACTGACTAAAACCCACCCGTGTTCCTTCCTTAGCCCTTTATGTTCCGGGCCAGCGGTAACCCTTTCGGACAATCCCGCTGACCTTCATTGAATAGCTTCTTCAATGAAAACGTGTCTATCCTCCCACTTGCCAGACAGGCTGACGCCGCACACAATTGCAGAGACGGGAATTTCATCTGTGCCACCTACGAAGAATCTATTTCGAGCTGTATCTATTTTTCAGATAACCAATAAATACGTTATGTAGTATGTTGATCTCCGCCTACAGGTACGCTTAAGGGGCTAACATGACCTAAAGCGCGGTCACTGTCGGACTGCATAGAAAAGAAAGAGAAGCGCGATGACACAACCCTGGTAATTTATTGCAAAATATGAAGCAATTATTTAATTACAAAAAATCTATTGTTTGGACTAAAAAATTAAAACAATATTGTTTTAGTATGTTGCTTGTAGAATAATCTGACAAAAAAACTAGAATGTTGTATGTCTATATATAAGTAAGGTTTTTATTGTAAAAAGAACGTTTTTAGTTTACAGGTATCTTCATGTTTTTTTCTATCATATCAAATTAGTTTTATTATGTTTTCAACACAGTATCTACCTAGCATATATCCTGAAGAATATCGTATATTTTTCTGATTTTGTTTACTGCAGTCGATCATATATTTTTATTGTATCTAAAACTTGCGCTTTTTGCGTTTAGGTCCTGTAAGCCCCTTAAAGGTTTCATTTCACCCGATATTCCTCCTTTTCAAATTAATTTGTGCATATTTAGATCTAAAAAGCCCAATGACTTTCAACGTGTGGGTTTCTTTCTATCGAGGCTGGCCACACGTTTGAGCTGCGTTTTTGCTAATATCTTAGAACCCACTCCAAACTTAATCATAATCTTCATCATCTGCCTAGCCTTTTCCCAACTATGTTGGGGTCGGCTTCCAGTCTAACCGGATGCAGCTGAATACCAGTATTTTACATGGAGCGACTGCCTATCTGACCTCCACAATCCAGTAACTGGGTAATCCGATACCCCTTGGTAAGACTGATTGTCAGACTTTCGGGCTTCTGACTAGGTACCCATAACGATTGTCAAAGATCCACGAAAGACAGCCGGGACCAACGGCTTAACGTGTTTTCCGAGGCACGAGGGGGTCACGGACGGTAAGTAAAGATGGTCGCCCATCCACAGACCAACCACGGCAAGCGTAGCTTAACCTGATCAATCGACCTGTGCGGCTGCCCCCCAATCATAAATCGTGCTTATTTAAAAGAATACCACGTAAAGTTGCATAAATCCGTATACGTCTGGATTTTGTATGAACTGAAGACTATATTGAAATTTTGACAGGACAACGTCTAATAGGTCAGCTAGTAATGAAAATAATGGTAACTAATCAATCGCCCTTTCAGTATTCATAAATGGCAAACTATCTTTCTTGATCCCTTGTGTCTAAAAACCATTATTTAAACAGATATCGGTCAGCGTAATCCAATACCCGGGGTACCAGGATAACAGAAAAGAGAAGTTACGTGATTACGCACTACGTCGGGATCAGTCCCGGATTACGAGATGACATACTACATCACTCAAACGGATAGGGATGGGACTCAGTAGTCGTTTGTCGAACGTATACGGTTCGTTTGATATTATCTAGGGGGATGCACTCGCTTTCTTGTTGTTACTGCGAAACGTGAAGCTTGCAGGAGTTTCTAATACTAGATTACTTTATAATAAATACTGTAGAGAAATATGTACATAATAAAAATAAGGTTTTATGGCAAAATTCAACGCAAAAAATTAATAAACTGTTTTCATTGTAGGTTTGTTAATGTTTATATCGTTTTTATTTTATGTAATGTATTGGAAATCTATCGATAAACAAATGCAATAATCGGTAATGCTCGAAATAAGCAGTCTATTGTGTCCTTTGGCGAACTAATGTTAGCCTGCCAAGCCACATATTTTATATTTTACCGTAAGCGACACCGCGCGTGTTTTGTTTTTAATTAAGACGATTAAAAAAATACCCGCTTCGGATGTGTTCGGCTGTCCTCGGAATGTAATCCGATATGTCAGTGAGTGTGTTTTGTTTTCACTTCTGTCGGCACTCCCGGAGTGCCACTGTTTTTTTTCTTTATTAGCCTATACTGTCCCACTGCTGGGCAAAGGCCTCCCCAAAATCCCTCCAGGCACTTTTTTCCCGCGCCACCTCAAACCAGCCCTCGCGGTACGTCCGTCATCTCGCCATCTCTTTCTGGGACTCTTTCTACTTTACATAAGCTTTATTTATTGAGCTTGCCTGAGCATGGTCTATTTTGCACCCCTGTCAATCCATACTAATATTATAAATTCGAAAGTGTGTCTGTCTGTTACCTCTTCACGCTTATACTGCTGAACCGATTTAGATGATAGTTTGAGTCCCGGGAAAGGACATAGGATAGTTTTTATCCCGATAATTCTACGGGATCGAGACTTATGCGGGTAAAACCGCGGGGCGCAGCTAGTATTTTAAGCTTTTGTAATTTTCTGTTTTAATTATTATAATAACTTTCCTAAAACCCACACATTATCAATGAATCATTTTCAAGGATATTGGTATCCATTGCTTTGTATGTTGGCAAAAATTGTCTGGTCAACAACGTAAATAACGCAATGAATGTTGTTAAACTGTCAAAATGAAACCCATTGCTTCTGATAGTGTGTTACGCAATTACCCCGGGCAGTCCAACGATAACTAGAAGTAGCTACTTAGAAGCATTATTCAGACAGAATACCTACTTAGCATTCTACTGAGCGAGTAGGTACCCCCAAAGCCGTTGTTCCTTATTTTATAGTTTTGCATAGTTTTTTTGCTTGCCCTGAACGCTATAAAGGCATTTTGGTACGTATAAAATACATTCTGGAATAACCTTTTGTGATTTTTATTGCGTGCGATATGAGCGGAAAGCTTGAGTATCTAAATAAATGATTTTATTTCTGTAACTAGGTTTGTAGAAAACTTTTACACGTCAAAAACTAGATGAGGTCGGCGTTTCCTATCTGACTACTCTGAAAAGAAAGGCCGAAACAAACTCAAAGGTCAAAGTCGATTGTAAAGTCCAGACATAATCTTGGTCAGATCATGTGAAGACCATGTAGATTAGTGTTTGAAATGTTCAAATGAATGGGAAATTAGAGGTATTTTTTTACAGATTGATGTAGGTACTGGGATTAGAGGGGCAATTCTCTCAATTTTAAGAGCGTTTACGCCGTTCGGCATTGCATACAAACTTTCAAGCCCATATTTTTCGAAATGAATAAACCAATTTAAATGAAACTTCATACGCATAAGCAGGATACAAAGATCTAAAAAGTTAGTAGAGAACATTTATTACATCGGACTTTGCACTTTTTATTTTTATCTGATGTACGACTATTATCTGGTGTATTGTGTGTCTTTTAGTTTTTGCTAAATAAATGTATTTTCTTTCTTCTTTCTTTTTCAAAGTGAGCATTTACCTGTAACATTTCTTTCTACCCTAAGTTAATTGTTGATGTTTGTGCGTTCCGTGCCTTTGCTCGATAAAATATTACACCAACACGCTTGTTGGTTTTTAACCGACTTCCAAAAAGGAGGAGGTTATATGTTCGACTTTATTAAAATCAGGTTGTGACAAAACATCGGGTGTCGTTTCCGAAATGCGGTTCGATAAAATTTAAAAACGGTGTTCAAATGCTCGGTGTGTTACAAGTAAATGCTCCACTCTATACTCACCTTTTTAAACTTGATTCCTAACCGAATTGTGTTACAGTAATCTTATTTACGTTTCAGGTAATCACGTCAGCATGCATCACGACAGCTCATATTAACTCTGACAGTTAATCAAGGTAACAATAGATATAGGTACCTAGTTATTTAACATATCATAGGTACAGACGCCAGCACATCAAGCTACTACAATCTGTCAAATTTATTTTATCAACTTTATCGCTAAAATATAAGGTTCAAAGTTGATTGGGAAAATTTGACAGTTTCGGGTAACTTGATGTGCTGGCGTCTGTACATGATCGGGTATACATAATTATTTGATAGGTTGTTGATAAGCAATACAAGGTTAAATTAAATTAACTAGCGAAACTCCGGAGATGTGACGAGTATCGATATACATGATAAAATAAAACATAAATTGTATTGATCGTTGATAAGACAGTGATTAAAAGAGAAGACGAACAAGCAGGGGATCGAGGAGGGGGGGGGGTGGAGGGGGGTTCAGGGGATCAGAACTGAATAACTCGTTTTTTTGGTTCCGAACTAAATTACTAATAGGCTAGTAATATAAGCTTTGTTTTTTTTTATATAGATATACTAGCAGCGCCCGCGATTTCACCCGTATAAGTGTCGATCCCGTGGGAATATCGGAATAAAAATAATCTATGTCCTTCCTCGGGATGCAATCTATCTCTCTGCCAAATTTTATCGAAATCCGTTCAGTGGTTTAGGCGTGATTAGGTAACATACGGACGGAAGCTAGTCCTTTAATATAATTGGCTTCGAATAAGGGATAGTACTGTTTATGCACTCTTAGTATATGTAGAAAAGGAACTTTAAAAAAAAAACCCACCACTGATGAGCTAGCGATGGATGAGTAATAATATCAACCAATAGAATTTTTTGATTATCATAGCGAGTATGTAAAAATCTTAGCATCGTTGGATCCTTTTCCATCTGGGGGCCTAAAAAGGCCACTTTTGCAGAATCATAAAAGGAATTCATCAAATCATTATAAATCATAATAGACAGTTAACTGTTAAGTTAATCGTATCAAATCCCATTGGTGAAGGATTTTTCAGTTATTTTTTTTTTGTCTGTGCTTAAATACCAATCCAAATCCAATCCCAATCTCTTCCAACGAAAAAAAGCAAAATACGTTTATGATTCTGCCAAAGTGGCCTTTTTAGGCCCCCAGAGCTAAGCTAAGCCATGAAAAAAGGATACGAAAGGTAGCCTAATCATGAGGACACAGCACCTGAGTAAATACAAATGAGTAGGGTATCTTCATACAAACGCACCGAACACGGTTTAACGTCGTCGCACGCACAAACTGCCAAAAATTATCGTTGCTAAAGGCGCGCCAGCCGTCGCTACGCCCGCACCTGCGCACGCTCCGCCGCTGCCCTGCTGCTCATAATAATTTGTACGTGTACCTACCTACCTGCTTTAACAATTTCATAATCATTTTAATTTATTAAACCACGTTTTTTAATCATAGTTCGATCGTAATTTCTCAAATAACCAAACAGATAACATGACGTAGGTAATAAAAAAATGTAGTCAGTCCCTGGTCTATATAGAAAAAAAAATAAAAAAAACTTTGTATTAAAGACTCCTGATGTTGTTTTTTATAGAGAATGACTATGCACTTTTGACGATTGAATAAACTATAAGTGACAGCAGCCCTACGTGTTTAGGCTATTATAGCTCGCTCGTTGCTCGAGTTTGCTTTCTTATTTGTTTTTTCTATGACAGCACGGAAACTTCGACCTTGTCCAAATTATCCTTAAGACGATTCCATTCAGTGGACCGAGCTTGCAAAATTACTTCGTTCTAACTCTATCACGGTCCGTGGTGAAATGGGCTAGATAAGGTGCGTTATCAAGCTGACCTACATTGCCGCTAGTACTCGTATATCTTGAGGGCACGACTTATATTGATTGCGAAGTCAACGATTTCTTCGAATCTGAGTATGGGATAGCAAGGATGTGTTTCGTTTAGGATGTCAAAAGGTTTGATTTCATTGGTGTATAGTATTTACTTTGGAATTGGCTACCTTTTATATTAGTAAAGTTCTTGTGAGATAACTGTCCAAGGGCCAAAAAAGACTATTCCAGACAGCATTGTTGGTTTCCACATAAATGAATATGTATAAAATATCTATAATCTTGTTGGTTCGATCATTACCCGACTGCGCCAGAAGGAGAGTTGTTTTTTTAATCTGTCTTTCTCCATTCTATACCAATCCATTAGAAATGTTCTCATCATCATCATCAATGGTAGCCTTGTTCTACTCAGTGCTGCTTCCTCTTATGCCTCCCTGGTCTGGGCCAGTTTACGTCAAAAATTACAGTAAAATAGAATTGATTCTAGTCGCCCATTCCAAAAGGTAGTGTTCGTGTGGGGAAGTATGGGCAAGAAACTCCACCGTTACTCTTTTAAAATGTTTCACAAGGTTTTGTAATAACATAATATAATTATATGTGAAGACGATCCTTACTAAAAGTCCTTTTTCTTTTCGTACAAAAAGTGCACCAGTTTATTCTTCAAAGAAAATAATGCAAATATCTCATTTTTATAAGCTAAAATATCAATCTACCATCAAGTTGTGCCAGCATCTTAAAATCGCTTTTAAGATGTTTCCCTGGTATATCTTGACGAGGTACTTAAGTGACACTTCGCATATTACAAGGGTTTCGCAAAAGATTGCAGTATTTTTCACAAAATCGAGCTTGTATAAGGAAATGGTGATAAAAGAAAATTTCTAGATTAGAATTTTAGATAAGAAAATCATTTATTTGCTCAAACATGAGTACAATAGGTACATACAATCCAAATTATCAGCATGCAAGAGATGTTAAAAGTAAAGATAAAATACAGAAGAAATTTGGCAGCCCAAATTATGTTTGTCTTTGAAATCGAGATCATGGTGGTTTTATTTTAATCTAATGAATTATCCATACAGCCTACTGGTGAGAAAAAACTCATCTGTTGAAGATATATTTGACATTTACTATAGGTACCTAACACAAAACTCAAACTCAAATCATTTATTTCAATTAAACCTTGTACAGGCACTTTTGAATTGTCAAAATTAAATAGTCTGTCAGTTAGTCAGAAAGTTGAAGCTAGTTGCCCATTCCAAAGCGTAGATCTCTATGGAGAAGAACGGGCAAGAAACTCCATGGACACTCTTTTAAATCAAGATATTACAAAATCCTGGGTACATTATTCTTGTTGCTTCTATATGTGAGAACAATGTAAAAAAGACAGAAATGAAGAAACAATTCAAGACATAAGATTAAAAATAAGCCTTGG
Organism: Oligia strigilis; assembly: GCA_951800025.1. Lineage (NCBI taxonomy): Eukaryota > Metazoa > Arthropoda > Insecta > Lepidoptera > Noctuidae > Oligia > Oligia strigilis. The sequence continues at coordinate 14,757,125 of OX637560.1, read as the reverse complement.
CAGTTAAGAGATGACCAGTCTCAACCGACGGCGCCCGTTCACGAACATGACGCGTGGATCAGCACCATCCAGCTCAACCATTTTGTAGGGACAGCCCTTAGTAATAATATATTTATTTATTCATTTATTTATTTGCATAAAACATGGTACACAAAGGTGTTCCATGAGTTAAGGATGAGTTTTTTTCAAGAGGAAATGCGCTCGGAGAGACTTTTGAAAAAGTCTAAGTAAAAATTCATAATTCGCGGTTTGGCTCTCGCCTATTTCCACCTCCAATATTGGACCAATATAAAAGATATGTCAAAAACCGAATAAAAAGGATAATTATATAGGTTCTGCGTTTTTTTTTTTGCTAATAATTGTCAAAATAACTTCTACACTAGGCCTCTGTTGATAGCGGCAATTTTGAGGTTTGTTGAACGTACTAGTGCTTATAAAAATAATGTATCATCAAAAAGGAAAACATAGGGACATACAAGTAGTTAATATTTATTATTCTTTAAACAATCATTGCTTTATGGTAATTAACCAGAAGAAAACAGGCGAGAGTGACTGTGTTTCTATGGAGAAAGCGTTAGAAGGCCTCCCACAAGATGGACCGAAGACCTGGTAAAGGGCGCCGGAATCCGCTGGATGCGAGAAGCACAATCAAAGTGGCACGGTCAAAGTGGCTAAAATCATAATTAACAGACAATAATTTTGCAAAATATCACAGAGATCTATTTCAAAACCGCCCTCAACCTTTTTGCTATATTGTAGGTAGATTTGTTAGAAAAGGTCGTATTCGTGTGGTTGAACACACGAATCATATTGTTGGCATAACTTTCAACAAGCTTAGGTAGTCCCAATGTTTATTGGGACGATTGGATCCGTGATAATGACTTACAGTTCGCTTGTGGCATTAAATTGTTATTGTTCCTTATTTCATTGAAGTTTATGGTTTGGTTTGATTTATTCATTGGATCTCCAACGGAGGCTACACGATTACTTGCATCTACATTCAAATTTTAATTTTATTTATTTGGATTATCCGGGAAGGACTTGGGGGAGACCTTTGCCCAGCAGAGGACAGTATAGGCTAAGGGTCAGTTCACACCGAGACGCGACGCGACGCACAGTTTTCAAGATAGAAATACAATCCGCCGCGCGGCGTAGCTCGACGTAGGTAGTAGACACTGAATTGTGTACCTTTTAGTGTAGTAGATAAGGTCTGTAATTGTATTTCTATCTTGCCCTAAACAAACAAAAAAACCGGTCAAGTGCGAGTCGGACTCGCGCACCGAGAGTTCCGTACAAATTTGTAGGTATGTAACTTTTACGGTTTCCGGTTTTTTTTGCTTTACTTTTTCTACGTGACATTGCTTCTTGCCAAATTTCATGATTCAAGCTCAACGGGTAGTACCCCATAGGTTTTGATTCCCTTGCGAGTGTCAAAATATGCGACATAAACATAATCTTTTGATTGCATTGATTTAGAAGTTTAATTTTTTAACTGCTTCAAGGGATTGCAACCCTGAGTATTTGATATTAATTTCAATTTGATAACTCCACGCGTTTCTGTGAAAATGGGAAGATAAGATTATAAGAGAACTAGCTTCTGTCTGCGACATCATCCGCGTGAAATTTCACCCTCCCCCGATTCACCCTCTTAGGGGTGGAATTTCGAAAAACCCTTTCTTAATGGATACCTACTCTTCACAAAGAATACACCCTCCAAGTTTCATGTCTCTAGGACCAGCGGTTTAGGCTGTGCGTTGATATATCAGTCAGTCAGGACTTTGAATTTTATATATTTAGACTACTACGCTCACGCCTACATATGTACAGTCACGAGCACTAATATGTCAACACTTGGCAACTTTTAATTGCGAGTTTTTCACGAAATAACGAATGCAAAGTTGAAATACGACACTTTACATAAACCTATAGGTTCGAAAATACTATGTTCGTAATAGCATAAAATTTCATTCAAAAATAAAGGAGAAAAACGCCTTAGAATAAAGCCAAGAGTATACATACATAGTTATGCTCGACCGGTTTCTCTCATAATAACCCATCCATAATTTTCCCGCAATATACGTACTCGGTCCTGCACTCGGTGGCTCTTGTTGGCCCACTGATATCGGCTTTCACAACATATTGTCTATCATCCGTATGCGGGTTTTCTGTGTGGTTTTACCATTAAAGCAAAACCAACATTGTGGAATTACTTCCTTGGTCATTGAGACTTTTCACAGCGTGCTTTGTATACAGGGTTATTGGTAAAACATTAACAACCTCTTAAGAGGTCATTGTACAAATCATTATGAACAACTTTTACTATGGGACGAAACTAGAATTCGCGAAAAAAAATTCTGCTGTTCCCTACATTTTGACGAGTTATAAGAATATAAATGTAGGGAACAGCTGATTTTTTTTTCGCGATTTCTAGTTTGGTCCCCTATTAAAAGTTGTTCATAATGATGAGTACAATTAACATCGGGCAACTACATCAAAATTATTACCGAAAAACCCCCGTAGTGATACGGGGGTTGCTCGATCGAAAATACATTATTATTCGATCCGATCAAAAACAGACAAATTCTGATTTAACAAGCAAAACAAAAGGAAAGATTTTTATTTAGAGAAAATTTAACTAACTATTTACTAAATAAAATAAAATTTAGATACTAAATTATATGACTAACTAACTTACTATACAAATAAATACAAAAAAGCAAAGGACACTTAGGCGTCGAAGTACTCGTCCGCATCGCTGTCATCAGGAAACGAAAAAAAAAAATCAAGCAAAACTCTGTTATAAAAAAAGAAAAAATAAAACATACGTTTCCCAAACACGTAAAAACTCATTTGACACGATCAAAGAATTAATTTATTCAGTTTCATATTTCGCCATCGCGACGCGGAGCCTACTTCAAAGTTCGTTATTAAAACATCAATATAAAAGTTGGATTGAGTTCGTGTATGAAACGATGGAGTCGACACGACACTCAAAAAGTGACGATTGAACCCACCACTCGTCTTCACTTACACTAGGCGTCTCTTAATTAAATGCCGATATCAAAGCGTGCTAAAGTTTCGTACTGTAAAAAGAAAAATACTACTTATTAATATGTCGTCTTTAAAGCGTGAAGCGAACTTATTATTAATTCAAAAAGCGCTCCACGCTTTTAGAATTCAATTTGAGTTAATTTGATTATTTTATAATTTTTAGTGCGTGATATAAGCGTGTTTTTTAGGTTTTTTTTTAACTAGTTATTTTTAACTTTTGCATCTAGTATATTCATAGTTAAGTATAAAGTTAACGAAGTTATGACGATTAGGGGCTACTAGCAAACTAGAGGGATTTACAAGTAAAGAGTTCCACTATCCACCTCCTGGCTCCGTCATAAGACCCTCGACACCAATTTCAATTTTACAATTTTCACAGCAACTATAAAAGTCGTTTCCCAGCAAACTCAAACTCAAATCATTTATTTCAATTAAACCTTGTACAAGCACTTTTGAATTGTCAAAATTAAATAGTCTGTCAGTTAGTCAGAAAGTTGAAGCTGCCCATTCCAAAGCGTAGATCTCTATGGAGAAGAACGGGCAAGAAACTCCATGGACACTCTTTTAAATCAAGATATTATTTTTATGCAATGTTACTTAGTTGACAGCTATGTCATGTGTCTTTTTACACCATGTTTATTGGACTCGTCAAAACAAATCATATGACCCCAAACTAGAGGGGTTTACTAGTAGCCCCTAAAGAGTTCCACTATTCATCTCTTGGCTCCATCGTGACACCCTCGACACCAAGTACAATATGTTGGACTCTTCAAAACGGATCATATGACCCCAAACTCGAGGGGTTAACTAGTAGTCCCTTAAGATTTCCACTATCCACCTCCTGGCTCCATCATCAGACCCTCGACCCCAAGTGCAATCTATTGGACTCGTCAAAACAAATCACATGAGCCTAAACTCGAGGGGTTTTCTAGTAGCCACTGAAGAGTTCCAGTATCTACCTCCTGGCTTCATCCTCAGACCCTCGACACTAAGTGCAATCTATTGGGTTCGTCAAAATAAATCATAATGAGCCCAAACTACAGGGGCTTATTAGTAGCCACTGAAGAGTTCCACTATCCACCCCCTGGCTCCATCATCAGATCAGCTCCAAGATACCAAATTATAGTTTTGTCATCCGAACTACATATACATACAAAGTTTCATTTCGATACGAAAATTAGAAGTAGGTTAAAATTGATTTCTAAGATTTTGTTACATAGTTACAAGTGAAGCTACTAAAAGCGTGTGAAAAACAGTAGTATTTAGTTAAAGTTCAAGATGTTGGAATACGGGTAGCAGGTAGTTGCCTCTATGTGATTAGATTTCATCAGAAGCCTGAAAGCCTGGCAGCTCATCTTACTGCGGGGTACCATGTCACCCAGTAAATGAGTTGTGGAGGTCGGATAGGCAGTCGGTGCATGTAAAATACTGGGCTTCATCCAGTCAGAGTGGAAACGGACGCGAACATAGCCGGGTAAAGGCTTCGCCGATCATTTTCTGCTTGCCATACGATCTGCTAGTGATCCATATTTTATGTTTGTGGCGATGATTTCGTAATAAGTCTATCATATACCAAACCTCACAAGCATAATTTGGACAGATTTCATCAAAGCCATCGAATAAGATAGCTAGTTTATTTGTGTTATTATAATAATGCAGGAACATTTGCAATTCGAATACAGTCCACTCATCACCCGTACAATCCTTCAGATGTATGATGCCATTAAACTTTTCTAGTGTTATTTGTACATCCTCCTTTTTGCTACTTCGCTCGCTTAGTGCAACTTGACACAAGAATGTTAAAATTTTCATAGCACGAGCAGCAGAGTGCAGAGAGGTAAAACAATCTTTCTGCCACTCACGAAATTGTCTGGAGTACTGGAATAAGTTAATTCTAAGTATCCAAATTGTTGGATCCTGTTTTTTCGTCTTAAGAGACACGCTGGTGAGTAGAGTCGACTCTCCCACTGCATTTTCTACATCCGCCATGATAAGTAAAATGTCAGTCTCTACGTCGTGTACCGAAGAGATATACTCACAAATACTTTCTTCATCTTTGTCATCAGATTCAGGCCAGTGGATTATAGGCTCACTGTAGTGATGTATTACAGTCGTTTGATGGTGTAAATTTTCTTTATAATTTAAATGACTTACTGGTTTTCCAATAGTATTTTTATTACATTGCATAATTTTATTTAACACGGCTCCTCCAACGTATCTAATCGATTTGTCGTCCAAAACTTGGTCTAGGGTTAATTCATCACCTTGAAATATAACTTTTGAGTTCTGTAAGATATTTTTCTGCGATTCTTCACTCATGTCAATTAAATTATTTCTTTCATCCTTAACTACGTTATCTTTTAGTGAGAAATATATTTTTGCATTTTCAATGGAGTTCAGGTCTGAAATAATAATTACTTTTTTATTCTTTATTGAGTTTGCAATATTTTCCAATTTATTGCTGGAAATTGGCGTAATCAGTGATTTGTCAAAGACAACAATAACTGTTTTCGTACTTGTCAGATCTCTACGTAATGTTTTGTCGTCTCTTGCAGATAAATTAAAAATATATTTCAAATCTAACACGACCCAGTCTTTATTTATTAAATATTTCGTAAGCTTAGCAACAGTTAGTACACTGTTCTCTGTAACGATAACAGTTCCTGTAGGCAGGTCTTCTAACTTAATTGAATTTACAGCATCTTCACTGAAAGTGTTATTTTTATTCTTTATTCTTTGCATCATATTTAAAACGCTAATTAATGGCTGAATTGAAGTATGTTCTACAGCACTTTTATATTTACTGCCTTCTTTGGTAAGATATTCTCCAGCTTTAGGCTCCATCCACCATTTTTGTATCTCATCATGATACTTAAGAAATGTCGCATCGGATTTAATTTCTCCATTTTGTACGTCATCACTCAAACTATCATTAATTTCATATATTAAAGTTGTCTCCACTCTATCCTCATTAGATTGGGATGTGTAAAATAGTAACATTTTAGAAAAGTCGCTCAAAATATTTTTGGTATATTCGTCAGTGGTGAATGAAAGTTTTGGAAATATTTTTACTTTCATATTAAATTTATATTCATATAAGTTTAAGATTTCACTATTCAGTCTATCAAATAACTTTTTGGCAAGCTTTCCCAGTGATTCGTAGTTATCATTGAACTTCATCAGCTTGGATACTTCATCAAAAACTAATAAATTACCAACAGCAGAAGCTATGCCACCGCTAAGCTGTAGAAATCCTGATCCCATAGATTCATCTATGATGACAATATTATCGGGCCCTGATTGTTTTATCAACCCTATAATTTTGGATGACAGATCTTTTAATTTTCTTTCGATTTTTTGATCGCCTCCTTTTATTGATAAATCTTTATTGCCGAACGAAGTTGGTACTTTAAATTCTAGTGTTGGCAAACACTCCTTTACTGCCAGTTCAACTGTTTTTTCTATGGTTTTTTCTGATTCATTAATTTTGTCAAGCAATAGCTTATGATGTTCTGATGTTGTTTTATCAAGAAACTCAAATTTTCTGTTTTTGAATGTCATATTGCATGCAATTTGTTTATTAACATTTTCATTATCAGGTACATCGCAGGCATGCAGTAAACGGCTCAAAATAACTGAATTCAGCATTCGTCTTTTAAAAATCTCTGTGCACAGTTCATCTTTAAATAACCGCAGAAATTGTTCGTTGATGCCAAAAAAGTCTTGTCTAAAGCGTGCGACACGATGCCCTTCAGATTGATTCTCAGAAACATCGAAAGCTTTTTGTGCCAAAATGACGTGGTAACGTAGCACGTGTTCATCCTGCATCAACATTTGGATATCATTAAATTCTCCAAATATACATTTCGCCATCGGACGAGCCAGTGCTGTGATTTGTTCTTCCAAAACTAGTCCGTATAGGTCCTCATCGACAAAACCATGCATTGGCTGTGAATCTGGTTCCCCTGTTTTTAGCAGAGCATTTAAATGTTCAGCATAAATACCTTCGTATTTTGTGGTAAGTAGGTCAACTTTAGCGGTTGTGTAAATAACGAATAGACATTCTGTTTCACAAAATGTCCCATCGAACAGCACGTCTTTATTTTTGGGTTTGAATTTGCGTCTAATTTCCAAATAACTGTTGAAATACGTGGCCAAATCACTTTTAAGATTGAGCGCTGAAACTGCATTATTTTCCCTGTGTTTTGCTTGGATGAACACTGTAAGGGGCTTATCGATTCCCTTCACTTTAGCCCTAAAACAAATGTCGTCAAACGAACCTAATTTGTCTACATTTGTGGCTAAATGAAACTCTTCAATTCTATAATTGTGTATAGCTCTGAAATATATTAAACTAAGAAGTTTGGTCTCGTACAGTTGACCTCTTATCCCGGATGTTCCAGAACGCTTTGGATATTTTTTAGGGATAGTTTCTGTAGAGCTCGCCATCTTGTTGCAGCAGTAGCAGGAAGTCAACTCAACATGCGACGGGAAAGTCGCAACTCTATAGGTACACTCTGTTAGCAACCGCAGGCACTGCTCAACCGTCACGCGGTGAGTTCCTCAAAGATTCACTTCCTCTTGACTATAAGGACGAGATCTGAAAATCAAAATATTTGTGTTACTTGTGTTCAAACTGTTGTAACCGCGTCAAAAGTTTGTACCTATTGTAATGTGCAAGAGAAGAAAGGCTTGAGTCATTGTCTTTATTGTATTTTTTATCAACTTATTTTTTTATTGTGTTCTATAGATCATGTGGTCTGCAATAAAGATTTTTAGTTATAACCTTTAAATAAATACTGGCCTGTTGGTCTAGTGGTCAGTGACTATGACTGCTATGCCGGAGGTCGTGGGTTCGATTCCCACCCAGGACAAATGTTTGTGTGATGAGCATGATCATTTGTTCTGTGTCTGGGTGTAATTTATCTATATATGTATGTATTTAGAAATATATAAGTATGTTTATCAGTTGTCTAGTACTCATAACACAAGCTCTGCTTAGCTTGAGACTAGACGGCGTTGTGTGATAGTTGTGGAATATTATTATTATTATATTATTAAATAATTATATAGCAAAATGATCTTAAAGATTTGTGTTTTTGTTAATATTGTAAGATAAGTATAACATTGATAAAAGTTGCTTAAAAACTTGTAACTGATATTGCCAATGGCTGACATTTTTACAATATTATTTTATAGTGTTTGGTTTCATTTCCAAATTGCTTTTTAATTTAGCTTTCAAATTGTGGATTTAATTTCGACAAAGTGTTAATAATTTGCGAAATACATACCTACAAGTGTCTGGCCAGACTGCGGCGCAAGCACGGGGCGGGCGTGGGTGCGGGAACGCGCGCTGGCTGCCTGTCCGCACTGGAGCGCGGCTGTGTTCTGCGTGTTGTCATGTCCAGTGTTTGTCAAAATATAATATTGATGAAGAAGACTTATTTTTATTAGAAAAAAGCTCGAACTAGTTTGAGAACCCTGGTCCCCGCGCGTTTCGCCCACGCCATGGACACTCAAAGGAAATTCATATGTTTGAGATAGTCACGCCACGCCCGACCCGCGCCCGCGCTGCCAGTCTGGCCACGCTACAAGCGTTTCTTTATCGGGCGTCCAGTGGACCGTGTCGCTATCGTGTCTCGCAGGCGCGGACTGTTGGGAGTAGATATCGTTTCGTGCAGGGATTGTTATCGACACTGTGAGGACACCGGCCGTTCTAACGCACAAAAATTCTGTTATGTTGCATATGTTCAGGATTTGCCTGAATGTTGTATAAAGTATTGCCAGGAAACTTTTTACATTTTTAGTCACAGTCTGTCCTATTTTGCGTTTAATAAGTTTTATGGCAGATATCAAATAATTTAGAACATCTGTCGCGTAGTATTTTTAATTCTATTTTTGCGGTATCGTTTCCTGATTTTATCTTTATTTATTTACTAGCTGCGCCCCGCTGTTTCACCTGCATAAGTTTCGATCGCGTGGGCATATCGGGATAAAAAGTAGCCTATAATGTTAATCCAGGGAGTCAGCTACCTCCATACCAAATTTTATCAAAATTAGTCCAGCCGTTTGGCAGAAGTAACAAGCATATAAACACACACACACACTCACAAACTTTCGCCTTTATAATATGTATTAGTGTGATTACTTTAAGCACACAAAGGTACAGAGGCGGACTTACTACTATTGGCATTTTTCTTTGCAATTAATTTTATAAGTGAAGGGATATTTACATTGCTTAAATGAGCCTCTCGGAACATAGCTCTCTATCTTAACATTAACAGTTTCATAAAATACACATAACAGAAAGAAGTAATGCAACCACTAAGTGATAACTAAAGTTATGATCGGTTACTTGAACGATCTGTTACCCTGGTACTTGCTGGCAGACTTACCTACACGTCCTCCCACACTGCATACCCATCAACACTATCATTTGTAAAATAAGCCAATTATTTTTAAACTAGCTGACCCGGCGAACTTCGTACCGTCCCCGCACGCCAGCCGCTCAGCCCCCGCTTTTTAAATCTCTGATATCTTTTAAATCTAAGATATTCATTTTAATGATATGCTGTAAAGGGCAATTTTGATCTCCATGAAATGCACAACGTATTTAATGTATTTAATTAGATAAGGAGTGATACTGTATTCTTTAAAACCTCATAGCGAGTGAGACTGACTTATTCTGTTGTTCTCTGAGTGAATTCACAAGGAATGCATTAGATATTTATAATAAGTTATAGATTTTAGTATGTTTAAGTTAGGATAAGCGCATTTACCGCATTGGGTTAGGTCCTGTAATGGTTTATGTAAGTGGAAAAAAAATAAAGAAATAAAATAGCTTGGTAAATAAAACATATTTTTTTTGTAATAATTATGTAAAAGAGAAAAATGATTACTGTGGGTTGATATTAGTATGGCTATGGATTCTGATGTACTCACTTAGGTGCTGATAACTTCTGTGTTCCAAAATCACTCACAAATATGCATGGTCACTCCTCCTAGGTTGTCACTGGGACACTGAACAAATAACAATTTATTGCAACGAATTGACACATTGAGTCAACCACTCGATCATGCCCCATAATAGTACAGAACTCAGAAGGTCGGCTCCAAAATCAAAATATTGTTGAAGTGAAAACGTCTTTAGTCTTCTGTATGTCTTCTGTGTTCAATACGTGTTTGTTTTAATTATTTGAAAATAAATTCTTACTACTACTAAGTAATGAAATGTAATTCTTAAGCGTCTATGTGCGCGTGCGCCTGTCTTTGGTCGTTGTCTGGAGTCGACCTTCTGCACTATTCTGTCTCTATGGTAATAATTCGTTATTGATATACAAAGAATTACTGTTTTTGTATTTATAGCTTATGACGTGCGGCTGATAAACTGGGCTTTAAATTAAAAACTTCAAGTACAATTTATAAACATATTTATTAGTCACTAAAATAATACATTTTGCATTATATTTCCTTAATCAATTTGCTAGCTGTAGTATTGACGATGTAACGTTGTTATTTCTTCAGTAAAAAGGGTTTTAAACATAAATTGATAGGGTCCAAAATACAAAGGGTTCAGTACATAATTATACTAACGTGCAGTTTAATACAAGTGATTATTATCGACCATAAGTTCTGAGGGATATGGGTAGTTTTCGCTAAACAGAACTCTGGAGATGGGATCGTTTGAAACGGCGACGGGATTTGACCTAGACTGAGTTTCTTTAACATCCTGGCCGAGAGTGAAGATCTGAAAGGAAAGAAATATAAGAAAAATTCAAATAGAATTCTTGTCACAAAAATCATGAAATATTATGGAATCTTACTAGTAGTAGTAGTACGAAAGTTCGTACGTTTGTCACTCAATCAACCCGTAACAGCACAACTGACCGATGGATGTTTTCGAATAAAAGGACAATGGGTAATTAATAATTATGTATGGGCAATATACCAAAAAAAAAAATTGCCTGTAGAAATATAATAAATAAATAATAATAATAAAAATGTTTATTTTTCTTCCACAAATAACACTTATTGACTAAAACTTAAAAATGGAAAAAAAAACATATTATGAAGAGCAATTTTCATTTGTGAGAGACAGGACAAAAGGCCAGAAAGTTAAAAAGAGGCTCATTTTTTTTTTAAAGTGCATCATTTGTAGCGCAAAAAGTTTATAGAGGTTCATTAATTTCAAAAAGTGTCCATTAGCAGGTCAATAAGTTTTAAAAGAATAAGTTAAATATTTCCTTTTACTAAATCAATTTAATTTCCTCACATGACTTTTTTTTGCGAGTGAATTCAGTCATGCTTTCTTCATCATCATCATCATAAACAGCCTATAATGTTCCCACTGCTGGGACACAGGCCTCCTCTTTGTGAGAGGGAGTGGGCCGTAATCCACCACGCGGGCCCAGTGCGGGTTGGCAGATGTCACATGTCTTCGAATTTTTGGTTCTAGGACATGCCGGTTTCCTCACGATGTTTTCCTTCACCGTTTTGAGAGCAGTGGTGATGAAATAATTTACACAAAGTAAAGCGCCTGTCTGGGTTCGAACCTACAACCTACAACTCGTAAGTCGCGGCCGTTACCATGCTTTCTTAGGATTAATTAAATTGCTCCATGAGGGCAATAAAGATCAAAATAGTTCATAATGCTACAACTTTTTGTCTGGGTACAGTCTTTCCCATTCTCCTATAATTTAATTAATATAAAACAAACCGATATTTACAAATAAAGGATTTTAAAATTATATCTCTCCTACTATTTTCCTGTGCCTGAAAGGGTCCATAATCGTTACATCAATCAATCAATCAAGCCTATCGCAGTCCACTGCTGGACATAGGCCTCTCCCAGACTGCGCCACAGCACCCTGTCCTCCGCCTTCCGCATCCAGTCTACCCCAGCCACCTTCTTTAGGTCGTCCGTCCATCTAGCTGGGGGGCGTCCCACACTACGCTTGCCGATACGCGGTCTCCACTCCAGGACTCGTCTGCTCCACCGGCCATCGGTCCTTCGACAGACATGGCCAGCCCACTGCCACTTCAGTTTGCTTACTCTGCAAGCTATGTCGGTAACTCCGGTTCTTTTCCGGATAATTTCATTCCTGATTTTATCCTTCAAAGAGACTCCGAGCATAGCTCGCTCCATAGCGCGCTGAGCGACCTTGAATTTGTGGACCAGCCCGACCGTCGTTATGACCGTACATAACGAAGTCAAAATTGTACATTGAATATTTAAAAAAAAAAAAGGAACTTCTATTGTAGGAAACCGGGAACGAGTCTAATGCCGAAAATATAGATTTTCGTTTTCGGCAGGTTTGTTTCTGAAAGTTACCTTGAAGTCGTTCGGGCCCCTCTTCTTCCTCAGGTAGTTGAAACAACACGTTCGGAAGCGCCTCGTGCCACATGCGCTCGCGCACTCGCTTCCACACGAGTCGCACGAAGACCACACCGAGCTCACTGCAAGAATAGGATAACATAAATTATACGAGTAACATAACCTGACGCTTTAAGGGGCTTACAGGAGCTAAATGCAAAAAACGCAAGTTTTAGAAACAATAAAAGTATAAGATCGACTACAGTAGTAGTTTTTTTTTTTTTAATTTTTTTATCCAAACCATAGATTTTTTGTAAATAGATCCATGAGGAATTGAGGGAACTCCTCAAATATTATAGACACAGCTATAGCGATTTGGGTTGGTGAAGTGGAACTGATGAAGAAGACCACAGATGATCACCGGAACTACTCAATAATAAGTATTTCAGGGGTTGCGATTCGATTACTTTAATATGGTTGCTAAGCAATTTATGCTCGTCACAATGCGAATGGTGAAATGGAGCTGATGGTGGAATACTAGGAGAACTCCTCAACAATTAACGTCCCTGCATCGGGAAAAGGAATATTTTGTAAAAAGCGATGGGCAAGTTGACATTAGCCTATTGTAACTTAGATAAATTATAAACAGACCCACTAAAAAGCGGGAAATAAAAACTTTTTGACAAAAAGTTTTGGATATTAATGTTACTATTTCAGGGAAACAAGATTTGGTGAGCATTTCTCCATTTTGGTAGGTTCAAAAATTATTTTGGCGAGCATTTAAATTGTACCTTTATAAAATAAATGTTTTTACTCACCGATAAACATGAGGCTAATAATTGCTGTGATCTTCAACATTTTTGTAATAAATATTCTTGGAGAGATGACACTGTTTCCAAAGACGATGTTGGAATGTCTTGCAAGGGTTGGCATCCCCTTTATATATGAGTTAAAGTTTACTTATGCGTAGGCGATGTAGACAAAGCTTTTAGCTGAGTAGATCTATGTCTATGACTCCTTATTTGTTTTGACGTGACAAAGTGCCATGTAACCGTATGCCAACATATAAAAAGCTAGCTTCTGCCCGTGACTTCGTCCGCGTGAATTTTCTTGTGCCCCCGACCCACCTCGTCGCATCGCATCGCCTGCCCGTGCTATTGCTTCGTCTTCGCTGAGCGTTTATTTTGACTTTTTTTTGTTTTAGCTCGGTTCCTAAGGGTCCTAGCGTGATGTTAACTAGCCTAAAGCCAGCCAAAAAGATTTGATCAAATCCGACTGCTAGTTCCAGAGATCAGCGTGTTCAAACAAACAAACTCTTCAGCTTTATTATTAGTATAGATATAGATAGATTGCGTTAAGTGGACCGTCCACTGCTTTGAATAATAAAAAAAACAGTGGCACTCCGGGAGTGCTGACAGAAATGAAAACAAAACACAAACAGAATACTTTGCCATTACTCACTGACATAACGGATATACATTAAAACCGAGTACATTCCGAGGACAGCCGAACACATCCGAAGCGGGTATTTTTTAAATCTTCTTATAAACAAAATACGCGCGGGGTCGCTTACAGTAACAGTGGCGTGAGTTCAGTGGTCTTTTTCCATCTGAAAAAATGACCAAGGCGCATAAAGAAGTTTTCACTTTAATATAATAATAAATAAGTCCTCCAGAACGTATTTCGGCCATGGCGGCTAATCTCAACGGAGACTAGCCTTGGGCATAGGTGATATTATAGCACAGGTGCGTGCGCAGACACAGGTGCACTCACTCTCATAGTCCGACGGGACGGCAATCCAACACGATCGGAGAGAGATCAGGCGCAGGACCAACGGCTTAAAGTGCTTTCCGAGGCACGGGGGTATTCAACTTCCAAATTCCGGGCTGTTACTAAAAAAATTCAAAGAAAGTCTTCTCGTCGCCTATCCCGCAGTGTTTGAAGACTAAGGTCTTCAACCAGTGCGTCCTGCCCATCATGACACGGTGCTGAAACGTAAGCTAAGAGACTTAGCGTGATGTTAAATAGCCTCAAGAATTAGGCAAAAGATTATCAAATGCAAAAATAATTTTTCAAATCGTGCAAAAAAATCATGTGTGAAAATTTCAACTGTTTAACTATCACGGTTGCTGAGATACAGCCTGGTGACAGACAGACAGCGGAAGCTTCGTAATAGAGTTTCGTTGGCACCCTTTGGGTACGGAGCCCTAAACATTACATACGACATTGGTTTTTCCGGATAACCCTACAAAATTGTACCTGAAAAAATTGCATATCACAGAAATTACAAATATATAAGTTACAAAACTCTAAGCGTAGCGTTAGTTTTGTGGCCTTGGTCATAAATACGAAATGTTTAAACGTAACGTTTAATGTTATGTGGGTATAAAACATTACAATTCGAAACATCACTAATCCCGGATCGTAACCCGAGCACTATTTAGTACAAATTCACTCCATTCCCACTCGAGCAAACAAATGCACTCGAATTTTCTAGAACAGTCGAGCTCATGTTACCGCTGTTTCCTTTAGTATTCTCCTTTCGTACTAGTTTAAAGGTAATTTCGGATTTTCAATGCTAAACAACTATACTGTGGGGAGTAATAAAGCTTTTTTAGGACTTTTAAGATACATATGTTAGACTTAAAAATAATGTAGGCACTTAGAAACTGTTTTATTAAAGTCTAAATAAGAAAATACGTATGTCGCAGCCAACTGGGTAAATTAGCCGTTTAGTAAACCACCTGGCCTTTGGAAACTAAGTAGTTCTCGCCTTGCTTCGCTCTCTCGGCTCGTACGCGGTTGATCACAGTTCTAACTTAACCCATTTGGTCGGGGTTCCCTGGCTTAGTTACTGCGACCAATTCTGACAAAACTGGAATTGAATATCATTCAGGCCGTTACTTAAACGGCCTCCGTTTAGTTAAAAGGCTAGGCGGTTAACTAAACGGCTAATTAAACCAGTTGGCTGCGACATATATAAATTCATCGCGTTGGTAGGAAGTGAGCAATGTCACGCTATCCTTTTCAGGAATTACTTTGAAATAGAATACTCTTTATTATAAAGATTACTTTCTAAGTGTCAGGAACCTATTACAAAATGGCAGCTTCAATACAGCTTGACTTAACAGGAAATGCGGGTCTCTTCTCCATAGACACGCTCTCGCCTGTTTTCTTTCTAGTTAAAATAAAGCAATGATTTTTTACAAAATAATAAATATTAGCTACTTGTTGTTTCTGATTCGATCACGCAGTGTGCAGGGCAAATCAAGTGGCAGTGCTCAGGGCAGGGCACATTGCTCGCAGAACAGATGGCCGATGGGGCCGAAAGGTTCTGGAGTGGCGACCGCGTACCGGAAGATGTAGTGTTATGAATTGCCATCCATAAGGTGGACCGACGACCTCGTGAAGGCCGGAGGAACCCGTTGGATGCGAGATGCACAGAACCGGTCGAAGTGGAGGTGCTTAGGGGAGGCCTATGTCCAGCAGAGGACGGCTTTCGGCTGAAATGATGAAGATGATTATGCCCAAGAATTTAGTGCGTTCTTGGACACTGTCGTCATATTTTATACTAAGACTGAAAGTTTGAAATTGAATTATAAAAAACATTGTTTTATTTATATTGATTTTTAAATTGTTGTTATTAAGCCAAATTATTATGTCATTAAATTTTATTATTAGTGTCGTTTCGTCAGCAAAGATTGCCTTGACACTTCTTTGATGTTTTTGTAAATGACACTGTAGATTTAATATTTGACATTGTTCGTTTCCTTATTGTTATAATGCTTGGTTTTAATTAAATTTTTTTATAACAACTTTAATTTGACAGACATTTTTTCATTAAAAAAATATTTTCAACTAACTGTGCCCGCTACTTCGTTCGCGTGGATGTCGGAAAACAATAATGTGTCGCTTAGGAACGGTATAACTACCACTCCTTCATTGAAAAGGAAGAATCTTCCGGTCTTGCCTGGTGAGAAGCGTTATCTGGGGTTCTCTACCACAGCCCTTTCGACTGTAGTCACTGCGTCTTCAGGGTTCATAATGTCAATGCGACGAAGTGTCACTTTGATTTTTGAGAATAAATAAAAATGAAAGCGCCTGGTCGAGGCTGATTATCTAATAAGAATTGGTCCCGGCTTCTTGACTTGTTGAATGGATTTTTGACAGTCGTTACGGGTCGTCAGAAACCCGAAAGTCTGAAAACCAGTCCTACCAAGGGTTACCCAGTAACTGCGTTGTGGAGGTCAGATAGGCAGTCGCTCCATGTAAAATACTGGTATTCAGCTGCATCCGGTTATACTGGAAGCCGACCCCAAAGGAAAAGGCTAGGCAAATTGATTTGCGTAATATCAACAGCTAAAAAAACAAACCCATAGTAATGTATCGAGTCAATAATTCGAGAAATTAATTTGAGCGACTTCCATTATATTGTACTTCCCCGCCAATATTCTGGGAAAAAATAATTAAATAAACATTTCCAACATAATAAAGTTAATACCGGTATAAAGCGGCCATCTAATAAACTTGTTATTGGTGTGTTTCGTAGAAATTACGTTTATTAGAATGCCTAAATGTGAGTCCCCTTCGGCGCTCACAAGTTCGGCCTAGACGAGACTTTATTGGGATATTCTGTGATATTTCTCGCCCTTCGTTATGAGTTATTGCTGAGATGGAGGCCAAATCCTTGAAGCTCCGTTTTTTCGAAATGTTTTCATTCATGTTTTTAAATGTCATTTGTTCTGTTTTTGTCGTGTGTTATCAGGAGAACCAAGGTAACCGACATAGCCCGAAGAATTGCCAAACTTATGTGGCAATAGGCAGGGCACATTGCTCGCAGAACAGATGGCCGATGGGGCCGAAAGGTTCTGGAGTGGCGACCGCGTACCGAAAGACGTAGCGTTGGAAGGCCAAGAAAAGGTGGATGGATGACCTAGTGAAGGTTGTAGGAATCTGCTGGATGCGGGAAGCAAAGAACCAGCTGAAATGGCGGTGATTGGGGGAGGCCTATGTCCAGAAGTGGACGTCTTTCGGCTGAATGAATGAATGAATGTGTCTTATCATACTATATATATAAGTCGAAAGTAACTCTGTCTGTTTGTATGTTACCTTTTCACGCCTAAACCACTGAACGGATTTCGATAAAATTTGGTAGAAAGATAGACTGCATCCCGGGGATGGACATAGGATAGTTTTTATCGACATACCTTGCGGGCGAGGCCGCGGGCGGAAGCTAGCAAATTATATTTAACTTTTCTCCAATTTTTTTGCGTTACGTTAAAAATATTCCTGTTCTCCCTGGGGCTTCAGGTTTAGGTTTTAAACACAAACCTTTGGACTGTAGTCGCTTAAATTAACTGTAAATTGAATTTAGTCACTTTGCAGTGATTCAAGTGAGTTTACCATCTTCACTACTATAATAAATATCCGTAACAACGAGAGGCGGTCTAATCAATGACTAGGAGTTAAGAAAGTTCAGCAGATATATTTTAATCCAAACTTTTCGGCAGCGGTAACAGTTCTCGAGTGTGTTCCGCTTGAGGAACAAAATGCAATTTGGCACAGCTTTAGAGTATTTTAAACCTGTTTTACTTTGGAAATTACCTTTCTGTACATTTGTCTTAATTTTAACTTAATTTATGATAGCATTGCAATAAAGTGTTTTATAACCGCTGGCAATATTGGTATTGACATGGCTACAAAAAAACAGTGGCACTCAGGGAGTGCTAACAGAAGTGAAAACAAAACACAAATAGAAAACTTTGCCATTACTCACAGACATATCGGATATACATTAAAACCGTGTATATCCTAAAGCGGGTATATTTTGAATCGTCAAAACAAAATACGCGCGGTGTCGCTTACGGTAACAGTGGCGCGAGTTCAATGGCTTTTTCCCATCTTAAAAAATGTCCAACGCCCCGAAAGAAGTTTTCACTTAGAAAAACCGAATTATGTTAAAATCTCCCTCGACCGTACTAGGGACAGTTTATCCAATTTTGCTGTCGAGTACCAGGGCGTCATATGTCCTTGACACTGCGATCGGGTCTCGGGAGACATTATCAATATTTTTTCGGCGGGAAACCCGGCGAGTGCTGTCCTCATCATGATGGATGTGTGGTAGGGACGACCTCACGTAATGTTCCCATAGGTTGCGTACACATGTATGTGTGCCAAAGGTCTTATAAGCATTAGCGGAAAATTCACAAGTATATTTTTAGGGAACAAAATTTCCTTTAAGTACATCGACATATCAAAGTAGCTTGCATCCTGTTAAAATATCTACAAAACATGCTCGCTAACAAGATGTAATATGGTATAAGACTTTGAGGATTCGTAGATTTTAATTATCGGGAAACATAGATCGGTAAAGAGCTACTTTGATTAAAGTACCTACGTATAATAAACGTGGAAGCAAAACGCTTCGTGTGACTGCAGCGCGCGCGCGTTAATTTAAGTCAGCTGCTGCACTGAATAATACACGTGCTGAATTACCCGCGAGACTAGAGCGCCAACCAGCGAGTGCATTTAACGTACTACTTACAAGTTTTGCCACAAAATAGCAAGTCATCGCAGAGTCGCGGATAAGTCGCGTATTGTCCACGCGTATGTCGCGTATTTACAGATGTATCCGTACCCTTACTCCGTGGCTACGAGCTACACGCTCAAGCGACAAGCGTCTTGTGACAGTAACCGCGAAGAAAACAAATGAAAGAAGATGTTTAGAGCATGCTACGAGTCACCGCGATGGACTGAAACCAGTGACGCGCGCGCCTGTGGCTTGACCCAAGTCACATCGCTCAAAGACGTGAACAGGGCCTTAGGGACACCCTAAATGGCTCTAATTCTTAATGTCCAGCACATTCTTTAACGTCAACAGGACTTGATTATTCCCTAGGGAATAAAATGAAAGGAATTAACTACACTTGAATTACTTGAATGGTTTTCGCTCTTTTTATGGCACTCTTTGTAACGACTAAAACTTTTATTGTTACTTCATTCATAAATGTGATTTGTGAAGAATGATGGGGCAACATTTCTTATTCGTGTCAGTCTAAGAAAATGTTTTACTCTTCCGTTTTAGCTCTTAGGAAGTTCGAGTTATTGGGTAGCGTTTGATCTCCGAAATATTATTTATAGTCCAAAAGTAAGCCTGGGTTTTTCAAAAGGTTTTCGCTGATTTATTAAGTTGTATGAATAAGTCGCAATTTTTTTGTGAAACGTAGAAATACCTAATGTACGCTTTTTAGGGTTCCGTACCCAATGGGTAAAAACGGAACCTTATTACTAAGACTTCGCTGTCTGTCCGTCCGTCCGTCTGTCTGTCACCAGGCTGTATCTCAAGAACCGCGGTAGCTAGACAGTTGAAATTTTCACAAATTATGTATTTCTGTTGCCGCTATAACAGCAAATACTAAAAACAAAATAAAATAAATATTTAAGGGGGGGGGGGGCTCCCATACAACAAACTCGTTTTTTTTGTCGTTTTTGCCTTGTGGTACGGAACCCTTCGTGTGCGAGTTCGACTCGCACTTGGCCAGTTTTTTTTTATTTCTAACGTGACGACATAATCGTGGACGTCACGGTATCATGATGATTCAGGGAAGTAAAATGTATGGATATATAATATGAAGACGCTTTTAAATGCCCGTCCACGATAACGTTATAACGTGCAGTCGTGCACGTATTTCCATACATTTTAATGACGTGTACGTTTACGATGATATCGTCACGTAAGAAATTAAAAAAAAGTAAAATGGTAAACTTTTCGCTATTAAAATAATAGTTTGAAACGCTTGTTATTCTCAGAAGAGACCTGTCTTCTGCAGTGAGACAGTAAATAGTTGGTTGTATCTAAACTAATATTATAAAGAGAAAATGTTTGATACTAGCAGCGTCTCGCGGTTTCACCCGCGTAAGTTTCGATCCTGTGGGAATAACGGGATAAAAAGTATTCTATGTGTTAATCCAGGAAATGGTCTATTTATGTGCTTATTTTCATCCAAACGTGTTCAACAGTTTACGCATGATTGAGTAACAAACATCCAAACATCTTTACAAACACACACACATCACACACACACATCACATCACATTTATAATATTAGTAGGATTTTGTATGGTTGTTTGTTACACTTTCACGCTAACACGGTCGAACGGATTTCGATGTTTGGCACATGGGTAGACCATGACCTGAATACACAGGATAAAAGTATCCTGATGTCTCCTCATCCTGATATTCCTACGGGACTATTATGCTGATATTCCTACGGAGCTATTACGGATAATAAGTTATAATTATTAATATTCTAGTTAGGTACTAAATTAAATGACTAACTACACAAATAAATACAAAACAAAAGGACACCTAGGCATCGAAGTACTCGTCCGCATCGCTGTCATCCGGAAACGTGCCCAGAAGACTGTTATATGTTACTTACTATTTACTACTCAATGAAAGCTTGACATACAGCATTTCATGAGCATAAATCTCACATAACTGCCACCAAGCATCACTTATTCGCGGGTAGTAACACAAGAGCCCTATATACGACACGAGTGAATGATAACATAGACACAAAAATGTTGGGATTCCAGTAGAAACAGCAGGAGAGGGACAGTGCCAAGAGGACAGTGATTAAACCCCTCATTAGGTAACAGGGACAATCAAGTTGGCACTGTGGTCTAATCAAACAGACAGATACCGAAGACCCATAAAAAGTAGTTATTGAGATTGTGGTCATGGTTATCCTAAGTTTGTTATTTTTGTGTTACGCCTGGGACCTGCGGGATAATTACGTAGCACACTATCAGTAGCAATGGGTTTCATTTTGACAGTTCAACAACATTCATTGCGTTATTTGCGTTGTTGAGCAGACACATTTTTCGAACATATAAAGCAATGGATTAGCAATATCCTTCAAAATGATTTTTCAGATTGAGAGTGATAGTGCGTTACGCAATTCGGGTGCTGGAGAAGGACATGGGCTACTTTACATCCTGAATGGCAGATAAAGTCGTGGGAAACAGCTAGTATTATAATAGTCCTCTTTACCGTATCCGGCGACAACGACCCAGAGTATTTTCATTCCTTTCGTGAGCTCTGATGACTTGCAAAACCAAATGTCTTGAAAACCCGGTCACACAGAGTACAGAAGAGCTGATCAGCATCATTGTATATATTGTCTATGTACCTTGCGGTGAGTTTTGCGTAATTGGCACTTCTTGTCTAGGTCATGACTACAGTGTAGATGATAATACCTACTGGGTTTGTCAGTTCGTGAAGTCTAAAGTCAAGCTATGATTGATGGATGAGTGTCCCTTCTTGCATATTGATGGAGACCGACCGAATATAGATTTTTTTCTGCCGACAAACACAATTCGGCATGATTTGCATTCTCGCCCGAAAACTGAAAAAGAAAACTTTTTTTAGTAGTACTGGTACTATTGAAAAAATGCAAGGTCAACCTTTTAATCATTATATATTTAACCGTTTTAACTTAAATCACGCGATTTAGGCATTACTCAAAGACATACATTTAATATAAACTAGCCTTTGGTCCGCGGTTTTTCGGCCACAGCCGGGTGTTGACATTCTGAGTCATCTCTTTACTGGTTTTGTACAATACCGCCCTAATAGGATTGGAAATGTAATTTAATAGTGTTTGGAAAAAATGTCCCGCTGAAGATTGTGGCGTCAGCACTGAGTGATATCTCTGGAGCAATGGACGACTTTGTCGGTTTGTTGCTGAAAACTATCTTTACTTCTATACTCACCCTCTTACTAATAAACTTACGAGTATTATATCAGATGAATACACTACACCGATTTCTCTCTTTCAGTCGTCAGTAATTTGACTTTCGAAAGAGGAAGACAAAGCGTTGTGTAACTATACAGACGCTATAGGTACAACGTTTATTAGTAAGGCGGTAATATTATAAAGAGGTATTTTTTTCTTGTTTGTATGTAGGGGGTAATCTCCGGAACTGCCAATCGGATTTGAAAAATTCTTTTTGAATTTGATAGCCCAATTCTTCGTACGGTACCGGAAGACGTAGCGTTGGAAGGCCTCCCACAAGGTGGAGCGACGAGCTTGTGGAGGCCGCAGGAACCCGTTGGATGCGAGAAGCACAGAACCGGTCGAAGTGGAGGTGCTTGGGGGAGGCCTATGTCCAGCAGTGGACGTCTTTCGGCTGAAATGATGAGCCCAATTCTTGAGAAATGCTATATATAGGCTATATAACATGACGCTCTGACCCATAAGAGCTAAACAAAACGAAAAACAGTCAGATCGAACGCTAAGTGAAAACGAAGTATTAGCGCGGGCAGACGATATGATGCGATGCGACGGGGTGGGTGGGGAACAACAAATTTCATGCAGAAGAAGAAGCGGGCTAGTAGAAACTAGAAGATAGTAATTAATGTGGACGTAGTGGGTATAGATAATTGAAAGGGAGTCATCATCTGCCTAGCCTTTTCCCAACTATATTGGAGTCGGCTTCCAGTCTAACCGGATGCAGCTGAATACCACTATTTTACATGGAGCGACTCCCTATCTGACCTCTACAACCCAGTTACTGGGTAATACGATACCCCCTGGTAAGACTGGTTGTCAGACTTTCGGGCTTCTGACTACCCGTAACGACTGTCAAAGATCCACGAATGACAGCCGGGACCAACGGCTTAACGTGCTTTCCGAGGCACGGAGGGGTCACGGTATGTAAAGATGGTCACCCATCCACAGAACAACCGCGGCAAGCGTAGCTTAACCTGATCGATCGACCTGTGCGGCTGTTATTATTTAGCCACGGATATAATAATAATAATATTTAGATAATTGAAAGGGAGTAAGCTGTGTAAATGGATATGGTATGAAACCACTGTGTTACGCTAAAAATCGTAGTAGGTAATTGTCTTCTGTTTTGATGGTTCTTTATCGGTAAAAGAACTAACTGTAAAAACTGTTTATTTTCAATTCTCATTTCTTTATTGCGTACGATAATGTTTATAGTTGGTAGGGAAATAATTAAATTAGTCACAATTATGAACCCTGTCGCATGTCGGGCACAGCATAGATCAAGTAGGAGAGAGGAGGAAGCACACTGTGTGTTTAATGGGATACATTTTTATATTAGTTACGTAGTTAGTAAGTTATACTATTTTATTTATATAATTGAATTTATGAATTATAATATTGTTTTAATAAATTATACACATTTAATTAATTAGTAAGAACTTTGTAAAAAATATTTATTTTTTTAATTATTTTATTCATTAGGTATTGTTTTATTAACTTATTTTTTTTTTTTTTATTTATTACGCAATTAAATTTAATTAATTGAATGAATTCAATTTACGATTTCTAATATTGTTTTAATAAATTATACACATTTAATTAATTAGTAAGAACTTTGTAAAAAATATTTATTTTTTTAATTATTCATTATTGTTTATTCGACTCTTAACGTGACCAGA
This sequence comes from Oligia strigilis, assembly GCA_951800025.1. NCBI lineage: Eukaryota > Metazoa > Arthropoda > Insecta > Lepidoptera > Noctuidae > Oligia > Oligia strigilis. The sequence continues at coordinate 14,733,285 of OX637560.1, read as the reverse complement.
GGGCTGGCCTATTTTTTGGCCAAAGAATCAGCATTGCCATACAACGTGGCAATGCTGCCAGTCTTTTGGGTACGTTTCCTGTTGAAAGCGATGCGGATGAATTTTTTGATGCCCTTTGATTATTTCCTCTATTTTTTATATAATTGTACAAGTACATATTCTTATTATTATTGTTTTATTTACTTATTATTTTTTTTAAATTCATATTTATTATAATATCCCTAAGTCAAGTTATTTTTTGGATGCTTCGTATTTGTTTGGACGCTTTTATTTTGAGGAAATAAACCTTATTCCTTCGTACTGTAAATATTAACGTACAAATTACTATGATTTATTCATGCCTCAAGCTAGTATTATGTTTTGATGAAGTAATTACTTTTTGGGTTACTCGTGCCAATAAAACGGTAATCGGCTTAACAACAATATTTTTTTTTTGTTCTTCGGTCGTTAGCCGTCTTTAAGATGTAGCTAAGTAATAACAGCCGCACGGGTCGATCGATCAGGTTAAGCTACGCTTGCCGCGGTTGGTCCATGGATGTGTTGCTTACATTACCTACTAAGACCGCTCCGGGCCTCGGAAAGCACGTTAAGCCGTTGGTCCCGGCTGTCAGTCGTGGATCTTTGACAGTCGTTAAGGGTCGTCAGAAGCCCGAAGGTACTAGGAATGCCAACGTATAACTAACATATTATAGCCTCACATCGCCCAAACGACTGAACCGATTTAGACGAATTGCTAACATTACACGAAATGGTCTGCCATTCGTCGAGACGGCTCTCATTGATTTTTAATATGAACGACATCTATACCTACTAATAATAAAGTTGAAGAGTTTGTTTGTTTGATCGCACTAATCTCTGAAACTACCAGATGGATTTGAAATTTTTTTTTGCAGTAGCTTCCGCCCGCGGCTTCGCCCGCATGGTATGTCGATATCTGCGTGCGCGATTTATTTGCCTAAAATGTAAATAAATATGAATAAATGATAATACAGGGGCGCTCCGGGAGTGCCGACAGTCACCGACATATCACTCACTGACATATCGGATATACATTAAAACCGAGTACGGAGAATAACTCATTCATAGGACAGCCGAACACATCCGAAGCGGGTATTTTTTGAATCGTCTTATAAACAAAACACGTGCGGTGTCGCGTCACGTGTGGTGTTTTTCCCATTTCAAAAAATGCCCAAGAAGTTCACTAGAAAAGTTTTCACTTCAATAACTTTAATTTCTACACAATAAAGTTCAGCTTACGCTACAACTTCAAACCTTTTTATAACTTTTTCAACATAACATACATAATCAGCCTATAATGTTCCCACTGCTGGGACAGGGTGGGGGTGTGCAGCACTGCTCACTTTTAAGTGCTTTTACTATAGGTTTACTCTTTGTACGGCGTTCGTGCTAATTCGGAAACACGAAGATTACCGAATCGCATATACCTACCTACCTTTTCTGGTAGCGTACTTAATCTTTGGTAAGTAGTACCAACTGCAAATGCAGCTTAGCAATGCAGGTTTTCCCTGACTAAGTTTAATTTGGCTCTTGGCTTTCGTATTGAATGTCTAGCTGCTTAGTATTCAATTTTCATTCGACAATTTTGAATGGGGTTGATTTGTATGCTAAAAGGGTCAGATAATTGAATTGTGTTGGTGATGAATGTTTGTTTTTTCTCGTTGATTTAGTGGGTAGGTAAATGAATACAGAGAGACGAAAAAATCTCTACCTAGTTTTTTTTTTGGTCACACTGATATTGGGCTTTCGTTTATTTAAATTACAAGTATACAACACAAGGAACAAGAAATGTGAGGGTTTTATTTCCAGCCTGTTATATTCAAAAAGTTTTTACAATGCGAAGAATTGGAGAGTGCTTTAAGATCGAAAAAATGTTTTTGCCTACTTTCTGCAACTGTTTCTATTGTTATACTCCTGCTAGTACACAGAACCCACTTAATTTATAGACCATTGTATAGATAATTTAATGGAGATTAATTCTGTACTTTTAAAAAAACAATTGAATGCAGTAGAAACGAAAAATACATCGAAAAATTTCAATAAAAATTCCCGTCAATCAAGTGTGAAACCTGAAAACATTGTAGCGAAAAAATGTATTAATTGAGTAAATTTTTTTTTATAGATTCCTTTCACCCATACGAGGTACCTTATTGAAAATGGCTCTTTTATTCAAAGTAGTTTCATTATAATTAATAAAAAACTAACTAATATAATATCTATGATGGTTTTTTTATACGATCAAAGAGCACTTTTGGATTTTAATTTTTTTTTATCTATTTTATTAAAAGCTTTCTGATCTCTGTTAGAATCACTTTATTATTGCTATTTCTACTTTATTAGTGCTCAAGTTTCCAGTACATTGTCTACAAGCATTAGACTATCAATTAGGAAGATAATAGTATTATATAGGGTGACTGGTAATTAGTGACCGATACTTAAACACGTGATTTTACTCATCATTATGAACAACTTTTACTATGGGACCAAACCTGAAATCGTGAAAAAAAAGCAGCTGTTCTCAGCTGTTTTGACGAGTTAGACGAACATAAATGTAGGGAACAGCTGTTTTTTTTTTTCGCGATTTCACGTTTGGTCCCATAGTAAAAGTTGTTCATAATGATGAGTAAAATCACGTGTTCAAGTATCGGTCACTAATTACCAGTCACCCTATATAGTTCTAGATAACTTTTACTGCTTCTTTGAAGAAACATTTAGCTGGTCTGTTGGTTAAACAGTTTCCTGGCTAGCTGGCAATGATAACAAAATGTTATAGTTCAATTATGCTGTTGAGCATTTTTTGTTTCATCCACCAACCCGCACTGGGCCCGCGTGGTGGATTACGGCCCACTCCCTCTCACTGAGAGGAGGCCTGTGTCCCAACAGTGGGAACATTATAGGCTGATTGTGTGTGTGTGTGTTGAGCATTTTTTATTTCTGTTAATTTAATATTTCTGTTAAAATGCTTTATGTCGACCAAGAAAAAAACATGTAATTTTTCGTTGTTTATCGATTTCTAAATTCTATAAAACGAATAAAATTGTAATCAAAATTTTGACTTCTTTATATTTCCAACACATACGTAATTTACTTTCTTATAAACATCATTTATTATCCCGAACACGTTTTAATTCAAATACCACCCCTAATTCAAATTTCATGGTAATTCACAATCCCTTTGCGGACTTTTTGCCTACCATACATGAGTCTGGCGGGCAAGATAGAGCATTGTGTACGTGTTAAATTACTGTAACTGTTACTGATACGGTTGCGTTTTGTTACTGTTTTGTTTGAAGATGGTGTAGATCCTTAAGTAGTTAGTACTTTAATTTTTTGTTTTATAACCATGATGTTAATTTTGATGATGATGTTGTGAGTTTGTGTTAATGTTGTTAATTATTTAATGTGTTCGGTACTTAATTTTTTTTATTATTTTTATCCTATGGAACGATTTCAAACACAATGTAAATTGTTTGTGAATAAATTGAATTGAATTGAAAGGCTAGGCAGATGATGAGTCAGACAATACAATATTAATATAACTTAAAAATACGATAAATACATAGAACATTAAAATTACACTAAAAACGAACGCACACGAAGTGTCTGCGTCGTGTTTCACTGACTGGTGTCATGTATAAACATGCGGTACACAACACGCTTCGGCCAGAACTTTTCCTTGAGGAACATCTCGAGATGATGTGTCGGAACACGCACCACGAACGACTTGAAGTTCGTGTTGTGACGCGGCTCCCAACTTCTCGACCCTCAAAGTCCAGTTGGTCTTCACACGCATATACTCCACGATCTCCTCAACCTTCGTGGAGTGGTGCAGTCTGGACACGTACAGCTGCGTCGTCGGGATTGCTGGACGCAGCAGCATGTTGGATCCTGCCTGCGCGGTGCCGCACTGGTGCCGACAAGGAGGCTTCTTCTTCTTCTCCACCTTGATGAAACCATCCTTGTCGCACGAGTCCTTCCCTGCCACCCCACCTTCTTCCTTTCTTCCTCCTTTCTTTAATTTTTCCTTGTATAGCCCACACCCTTTCATAGAGAGGAGGCATGTGTCCTAGCTGTGGGGGAATTCATCATCATCATCATTTCAGCCGAAAGACAGCAGTGGACCTGCTGGACATAGGCTACTCCTCCTAAATAACAAAATGTGTATTGATAAATCGTCGAACATTTTAGGGAATGTTTCCTAAAACTTTATGTTACCGCGCGAATTTTTTTCGATTTATTACAGGTACCCAAGTGTGATGTTCGCTGGGATGCTTAATAAAACACACTTTGACAGATACATAGGTAAGGTAGCATAAACGAAATCCAGAGACGTCTGATGTCGGCTACGGCCGGTAAGTGACTGACATGTCAATGCTTTCCGCATACACTACATCCCTCCTTTATTTTTATTAAATTGAAATGTTGAATTGATTCTAATCGCCCATTCGAAAAGGTAGTTTTCGTATGGAGAAGAATGGGCAAGAAACTCCATCGTTACTCTTTTAAAATGTTTTACAAGTTCTTATAAACATAATATTTAATTATATGTGAAGACGATGCACTCAATTCTGTGATAGATACATCGTGCTCACATATTTACAAATATTGTAAAAGTAGATGATTTTCCTAGAACTTTCGCTTTGATAAATCCAATTTAATGGAGTTATATATGGTTTCCTCATGATGTTTTCCGGTTTCCTCACGATGTTTTCCTTCGCCATATAATGGATGTCCAAATGCGTCCAATTTAATGGATGCCCATTGCGTCCAATTTAATGAATCACATGTCTTCGAAGTATTGGTTCTCAGACATGCCGGTTTCCTCACGGTGTTTTCCTTCACCGTTGATGAACAGTGGTGATGAGTGAAAATACACAAAATGCCTGCCTGGTTTCAAACCCACGAACTTAGTCGGGCTAGACCATCACCACGGTTGTGCTGAAATTAAATGCTATTATTATGTGTATGTGCCTACGTGTGACATGGTGAGTGATCTTGTCTGTTCAAACTGTTAAATAGCAAGGTGTATTATTCTTTTGACAATATTTAAATGACAAATTTTAATTATACTTTTTAACTTAATCCAATATAAGCTCATGTTAAGACATACTAAATAATTTTGAGTATTGTTGTATGTTTTTTTCCACATGACATTATGGAACCTTTGATATTTTGTATGCCTTTTGGCGGGGCACAGCTCGGATCTTATGTATTTATAACACCTTTTGTATGTACCCTGTGTTCACGAAATAAGTGAATTTGAATTTGTTTCCGTCGCCGTTTTTATAGGTAGGTGAGTCGTTGAATTTAAATCACACTGATCTGACACAACTTAACTTGTTTGGTAAACAATAATTATTGAGATCTTCTATTATTTTACATCTGTCATTGTGGTTGTGTCCTTACAACTCCTACCTAATATATATCTTACTTCGTTTCTTTCCATATTCACGAACCTACCTTTAGATTCAACGCTTGTATTTCTATATTATGGTCCCAACAATTGCCATGGAATTTGAACCTTATCATGAAGGTATGACATTAAGTTTTGTGTTCCCAAAATTGATAATTATCTGAGAGTCTGAATTCGAATATACTGAGACTTCTAATTACTCAGTTGATTAGATCATCCAAACAGTACTAAAGAGCTTCCCATATTTCGATATAACTAGGTACTACAGTAACTTAGTATTCCAGTACTAAGCCATCTCCAAACATCGTTTATTTATATCGTTAAATAGATAATATAATGGTTCTAAGCAGTAGGTAAGGTATACTTGCAGAAGTATAATTTGTTTGAGATCCCTATCACATAGTTTTGAATATTTGCTGTTTATATGTGACGGATACTTTGACAAATTTATACTTTTGCTATGTTTTTGCTGTTGTAATGTTTTATTATTTTTAAACAGCGGATGTGTCTATGCTTAGATTTATTTATAGTGTTCAATGTGTGTAATGTGATTTACCTGAGTTTAGATTGGTTCAAGGGCCAGTGTTGGTATTAACTTAATGACAACAATGATGTTGGCATGTGCCTAATACACATCATGGAGTTTGTATATGTGTCCCAGTATTTATAGAATAATTTTTCTAGACAGATGTCACATTCATAAACGTGCTTGTAATTCTGATCGTTTGCCTGTGCGGATGCACAATATATTTTTGAGTCTAATATGGTATTTTATTGAGTAGTCCACGGAATTACCACCAGCGCGTATCTACCTATTTCTGTGATTATTCTTCCTTTAATTTTTTTTTTTTTTTTTTTTTTTTTTTTACCGATTGAACAATAATAGATTTAGAAGATATTTATGAGTCAATGCGATTTTTTTTTTTTTTTTTTAGGGTTATTGTTAATTTAGTAGTATCATTAGGTACTTTTAACCACTTCAATACCTATTAGGTACTACTTGACAACATTTCCGGTAGGTAGTTCAAGAAGTTTAGTCTGACAAAAGTTGTATTTTTGCCTGTTGGTTAGTTAATTACCATAACATTGAATCATCAAAATAATTTATAATCGTATCATGTTCTAGAATACTGGGTTGTCCTGGTGATGATCGCTGAGCGAATTGACTGCCCCTACATTAGGAAATGCTGTAGCAGACATGTATAGCCAGTGCACTTAGTTTTAATTGACATTGACATTATTATCTTAATTTTAATTCCATTACCTTTTTAATTTTGTATTCGTTAATTTGTTTTATTTCTATGCATTGAAATTTTATTCTATGGTAGTAGGCATTGTAATATTTTAATTTCATATGGGTCTTGCCTGAATTAAATGAATTTTTTTTTTATTTTTTTTTTTATTTTAAAGCTGCATCCTAACCAACTTTCTTACGGATGCAGCCGAATAACAGTATTTCATATGGGGCGACTGCCCACCTGACCTCCAGAACCCAGCCACTGGGTAATACAATAGGTACCCCTTGGCAAGACTGGTTGTCAGATTTTCGGGCTTCTACCCGTAACGACTGTCAAAGATCCACGAATGACATCCGGGACCAACGGCTTAACGTGCTTTCCGAGGCACGGAGGAGTCTCGGTATGTAAAGATGGTCACCCATCCACAGACCAACCGCGGCAAGCATAGCTTAACCTGATCAAACGACCTGTGCGGCTGTTATTATTTAGGCCTACTTGTACCCCTACTACCTACTGCGTAAGCAATACTTGTACGCCTGGCAAGGCAGCACATAGTGACATATTTTTTCCCATCATGGGCCAGTATGGTATATCTATGTGTACAAATAAATATATTTTAATTTGAGTTTTAACTAATCTTCCATCAATATAGACTGACTTCTAATGTGACAAACAATACAAAAGATGGTGCCAATCTCATACTGAAGGTATCAATACTTTCACACAGACCATTGTAATACTAGTAACAGGACCTCACCTAAGGCAGTATTATCAACTTTGTGATACTTAAATAAGAATTATAATCTCATAACCACATCACGCCTGTACCTATGTTTGAATAGGTAAGCAATCTTTATTGTTATAAGTACATTATTGTCTTGGTTTCACATAATGATACATGGCACCTGTAACTTAGTGACCTTTGATAGTACCACAAAACTCCAACAGAAGAAGGGAACTTCTCTTCTCAAACAAAATTGATTTACCGATTCATCATATCATAAGAAAATATTATGTCATACTAATTCATGTTACAGGTGAAAACAGTTTTACTAAACATTTTGTTCATCTATCTACCCTTATGGAATCACTGGTCCCCAAGTCACAGGCTATAACCTAGTTTGGGTGCCAGGAGATAATACTCAATGCACTTTATGTTGTACCATATTACTGTACTTGTAACCTATATGAACATTTTACTGGAAATAAACATTAGTATTATTATTTTTAGTGTCTTTTTTTTCTCACCTCTTAGGCTGGTTTTAGCTACATTTACGGGCTAAAGTCAAGTAAATGCAGCGTATGGTGTGTATTAGAGTGTTTTCTTCCTCTAACTGTATGAATTTCCTAACTATTCTGCAGGTGTTTAAGATGGCAGCTTTCTGTTGTTATTATATTATTATTAATTAATCATTGCAATAACATCAAACAGCAGTTTACTGTTATTGTGACTTTTTATTTTCACTTTGCCCCTATTTTATTTCAAAGTATGTATACTTATTATTTTAACTGGTTGGTAGGTACTAGTACCTAATTATAGTAACAATTACATAGCTTTTGTCTTTCCCATAGTCTGTTGATACCGATCTAAATTTAGATCGGTATTTATGTCACCCTAGAACTCAGGTACACATGTTAAGCATTATCAGTATTACTCATTAGTTACTTATTCCTACACGCAGGAAATTTTCCTATGTGGAACGGGTCTACAATATGAGACTTTTTACTACCATCAAGTACCTAATAACCCATTTTTTTTTTTTTTTTTTTTGCATTGTTTATGTTTAATAGGTATTACAATGAATACATTCGTTTGGGTAATTCTCCCAACATGGAGAAGAGTAGCTCGTTTCATAAATTTCAAGTGCCCTCTTCCATTTCCTCCAACTAGTGCCGACAGATGTCGGATCGCCTTCGCAATCAAAATGGTCTTAGTTGGGAAGTGTGGATGATGCATGAGTCATTTTGCAGCTTGCATTAAAATGTATTGACTCTTATTTTTGCGTGGCTTTTACTGAAAATCAGTAACAGTATTACAACTGCATGCCCTATTATATTTTTGTAAGTACTTATTGCGTGAGTCATTTTTTTGGGGCGACCTGTAACAGGATTTTGAGACTCGTATGCGTGGCCTTTTATCTTTTATATAGATAACAGTATGCGTAGCCATAAGGTACTTGTTAGTATTTGCGTGGCCTTTTATCTTTTATATAGATAACAGTAACACTACTGCGTAGCCATAAGGTACCTGTTAGTATATGCGTGGCCTTTAGACCATTTCGGATTCAGCATGACCTTTGACTTATGTGTAAGTATGACTAACTAAATATACTGAATAACTTTATTCAGTAGCATTACTTTACTATTATTATGGAAATTGACTGATAATAACCTTTATCTATTAACATATTAGGTTTATTAACTGGTTGGCAGTATGTAATGGACTGCGATAGGCTGAGTTGATTGATTGAAGCCATTATTGATGCTTACACTAACATTTCCCGGTCTTTTCTCACATTTATCCGTTATGCATGGTCGTATTGAGAATAGTATTTGCGTGACCTTGATATTTCTGTGTCGAAATGTAAACAATTGATCCTGGCAAAACCAGTGACCTGATTAAAATAGTATCCAATGATTTTGTTTTATTTTTACAATAGGTGGGTATGTAGGTTATTTACAACAGAAAAGTTAAGTATGTCCAAGATTTATGATAATAATTGGTTATTATTTTTATTTAAAATAAGAAGCGTGCAAATAACTCAATTATCTTGTTATTTAAATGAGAACACTTACCCAATAACAATAATTTACTGTTTGCATTCCAGCACATTGAAATAATTGCGTACTATTCAGGCATAGCCCTTTGTTTTGTTGTAACACTTGTAACCAACACTTACTGCACGGCCTTTGTAACATTTACGCAATGATATTATATTCAAGGGGTAGATATGGCACTAGCGGGCGCAAATTGTTGCAGGCAAATTTAGACAATATTGTTGTAGTTTCATTTAGTCCGCTAATAGCAGCAAGCAACAATACATATAGCTATCTCTTTCTGTGTCATACGTTCCGCATTGTCTATCGCAGTAACTACTTTGTAATAACAACGCAACAATACAGAACGTCGGCGTCACTCAGTATGAACGTAGCGTATCTTTCCTTTATAATATCATTGCATTTACGCTTATAAGTTGTTTACATCAATCGAAGCAGAATTTATTTTTCGTAACTTAATCATACGAAACTTAGGTAACAAAGCAATCATTAGATGTAACCTTTTACCTTGGTAACGATTTATTTACGTGTAGGTAGGTAGGTACAGCGTGACTACGTTCTGTTTTTACTTTAGTATCCAACTATTAACGATCCTTATCGAAATATAGTCGCTTAACTGATCGTAAACAACTATCAACGTGCATTATTTTTCAGCCTGCATTCTTCCTCTTTTTTTGGTAACTGTTTTCAGCACTTACTTTTATCCTCGTCGCCACTTGTGATGTTCGCTGGGATGCTTAATAAAACACACTTTGACAGATACATAGGTAAGGTAGCATAAACGAAATCCAGAGACGTCTGATGTCGGCTACGGCCGGTAAGTGACTGACATGTCAATGCTTTCCGCATACACTACACCAAGTACAGGAAAACTTTTTGAAAATAAAATATTTCTGGTTCTTATTGTTGGAGAACTAACTTTTTTCAGTGGAAAAGAGGTAATGTAGGTAAGAACTTACCTTATATTTTTACCTTTTTAAAGGTTTATGATCCCAGAATGGGCATACATATTTATTTCTATAGTAGTCTCGTTTTAGCATGGCCATAGCGGTCATTGCCCTTTTCCTAATAGCTTTCCGTAGGAGCCCAATCAATAAACTATGTATGGTTTTTCGTTATTGGAACATGTTAAAGATCACGATACATATTTATTCAGGACGATGACGTCTTAATTCCAATTTTTGAAAAATAAAATGTAAGAAACTGTAGGTGGGTCAATGACCGCTATTGCCATGCTAAAACGCGACTATTATATCTTACCACAATCTTCTCAATACGTAAATAAGTAATGAAAAAAAAATGCCAGTGAACCACGTTTTAGCACTCGTCTAGTTCTTTTTAAATATGATTGACGTGTAAAAGTGTTTATGCAAACCTACTTACAGACATCATCATCATCTGCCTAGCCTTTTCCCAACTATGTTGGGGTCGGCTTCCAGTCTAACCGGATGCAGCTGAATACCAGTATTTTACATGTAGCGACTGCCTATCTGACCTCCACAACCCAGTTACAGGGACAAATCCGCCCAACCCAGTTGCAGAAATATAATCATTTAGCATTCAGTATGTTCTTGGACCACGTAAAGATACTAGTCGAGAATGAAAGTCTACGTTTAGCTTAGATAAAGGACTCACGAAATTGGAAGAACCACCACTCCACTGCCTCCTTGGTGTAGTAGTCATAAGCGCTGCTGACCATGAGTTCCTGTGTTCGATTCCCGTAAGGTAAACTAAATTGTAGTATCATACAATGTTTTTCGCTTTTTTCTATGTAGACATGCGTAACTGACACGTTCTCGGTAGCTGCGAGAGTAAATTACCTCGACGACAACGCTGAGACTTACTTATGGCGAAGATGGCAGTTTTGTACAACTAGAATGTTGGTACCTATAATATACACTCCTGGGAGGTAATTGCGTAAGACATGAAAAGTATCAATCAATGAAACCATTGATTGATACATTTTGACAGTTCAACAACACACTGAAAAAAATAATTTCAAATTAAGAACGTTTACGACGTACGGCATTTCATACAACCTTTCAAGCCCTTGTTGTTCGAAATGAATGAACCGATTTTAATGAAACTTCATACGCGTAAGCAGGATACAGCTTTTTTATTATTTATACGTTAACGTATAAAAAAATGCTCTCCTGACGTTAATGTTTTTTTAGCCTTACGACCTTATGCGTGGGAGTCATCGATATACAACGGCCCGACATGAATCATCTGGCAGTTGCCTGCCAGACACAACACCCGACTGGTCGAAGGATCCTCCCTTTTCTATAAAGTATGAGTGAACTTTACGCCCTGTTCCTCATGCCTCTATAATGTTTTTATGTAAGAACTTATTTACCGATCGTTTCACTTGAACAGCTGCTAGTTTACATCATCACATCACATCATGCAGTACCTACACCCTCATTAAGGTAAAAAAAATATAAGCCTTTTTAGGGATCAATAAGCTTAGCCATGTGACCGTAGGCGTCACGTCGTTATTAGTTCATCAAGGGGTCCGTAGTTACGTGACGCGCCGTGGGTGGAACCTATGTGTTGTATGGGAGTAGAGGTCGTTTACAAAATTAAATACCTTACATGCATTGATCTGAATTGGGTATTTCGGATAAGTGTATGTTTTGCTATAGAGTTTATTTTGACAAACCTAAATTACAATATACGAGTACAGTCTAACACTAAAATATATACGTTATGTACCTACAAGTATATAATAAAAAAGGGAAGATATCATTGGGAATCAAATAATTCATCCGCATCGCTGTCAATGGGATAAGTGTCCAAAAGGCTGGCAGCATTACCACGTTGGATGGCAATGCTGATTCTTTGGGTTAAAAATAAGCCAGCCCTCTGGTCACGTGAAGAGTCAACCAACCGCTTGGCAATATCGTGAAATCCTCAATGAGCACTCGGACTGCAAGGTCCTGGTTTTTCAACCCCAAACGGCTCAATCATAATTATAGCTCCCAATAAGGTTGTTATATTTTCGCCGTTTGAGGTTTTCTGCTCCTGCAGCAGCCACCCCAGTACAGCAGCAAAAGAAGGTCCTACGGCTAGAATGTTAATCGTTATTAATTATTTTAATTCTGTTTACATAATGTATAAATACGTGGTTTCAATTAATGTGGTAATCGAATCGCTACACTGTATATTCCCTTAACATTTGTTAAAAAGTAATATTGTTAGTAGACAAAACTGTACGATAAAAAAAAAAAAAAACTTCCGAATTGAGAACCTCCTCCTTTTTTGAAGTCGGTTAAAAAGCCACGAAGACCTTCAGTAAGTCAGCAACTCTTTCCTAACAATTTTCGCTTCACCGAATTGAAAAATATTTTTCTCAGTAATGTACCAATGTTGAATACATAATTTTCTGGGGTCGACGGTTTGACTGACCCGTAACAAAGTCAATTACCTCCAATTAACTTTACGACCTTCATAATTTTACAAGGACTTGAGTTTTCTAAGAGTTACGCTACGATAAAAAGGTACTTAGACATGATTTTTTTGTCTGAGCTGGGAAGGTAACGTTAAAAGTCCTTGTTGGATGTTCAGTTTTAAAAGTGTTTTCATCCATGAAAACTTACAAAAAATATTATTTTAGACTGGCTGCACCCCGCGGTTTCACCCGCATAAGTCTCAAAAACGTGGGAATATCGGGATATAAAGTATCCTATGTTCTAATCCAGGTCACGGTCTACCCATGTGTCAAATTTCATTTAAATCAGTTCAGCAGTTCTGGCGTGAAAGCGAGACAACCAAACATACAAAATAATCAAATCTTTTCATAAACTCGTACTAATAGTACCTAAAGCTGGAGAGTTTGTTTGTTTTGTTGTTTGTTTGAACGCGTCAATCTCTGAAATTACCAGTCGGATTTGCAAAATTCTTTTTGAATTTGATAGCCTAACTCTTGAGGAAGGCTATAGGATTATTTTTTATTAACATCACGTTAAGGTCCTTAGGAGCCGAGCAAAAATAAAAAAGACAGAAAAAAAGCTAAGCGAAATTGTGGTGGGTCGGGAGAGCAATAAATTTCACCCGGACGAAATCGCGAGCAGAAGCTACTCTACGTTCTCTTTGTAATATTAGTTTGTACTGAATTGTAAAGCCCATCTCACATAGCATAAAACAAAATCGCAAAACAATCGTGTCCCATAGTTAGAATATCGAACATTCAACCAATTCTGTGACTGACTGTACCGTGTACCTACCTATTAATGAATTACTCGCTCCCACAATTGAATGTGAAATTCAATTGGCCAATTTCTTACACCACCTTCATTTTATGAAAGGAACCATCATCCCATTCATGCATGAAAAGGGGTTCCTGTAACAGAATATGCGTTCATTGTATGGAAGACATTGTCATAACTCTTGACCTGATTTGCGGCTAGAGAGCGTAACGCCTAAGTAATGAAATGTCTGAGTGTTTTCCGTGTTACTAGGAGAACATTTTGATAAAGAGCTCAGCAATCTGGCTGACGTGAAGCTTTTAACAACTTCGTCTTAAATAGCATGTAAAATTGCAAAACTACTTTTTGGTCAACTTAAAATAGTGCGATAACACAATTTTTTTTTCTAGTAAATTTAGTGATAGAGCCTTAATTTGACCGTAAAAAGAAGGGTTAATTTTGCATTTCCTTTTAAAAGAATTCCTCTTAATTTCCATCACCGTGCGAAAGTACTCGGAGCCCATACACGAGGAGAGCTGTCAAGACGGTGCTCAGGGAACAACTGAAGGATGCAATTATAGTGCGCGCAGAAAACAAAGAGATGCCACGTCGTGTGTAGCTACTTGTCTTGTACACCGCCAGCCAGAAAATAGTACCAGGCAAGCAGAATTTATGAGAGCTAATACTTAAATACTTGGCGGTGTTGGAAATTCTGTAAATTAAACACTTACCAGGCGTAAAAGTGTAATTTGAACGTTTCCTAAGCGAAGAAAATGAGGTTAGCGTTTAATTTTAAGAATTATTTATTTGAGGATTTAAACGCCATGTATTTAATTATTTATGTACCTAATTGTATAGAACATCAGTAAAATCATAGGGACAGGGTGTAAAGTTCCTCATTCTTCACTAAAAAGGGTGAATCGATTGAAAAAAATGGAATGAATCAAATAAAGCTAACCAGACACAACGCCCTCCTGGTTGGAGGCAATCAGGAGGGTATTGTGTCTGGTTGGCTACCCGATGGTTACCACATCACAACACTTAAATATTTATGTAGCAGCGCCACGCGGTTTCACCCGCGTAAGATTCGATCCCATAAGAATATCGGGATAAAAAGTATTATATGTGTTAATCCAGGAAATGGCCTATCTATGTGCTAATTTTCATCCAAATCTGTTCAGCGGTTTACGCGTGATTGAGTAACAAACATCCAAACATCTTCACAAACTTTCCCATTTATAATATTTTTGGTCCGAAACAGAGTAAAGCTGCGTCAGAAATATGGCAGGTATAGTGTAGCTCCAAGTTCTTTACCGTATCTTTCATAAGTTTAATTAATAAGTTTTACTTACGATTTATTTTTAGACCAAATTCAGTTGGCAAATAAAATAATAATAATCTGAATGTGACCCCAAGTGTATCCTTCGAGCCAGCACAAACGTGCCTTGTCTCTAGATAAGGCGCCAGAATTAATTACGAGCGTATTATCCGCGCTTCAATTAAAAGAAAACTGTTTTAAAACCAGTTTAAAGCGCCGTTGCTTCTTATTTACCAGGGTATTATGAACGAGGTGGAGTTTAAAGCGGTGGGTGTATTGTGGGTCGCGATCCGTTCGTTTAAGGATTTAGTTGCAAAGAGCCAGGGCTCAAGAAAACTGGTGGTATTGTATTTTAAAGAGCAGGGGTTTTGTTATGTCTGACGGATTTTTTTTTAACTTGCATTCTTCTTGTACAAATCTCACTTCATTTTGACTAAAACTAATATGAATAAGCTGCTAAACAAAAGCAGATTAACCTATAGGTATTTATAAAATTCAAAGTCCTGACAGACTGATATATCAACGCACAGTCTAAACCGCTGGTCCTAGAGACATGAAATTTGGAGGGTGTGTTCTTTGTGAAGTATCCACTAAGAAAGGGTTTTTCGAAATTCCACCCCTAAGAGGCTGAATGAGGGGAGGGTGAAATTTCACGCGGACAAAGTCGCGGGCAAAAGCTAGTTGTTAATAAAATGCTAACGTAGAAATAATAAAAAAAATCTAACTAAACCGATTACTTAATGAATGACATAAATTTTAAGCGCGCCAATATTTTATGAGCAGCTTGGTGGCCCAGTGGTAACGGCCGCGACTTACGAGTTGTAGGTCGTGGGTTCGAACCCTAGCAGGCGCTTATGTTTGTGTAAATAATTTTATCACCACTGCTCTTAAAAGGGTGAAGGAAAACATCGTGAGAAAACCGGCATGTCCTAGAACTAAAAAAATCGATAACATGTGACGTAAACAACTCGCACTGGGCCCGCGTGGTGGCTTACAACCCACTCCTTCTCACAGACAGGAGGCCTGTGTCCCAGGAGCGGGAACATTATAGGCTGATTATAATAAAAATAATTAATAATAATTGGTGCCGCATTTCATTAAAATTTCGTAAGGGGCCTCTGCGAGTTGGCTTCGGCCCCTCGTACGCCTTCCAAAGGACCGGGACCGCATGCTCCCGAGTTATGTAAAATCAAAATAAAAATTATTATTATTTTGGAAACATGTTTTTGTTCACTATTATTTCAAGCTGAATTATTTCGATTAGGATATATTGCAGTAGTAAATAAACTCAATGTTAATGTAACTATAAAAAAATCCGACAGAATCGTATGTGGAAAAGTTTTATTGCAGTCACTCACAACTTTCTCTATGTGGAAACTTTTGGCTTTTCCTCGTACGAGCATTTATCATTACGTTCTCTCTTTTTGGAGGTAGGCATAAATCTAAGGGATGCCGAGAAAACATCTGTATAAAACGTTGTTCGACATGAGTAATAAAAAGTTTGTTTACCTTTGAGAAACTTCTTTTTTTTTCGATACGTTGTCCAATACGGTTTTCTATTGCATGTACTCTTAGGTCCCTGCCTAACCGTTAGGGGAATACACGCGTGATGTTATGTTATTTTTACTGCAGAGATGAAACTTCATGTTAAACACGTAGATCTATAGGCCGACCGCTTAACTGAGACGTTGTCTGAGGTAGCGGCGCGGTGCGGGAGGGGTGTGGTGACGTGATGCGAGAGCTCATTGATTCGTCCACTTGTGACAATTATCACCCCTCCCGCACCGCCGCTACCTCAGGCAACGTCTCAGTTAAGCGGTCAGCCTATAGTAGCGTTATAGTCTAGGCACACAACTCAGATCCAATTTGACAGTTGAGCTTTAAAATGTCAAATTTATATCGTGTGACGTACTCTGACATTTAAAATATTAAGTGACAATGGTCGATGAAGCTTTGTCGAAAAATAAAAAATATCATTTCTAGAACAAATAATTGTAGGTCACTTAAATATTTAATTTACTACGCGATCACAGAGCGTAGTTATCACGGACCGAGTAGTTATTATTAAAACTTCCAAATCGATATTCTAATCTTTTAAAATGAATTACTCGATTATTCCAAATAGCTTCAATTTATTGAATATTTCGGAACAAGTTACAACCACATCAATGAACTTGTTTCAAACTGTTTTGGTAATTTGTTTTAAACATTTTACTACGAAAACAAACCATTTGGGAATGTAGGCATACTGATTTAGTTCTATTTTATTTATTTACTAAGTATAGGTATTAAGAATAACAAAATTAAATTCTAACTTAACTAAAACTATACAGAAACTAAAAAATTGCGTCGAAAAATTCATCCGCATCGCTGTCGACTGGTAATGTACCCAAGAGACTGGCGGCATTACCACGTTGTATGGCGATGCTTAGCCTCTGGCCAAGATAAAAGCCAGCCCTTGGGTCACGGGAAATGTCAACCAGCCGTTTCGAAATTTCTTTAAAAAGACCATGAGCACTCGGACCCCACGGCCCGAGAGTTTCAACCCCAAACGGCTCGAAAATATAGTTTCCGATGAGGTTATTATATTTTATTATACTAAGTTGTTTGAATTGAGGAGTAATAAAAATGTGATTTAATTTATTTTCCAACTTTTTATGGTCATTATCTTGAAGGGGCTTGTGGCTAAGTAATAACAGCCGCACGGGTCATCGATCAGGTTAAGCTACGCTTGCCGCGGTTGGTCCGTGGATGGGTGACTATCTTTTTACCGACTTTACAAAAAGGAGGAGGTACTATGTTCGGGTGTTTGTATGTTTTTTTTTTTTTTTTTTTTTTTTTTTATGTTTGTTCATCGAATACGCCGCCAATTGTCGACGGATTTTGAAAATTCTTTTTTCGTTCGAAAGTAGATAGTTCTGAGGTGGTCCCATTGTCACCAAGTTAGGATCTGATGATGGGATCTTAGAGAAATCGAGGGCAACCCTCAAATTTTATAGGCTCACCTATTGTTTTTCGCATATTTTATGAAGTATCTTGTGTATTTGTGTATGGTTGTCACCATCTCAGGTAGCTGGGCTGATGATGGAAGGTACAACTCCTTAACAGTAAGAAGTTACTCGAACAGGCAAGGACTGTTTTAGTAAATTGTTTTGATGTTTGATAGGGCATTTGCCACATTTGGTCTCATGATCATCAAGTCTGACCTGATGCTGCAGTCAGGATAGTCTGCAGAGTACCTAACTCCTCGACAACTAACAGCAAATATATCGTGTTTAGGCTCATTAAAAAGGGCTCGATGTGTGGATAAACGTACTGTTACTGAGGAACACCGAAGACCTGATGCTGAAGCCAGGAGCATCAGAAAAAGTACAAACCTTTAAATTACAGCACCGTAGTCGTGTTTGGGCTCATTTTAAACAGGACTAATTTTAAGTTCAATGCAATGTTGACATAAGTCTGGCCTGATGCTGCAGCCAGGATTATCATCATCTAATCTAAAAACTAATAAAAGGAGAACTCCTCAACAATTAACGTCCCTGCATCGAGAAAAGGAATATTTTATAAAAAGGCGATGGGCAAGTTGACATTAGGCTATTGTAACTTAGATAAATTATAAATAGACCCACTAAAAAGCGAGAAATAAAAACTTTTTAACAAAAAAAAAACCGACTTCCAAAAAAAACACTACAAACTGAAAAATAACTTTAATTTCGGAAGTCGGTGGCAAAAACTAAAATACTGATCCCTAAGACACCGACTTCCGAAATTAAAGTTATTTTTCAGTTTGTAGTGTTTTTTTTGGAAGTCGGTTTTTCATACCAAGGCCCCTCCGTGCCTCGGCCCCGGCTGTCATTCGTCGATATTTGATAGTCGTTGCGGGTCGTCAGAAGCCCAAAAGTCAGACAACCAGTCTTACCAAGGGGTATCGTATTACCAAGTAACTGGGTTGTGGAGGTCAGATAGGCAGTCGCTCCATGTAAGATACTGGTAGTCATATCGAAACATGATAAAATAAAAACAAAATAACTACTTGAAGTATGAATTGAGAAAATCGATTTTCTTTATTTTTGTCCCGGATACCTATGACGTCGGTAGAGTTTATACAATAAAAAGCTGACTTGTTAACTGATAATACAAGTGACTTCAAATAACTGCGGTCGGTGACCCCACAAAAATCGTTAAACAATCGTTGTTTTTTTGTTTTATCGTGTTGAGAAGCACTGATGTACGGTATCTGTTATACAGGTGGCCCTACTACACAATAACTTTAAATTTTATACGCTTGAGGGACTCTCAAGCGTATAAAATTTATAAACGTATATTTTGAAATGTCACTTAAATTTCTTTTTTTCTTTTTAGTTCGCGTTTGTTCTTTCTTTTTTAGGTTACGTTTTTATTTAAATAAAAGCTTGTTTGTAAAAACTTTTTTTTTAAGAGATGTAAATGAATATATATGTAACCGATTAAAAGTATTAAAAATGCATCAGCACTTCCAAAAATTACATAGACAAACCGCGTAGCACGCGTAGCCATCGCTACGCCGTAGCATATTCGTAGCAGATTTTCTTATCCAATGTATGCAAACGTTCCTGTAAAATTTGTATAACAACGTAGAGGTTTCCATAAAAAAACCCTCAGTCCTCATTCATCATAATTTATATTTGGCAAACAACCCAGGATGGAGAGTTCATTATGTAGATATTTTTATCAAAATTAAAATCCCTGCTTGGTTATGTGACCCTGGTACACCTTTGCGTCCGCTGAGGGATGATAATATATGAGATTACAAATGGCGTAAAGGTGATAGCGACGCGTTACAAAATGTTTACCTCTGTTGTTTGTATTTTGAGTTGGAATTAAATCGTTTTGCAAATTACTTTGGTTTGTTTGATAAAAAGATGAGAATTATTAGACTCTTTCGCTCTAAAGTAATGATGACAATTAACTTTTAAATGGGTTTTTAGACGGCTTTTAATAGCAAAAATACCTTATTTAAATTCTGTCTCGTTTATGGAATGTATGTTTTAAATCCCAAGTTGATGTTGATTTAATTGAAATAACATGATACAATTTAAATAATTGTATAAACATATGTAAGCAGAAAAAATATCGTTTAGTTAAGTACTAAATATATTTTAAGTAATTTCAATTAATCAAGCGTATGTCCTTATTTTTGTCGTAGGAAAATGGAAGTAATTTGATCGAGATTTTCCTTATTTTTGAAGTAACTCTAAAAAGTGACCACTTCTGAATATTAAAATAAATTTTTTTCTTCATTTGAATCGGTACGAGCTATAAGTACCTACCTATTAGTTTAATGAGTTTGTTTTAATCAATCAACTCAGCCTATTGCAGTCCACTGCTGGACAATTAAATCTCTTTTTATTACTATTTTTCTCTGTATGTAAACCAAATAAATTTCAGATATATGTAAACATTTTACATAGGGTAACGAAATGGGCGACTTTAAAAAAAATATATATTGCTGAATGGCGCTCTTGATCTCGGTCACGCCTGATGGAAAGCGATGGATGAGGTCTATGATGGAACGAGCGTGCCGAGAAGATGCTTAAGGCACAGGAACTCCCACGCATCGACGAAACACAGCAGGCTGCTTGACGCCGGACTCCGGTGGGCTTTATCGCTAAAAACTATATTTTAAAGAGAAGCTTTGGATTGATTAAAGAGAGAAGAAGAGACAATTCTCAAAATATGTGCTTCATCGTCATCATCATCACTTCAGCCGAAAAACGTCCACTGCTGGACATAGGTCTCCCCCAAGCACCTCCACTTCGACCGGTCATGACGTGCTTCTCGCATCCAAAAAATCATGACCCTAACGTGAACAATGAAAGCGAAGTGAATACAGTGTAATTGTTTGAATAAAGTCATTAGCAACGATATGCTTGTGACAGCGAGTGTACCTTCGCAGAATATTGAGTAGGGTAGAACATGTTATTTATATAGGTCCCTAGGTACTCTGTACTGCAGTGCACACATACCCTGTAGGGTTGTTGCAAAAGAGATGCTGATGATGATTAAGATGGGATGGTTTTTGGGAGAAAGGAAAAATATAACTATTTTGTCACAGTTTTGTTTATGCAATAATCGACATAACATTCTACTCGAATGGAATGTCAAAAAAAAGTAAAAAAAAAACAAAGTCAAAGTCAAAGTCTTCGTGCTTCAAAGTTTAAAATGATCAAAGACGCAAAAGTTACGTAATGTGACCTCTAACCTTCATCTAAACTGATATTATAAACAGAAAAGATTTTATTTTTTGTATGTTTGTTTGTTACGCCTTCACGCTAAAACGGCTGAACGAAACTGGATGAAATTTGGCACATGGGTAGACCATATTTTGGATTAGGACGGCATGCTTTTTATCCCGACATTCTCACGGGATCGAGACTTATGCGGGTGAAACCGCGGGGCGCATATAAACAAGCACAAGAATATGATTAAAAAAAATAATCCTCCAGATCGTATTTCGGCCATGACGGCCAAACTCAAACGAGACTAACCTTCAGCGCGGGAGATATTGTAGTGCACAAGTGTGTGCGCAGACACAGGTGCACTCCCTCTTCCCTCACTCTCATAGTCCGATGGGACGGCAATCCGACACGACCGGGGAGAGATCAGGCGCAGGACCAACGGCTTAACGTGCTTTCGTACGGGGTTATCACACCGCCAACTTCCAAACTCCGGGCTGTTACTAAGACATTTCTCATGGAAAAACCCAATAACACTTTGCCCTTCCTGGAAATCGAACCCAGGACCCCACGCTCAGCAGTATAGCGCTTCCGACCACGAGATCAACGGAGCAGTAAAAAACCACAATATACTCACATACTAACGAGACATTATTTTACGGAATCAGAAGATTTATCTCTTACTAGCTGCGCCCCGCGGTTTCACCCGCATAAGTATCGATCCCGTGGGAAAATCGGGATAAAAAGTAGCCTATATGTTAATCCAGGGTGTCAGCTACCTCCATACAAAATTTTATCAAAGTTTGGTCCAGCTGTTTGAGCGTGAAGAAGTAACAAACATATAAACACATACACATCATTATCTGCCTAGCCTTTTCCCAACTATGTTGGGGTCGGCTTCCAGTCTAACCGAATGCAGCTGAATACCAGTATTTTACATGGAGCGACTGCCTATCTGACCTCCACAACCCAGTTACTGGGTAATACGATACCACTTGGTAAGACTGGTTGTCAGACTTTCGGGCTTGTGACTACCTGTAACGACTATCAAAGTTCCACGAATGACAGCCGGGACCAACGGCACGAAGGGGTCTCGGTATGTAAAGATTGTCACCCATCCACAGACCAACCGCGGCAAGCGTAGCTTAACCTGATAGATCGACCCACACACACTCAAAAACTTTCAATCAATCAATCAACTCAGCCTATCGCAGTCCACTGCTGGACATAGGCCTCTCCCAGACTGCGCCACAGCACCCTGTCCTCCGCCTTCCGCATCCAGTCTACCCCAGCCACCTTCTTTAGGTCGTCCGTCCATCTAGCAAAAACTTTCGCCTTTATAATATTAGTGTGATGACCGTCAACAAATCGCAACGCAAATGTCACTTGTCACTGTTGCCTAAGGTCACAGTTTGGCTTTGCTCAGAACATTACTGGGAGCTACTATCAGCATACTGAAGCTTGTGGTTGTACTCTTACTGCATAACAAGCAGACTATAAAGTTCTATGATCGATAGTAATCATACATTTGGGACACAACTGTTTGAGCAATTTGAGGGTAGTCTTGCATTTTGGTAGCTTGAATGACTTGAAAGAAGATATGGCTCGGAGAATAAAAGCATGATATTATGTTTTGCAAAATTTTACAAATATATAAAGTAATCTAAGCTTCAACATGCCCGATGCGTCAATCTGAATACAGAGCAGGCTAGAAAATGTTATTACAGTAATAGCACGGGCGCGTGGGACGCCTATCAAACCAGAGATATCTGCTGCTCGCGCTAGATTAAATTATAACTTTTACTACACTATTTATAAGTCTTAAGGGATACCTTTTATGTATCATGCTGTCAAGTTGGTTTGTATTTATTTACAGGAGATTTTCGTCTTCCTTAACTATAATGTTATACAGGGAGATATTATAGAAGGCTAGTCTCCCTTGAGATTGGCTGCCAGGGCTTAAATACTTTTTTATTTTTTTATTGCTGAATGGGCTCTCTCTTGACCCCGAGCACACCTGATGGAAAGCGATAGATGAGTTCTATGATGGAACGAGCGTGCCCAGGAGATGCCTAAGGCACTTGAACTCCCACGCATCGGCAAAACATAGTAGGCTGCTTGACTCCGGTGGGAGGGTGGTCGCAGACCACGCGGGCATTAGCCCTACCACCGCAAGGGAAGAATTGGCCAGTCAAATAAGGTGTTGGGTGTGACTGTCCAGGATGCGCCGAGCGCTCGGTTCAGTTGATTAACTGGCGGAACACACCATCTCGAATAAAATGGTATTTTATTAATAGAAAACAAACAGCTCATTTATCAAATTAAATTTCAGTCGACAACATTCATCGGTTTGTTACTAAACTTCAACTATATCCGACGATCCTGCAAACTTATCTCTTTTGTTGACTGTACATATAAATGTGTATGTATCAGCATACTTAGCATAATCAGCCCATATCAGTCCCACTGGTGGGACACAGGCCTCCTCTCTGTGAGAGGGATGGGTCGACCAAGCGGGCTCAGTGAGGGCTGGTAGATGTCACATGTTCGAAGACATGTGACATCTAGTCTTCTTCATCTAAGTCTTCTGGCTTGATAATCACTTTGTTTAAAATATAT
The DNA here is from genome assembly GCA_951800025.1 of Oligia strigilis. Lineage (NCBI taxonomy): Eukaryota > Metazoa > Arthropoda > Insecta > Lepidoptera > Noctuidae > Oligia > Oligia strigilis. The sequence goes on along the minus strand of OX637560.1, from coordinate 14,709,499 downwards.
TTTATTTACAAAAAGTTTTGTAGCTTTTCTTAAAATCTTTAGTGTAAAGAATACCCCCTAACTTAGTTCGTTTCTCAAGTAAACTAGCTGCACCCCGCGGTTTCACCCGCGTAACTGTCGATCCCGTGGGAATATCAGGATAAAAAGTAGCTTATATGTTATTCCAGGATGTTAGCTACCTCCATACAAAATTTTATCAAAATTGGTCCAGCCGTTTGAGGGTGAAGAAGTACAATAGAATAAACACACAACACACACTCACAAACTTTCGCCTTTATAAAATTAGTGTGATGACATTACATCCGCTGTTCAAAAACATAGACAAACAAAATTCCCCAGTTTCTCTATATTCACCATTCTTCTCCACAGTTCTCCGGTGTCCTCCGTGTTCCCCGCAGTTCTCCGGTGCTCCTCGTAGCGTTGACGCGAATGTTTTGATATATCGAGTTTCACAACTTGTAAAGCAGAAGTTGTCTTTTTATTATATAACTTTTTTTCTTTGTGTAATTTTATAGTACTGAGATCGTTATCAATTTAGTATTCGGGGTAGAGAACAACCTTGTAATATTTTTCTATAAAAACTATTGTTTGTGGTAGGATAAAGTTATTTTTTGCTCCTTCTTCTAGTTTTCCATGTAAACAAAGATTCTTGGTTGTTGTTAAATGTTCAAAATGGAAAGAAAAGTTGAAGAGATTGCCATTTTGTTTTGAGAATCTTTATTTTAAAAGAGTCTTGTTTGCTTTTTAGGATTCCGTGCCGAAAAGGTGCCAACGCTGTCCGTCTGTCTGTCTGACAGGGGGCTGTATCTCATGAACCTTAACAGGTAGACAGTTCATATTATCGCAGAGTATGTTTTTCTATTGTCGCTACAAAAACAAATAATAATTATAAAGATAAAATAAAGTTAATAAAAATTAAAGCTGGTCTCCATACAAGAAAGGTGTTTCTTGCCTTGCTTCGGTGTTTGTTGCCTTGTGGTATTTTATATTTATATAGTTTCAAGGTACCTTTCTAAGCTTTTGTTTTTTAATTTGACTTTGATCGATAATTATACTAATATTAAGCCTTAGATAAGTCTTAATATACGTATCATTATGAACCGTATTAAAGTCAAAACATATTTAGGTTACCATTTTCAAGCACTTTGAATTGTCAAGAAGTCGGTGAGTTAGAAAGCTGAAGCTAATATCGATCCATAATTATATTGTCCACCAAATAAGTCAAAGAGTATTTACACATTATCATCATCATCATCAATTCCGCCGAAACACGACCACTGCTGGACATAGGCCTCCCTCAAGCACCTCCACTTCGACCGGTTTTGTGCTTCTCGCATCCAACGAGTTCCTGCGGCTTTCACTACTTTTTATCCCGATATTCCCACGGGATCGAAGTTTATGCGGGTGAAACCGCGGGGCGCAACTAGTACTGAAATAAAATCATTTATCATAAATTTATGATAGGCAATCGCTCCATGTAAAATAGTGGTATACAGCTACATTTGGTTAGACTGGAAGCTGACTCCAACATAGTTGGGTAAAGGGTATGCATATTGATTTGAGTTCAATAAAATTCATTAACCAATGCTAATATAGGCCATCAACTTACTGCAAAACCGAAAGATCGTGATGTTGAAATCAAATACAAAATGAATTTAAATCGTAATGAAACCAAGTTTAATAACGATTTGGGAAGTTTTGAGCACGAGTTGGCAATTTTCACTTTAATGTTTTCCGTTCGGAAACCATCTGTTAATAACTGGTAATAACAGGTTCTAATAAGTACTTATTTAAAGTAATTTAGTTGTTTAAACTGATGAGGGAAATCGACGGTAACACGAAGAAGGAAAATAGATAAAGTAGCTGATTGTTTCGTTAAACCATTCTTTGACCGATCCAGGAACCAAAACACAGACCTAATAATTCATAAATTTGCAATTTGCAGTTAAGTTTTATATCTATCAAACCAACTAAAAGCCTGAAAATATATTATTTGCACGCCTCAAGCGGCAGTATGAACTTTTATGTAACAACACTGTACCTAACAATATTCTCATAAATACTAGATGAAATATACAATTTTATTGTATTTTGTTAGCCTCTACTAAACTCTACTGGACAATTAAGCCTTTAAGACAGAAAAAAGGCGAAAAATACAACACGTATCAGAAAGATGAGGTCAAATGTAAGCTTGTGGTAACCGCGAAAAATATATCAACTATCCCATACAAAACTTCAACACCTATTCAACCCACATTATGGGACGGCTACTTATTTTTCCTACATTACGATGTTGGTCCCATGGAGAAAGTGGTCCAGTTTCATGGCCTTCTTTCTGAAAGGTTTATTTTTTAAATTTAACAGTACAACAAGGTAAACCTGTTCAGGTGGACATTCATAGACGACTTCGCCTTGGAGTGTGAATGTGGTGCAGTTCCACAAACGATGTGACAACTTAATATCGTGTCCTGCGTGTCCTGTCAGCTGCACGTTACAGGAACTGGTAGACGCTGGTGATGGTGCCAAACAAGTAGCTGAATTCTGGGCTGAGTCCATTTAGATTGCTATCGACACGCTAAGAAGAAGAAGTACAACTGAGTTAGTAGATGAACAAAGTAAAGTCAAAAAGCTAGCAACGATACATTTCTCGTCAAACAATTTTTAATATCTAGTGTAAACTTGAAATCCCCTTCAAAGGAAGAGTGTTATAACCTCTAAAGTATATTCAACTTTCTTTATTAAACCAGCTGTACCTATGAACGGCGAAAGGGTCCACATTCACACAATAATGATCTTTAACTTAGTGCAACAATGTCTTTAATAGCTTGCAGTTTGAAAGTGAAATATTTTCTAAGTCAGTGAACTGATTAATGAATGTAGTGAACATTATAAGCATAAGTTTCGATCCCGTGAGAATATCGGGATAGAAAGTAGCCTATGTGTTAATCCAGGGTGTCAGCTACCTCCATACCAAATTTTATGAAAATTGGTCCTGCCGTTTTTGCGTGAAGAAGTAACAAACATATAAACACACACTCACAAACTTTCGCCTTTATAATATTAGTGTGATTGATAAGCATACCAACGGACCGACAGACAGAGGGATGTCGACTATGAGGATTTGTTACTTCGACTTATTATTAGGCAACCCATAAAAAAGCTGGAAATCATAATACATAATGTTGTTTGTTTAACTCATATAACATCGTGTGATGGCACACAAAGTTTAATGAGATTATTTTATCTCACACGTGTCGGTAATAATATCTCTGACTTCGTGAGGTTTATTGGCACACCATGTTTGAAAGCGAGAATTTATAGGACAGCTGTTGCCAACGAATCGATCGATTAGGTGAAGCTACGCTTGCTGCGGTTGGTCCGTGGATGGGTGACCATCTTCACATACCGAGACCCCTCCGTGCCTCGGAAAGCACGTTAACTCGATGGTCCCGGCTGTCACTCGTGGATCTTTGACAGTCGTTAAAGATCGTCAGAAACCCGAAAATCTGCCACCCAGTCTTACCAAGGGGTATCGTATTACCCAGTAACTGGGTTGTGGAGGTCAATTAAGCAGTCGCTCCATGTAAAATACTGGTATTCAGCTGCATTTCATCTCATCAGCTGGAAGCTGACCCTTACCCCGGATGATGTTGATAACATAAACAAAAAAAAGGGCGTGTTATAGCGGCTATACTAGTACACACTCTGTGAAAATTTGAAGTGTCTACCTATTATGGTTCAAAAGATACACTCCTGTGACAGACGGACAGCGGAACCTTAGTAATAGGGTCCCGTAGGCACCCTTTGGGTACGGAACCCTCAAAAAACCGTTTCGTTCCCTCATTATACGAAAACAAAACATCGGCTTATCATAATTATCCGTTTCTCCTACCACTTGACTTAATATTCACTCTCATTCGGTAATGGCGACCATAAATTATTTCGAGCGACGGGTCTCTTTTAAAATGCTCTATTGTCATTTTTTATCTGTGAGCTTTTTTGTATTTATCTGTGGTATTTATGAACGTTTTCGTCGTTAAGTTGGTAGTTAAAATGCTAATGCGGGAAAATGGCTGATAGTAATTTCTACGAATATGTTTTGGTCTCTTTATTTTGAAATTATCAAGTTTTAAAAGAGCGGTGGAGCTGAGCCCTGTCCATGGTAGTCGAGAAGCGGTAGAAGGAGCGTTGGCAGACCAAATAACCAGGTGGGTGGACGACCTATAGAAAGATGGCAGGGAAGACCTGTGTGACACTCGCACAGACCAGGGTAGCATAGCACTTAAGGGAGGAGGTCTGTACTCAGTGAGTGAAGTTGGACTGTGGATGATGATGACGTTGATACCATAGCAAAGATCCAACGTAGGACTACGGGTAGTGGTCCTGAAGGATGGGCAGGATACTTGGCTAGATCTGGAGATGGCAGGTGGAGCAGAGAATGGTTGGCGAGAAACGGTAGAAGGAGTGTTGGCAGACCAATAGCCAAGTGGGGTAAATGACCTACAGAAAGATGGCAGGGAAGACCTGTGTGACACTTGCACAGACCAGGGTAGCATAGCACTTAAGGGAGTACCTGTACTCAGAGTGGGAGAAACAAGACTGCAAGGATGATGCATCAAGTTTCGCTCTTTGATAATGTCTCTGATCGATCTGTTTAAATCATGTGGCTTCAGTTGAAAAAATATTGCCGCTTGCACTTCATAATTATGTAATCTCAACTGGATTACATCACACTAATATTTTAAAGGCGAAAGTTTGTGAGTGTGTTTGTTACTTCTTCACGCACAAACGGCTGAACCAATTTTGATAAAATTTAGTACGAAGATAGCTGACACCCTAGATTAACATATAGGATACTTTTTATCCCGATATTCCCACGGGATCGAAACATATGCGGGTAAAGCTGCGGGGCGCAGATAGTGAATGAAAAAAGCTGCTGAGCGTAGGGTGCTGGACTCGATTCCCGGGAAAACCTTTTATTTTGTCAGATAACATCATAAATGAGATCCCTTTCTATACATTGGTATTAGCAGAATAAATATGTCAAAGTCCCTACATATAGTTAAGCCCGATTATTATCTGAGAACCAGGAAAGTAGAAATGATAGAATATTAATATATGTCCTCGATTAGATTGTGCTTGTAAATGTCGTTTCTTTAACGTTAGGGCAAATAAATGTATTTCTACTTCCAACATAATCAGCCTATAATGTTCCCACTGCTGGGATACAGGCCTCCTCTGGTGAGAGGGAGTGGGCCATAATCTACCACGCGGGCCCAGTGCGGTTTGGCAGATGTCACATGTCTTTGAATTTTTGGTTCTACGACATGCCGGTTTCGTCAAAATGTTTTCCTTCACCGTTTTGAGAGCAGTGATGATTAAATAAATAATTTACACAAAGGAAAGCGCCGATTTTTATTTACAAGCTTTTATTTAACTTGGAATGTTGTTATTCTTTCAAATTGTACCAAAAAAAAACCTTTTTTTTTCTTGATGTTAAAAATGGTTTTTCAATAACTCAATGATGCCCGGTTGATGGCAATAGGCACGCCCCCTATTAAATGGGATTTAAATATAACTTGATAAATGAGGGTAAATGAAAATATAGGTACAACTCTACCTAACTCTACGGGATACAGGCGTAATATTGTTACAACAGTTGTTTCGAGTTATTGTAAGTACAGACGCCAGCACATCAAGCTACTACAATCTGTCAAATTTCTTTAATAAATTTTAAACTTTATCGCTAAAGCATAAGGTTCAAAGTTGATTGGGAAAATTTGACAGTTTCGGGTAGCTTGATTTGCTGGCGTCTGTACAAACAAATATTAACACACTTTACATACCTTGAAAGTTCTTACGAAGCACACAGTAAACTTCCACGCCAGTTTCTTAAACACTTGTGATAAATATTTACCAGTTTATTCACGGCATTTACCTTTAATTTACAAGCGTATGTAAATTAAACGAAAATACCGTGAGTAAACTTTACTTTATGAAACCAAGCTTTAAATCTACTTCAAGAGAATAAATAGAAATATTGGTATATCAACTGTGCTGCTTAAGGGGCTTACAGGATCTAAACGCAAAAAACGCAAGTTAAAAAAAACAATAAAAGTATATGATCGACTACAGTAAACAAAATTAGAAAAATATATGATATTTTTCAGGATATATGCTAGGTAGATTCTGTCTTGAACACATAATACAACTAATTTGATACGATAGGAAAAAATCATGAAGATACCTCTAAAAATTTTCATTTTACAATAAAAACCATACTAATATACATATGATCATTCTGATTTTTGTCAGATTATTCTCCAAGCAACATACTAAAACAATTCTGTTTTAATATTTTAGTCCAAACAATAGATTTTTTGTAATTAAATAATTGCAATAAATTACCAGCGTTGTGTCATCGCGCTTCTCTTTCATTCCTGTGCAGTCCGACAGTGACCGCGCTTTAGGGGTCACACGGGCGATTTTTTATCGCGACGATTTTTTATCACGTACTGGATTTTAAAATTTCGGTGATGAGCCGAGCATTGAGAATCCACCAGAGCGCATCCAAGCGCATTAAAAAATACACTGTTGGATTTTAAACTCTCGGCGTTAAAGCAGTGCGTTAAAAATGCAGTGCGCGATAAAAAATCGCCCGTGGGTTCGAGGGCTTAGTGCCATCATTAAAAATCACCAATTTTTTTTATGTGCGTGTGAACTGAGGGACCATACTGCTATTTCGCAAAATAAAAATAGTAGGATTTAGTAGTAGACTAAAAACAATTGTAGAACAAATCTGGGAATTTGTAAACAAATATATTAAAAACTACAGCCCTTAAAGTGCGGTCCCTCAGTCCTCACAGACCATCAGCCAGATCTCGGAAAGTATCTGAAAAATTAAGTTATTATGACTACAGACATTTAGTAAAGAATTTGTAAAGATATTTACTGAATACCAGACCACAAAGCATCAAAGATAAAAGAAGATATAACGACTAAACTGTGGTCCCTCAATCCACACAAGAAAGATAAATATTTCAGTGAATATTACCGAATCAAATAAAGAAAATCTTTCTTTTTCTACATAAAGTTTTAGTAAGAGACTTAAAACATTTCGTAAAAAAGAAATGGAACAAAAATATCGACGCAATTTGAAGACAGTGAATATTAAAACTGGTCCCTCAATCCTCACCTCTACTGACACATGTGCTTGTCTAACTGCTAGACGAGAAGAATATCAGAGAGTCTAGTGTACTTAAGTTTTAGTAAAAAGTGTCTACTAAATAATAGGTATCTAAAATTGTGCATTTCTTACCTCTTATCTGAGATAATATTATTTTTTTAATCCTATGAAAATAGATAGAATAGTGTGACCACACAATGAAACAAAATGTAGACAGTACTATTATACTTAATTTAATATAGCATTAGACGATACGAGAACAAGGTTGTATGGTTAATTAAATGTTAGATTACATGGCGTATACATATTTAATAAAAAAGTAGATTACAAAATTGAACAAATCTGGGAATTTGTGTTTACAAATTCCCAGATTTGTTCTACAATTGTTTTACAATTGTTTTACTACTATTTTTTTTTGCGAAATAGCAGTTTGGTCCCTCAGTTCACACGCACATATTTTTTTTAACTTCCGTTAAAACATCACTGGTACTGCAAAGCTGATGAACACGGCAGCCCAAGCGATCCAAAATAGAGCATATAAAAAAATGCCCTTGGACTTGCACGCGAAGGGTTCCGTACCATCATATTATATTTAACACAACATATTTAAAAAAACACGTTCCTTGTATGGGGACCACCTTTAATATTTAACTTTGTTTCTTTATTTGTTGTAATAGCTGCTATAGTAGTACAAATTCTTTAAAAAATTCAAGTGTCTACCTACTACGGTTCAGAAGGTATAGCCCTATGACAGACGAACGGACGGACAGCGGAGCCATAGTAATAGAATCCCGTTGGCATCCTTTGGGTACAGAACCCAAAACCTACTACAATCAACTACGTACAAAAATCTTTCCTTTTGACTCGGTGTTATCTGTCGTGCTGAGTAACAGGATCGTTCGAATGATAAACGATGTGAGATCTCCCGGCTTCACTCCCCTAGATACGGGTTTTTCTGTTCCATAACCGTTATTTATCATAACGGTATGATATATCGGTATTTTTATTGTATGAGCTCTTCTTTGTAAAGGTTGTTATCGGGACTAAAAGAAAAATCTGTGATTTGTGAGTTTGGCAGGTTGCAGGTTGAAAAGCCTCGCATCTACCTATATCTATACAGGGTTATTGGTGAAACATTAACAACCTCTTAAGAGGTCATTGTACTCATCATAATGAACAATGTTTACTATGGGACCAAACTTGATATCGCGAAAAAAAATCAGCTTTTCCCTACATTTTGACGAGATAGACGAACATAAATGTAGAGAAAAGCTGTTTTTTTTTCGCGATTTCAGGTTTGGTCTCTAAAAGTTGTTCATAATGATGAGTACAATGACCTCTTAAGAGGTTGTTAATGTTTTACCAATAAACCTGTCTATATAAAATTTAAAGTCCTGACTGACTGATATATCAACGCACAGCCTAAACCGCTGGTCCTAAAGACATGAAATTTTTAGGGTGTGTTCTTTGTGAAAATTAGGTATCCACTAACAAAGGGTTTTTCGAAATTCCACCATCAACCGGGTACATATCCACTCCGGGCTGCTACAGAGAAATTGTTGATAGAAAAACCCAACAACACTTTGCGCAACCCGGGAATCGAACCCTCATGGAGGACCTCATGCTCAGCAGTAGCACTTGCGACCACTACATCAACGCGGCCATTATATAATACTAGCTGTGCCCCGCGGTTTCATCCGCATAAGTCTCGATCCCGAATGAATATCGGGATAAAATGTATCCTATGTCCTTTCCCGGGACTCAAACTATCTCCATACCAAATTTCATCTAAATCGGTTTAGCGGTTTAAGCGTGAAGAGGTAACAGACAGACACACTTTCGCATTTATAATATTAGTATGGATTTTATTGTGTAGTTTATATAGATAGTAGATTTTTTTGTCACCCTTATAAGAATATAATAGAATACTCTCTATACATATAAATTACAGACATAATTATAGAAACTATACAAAGGGTGACACAATGGGCGGTCTTATCGCTAAAAGCGATATAAGGTATATTATTTACCCACAAACAATATACATAAAATAATCAGCCTTTAATGTTCCCACTGCTGGGACACAGGCCTCCTCTCTTCGAGAGGGAGTGGGCTGTAATCAACCACGCGTGCCCAGTGCGGGTTGGTAGATGTCACCATGTCTTCGAATTTTTGTTTTCTAGGACATGTTTTCTTTCACCGTTTTGAGAGCAGTGGTGGTGAAATAATTTACACAAAGTAAAGCGCTTGCCTCGGTACGAATCCCCGACCTACACCTCTTAAGTTGGGGTCGTTAAAATAAAAAAAAATGTACCAATAGTGAAATACGAAAAACAAACAATAGCAAAATAAATACAAACAGAATTCTAATAGAAATTCGTCCACCATGTTGTTTCGATAAAAACACTTTCATTGCATTCTATTAATTTGTGTTTGTTTGCCGTTAGCATACAATAGTATTCGCTTGTTTTTTTTTTTACTTTGAGTATGGTAAAATAAAGGATTAATTTTCGGAAAGAATTTGGTGCAATAAATAAATGGAAAAATGAATTGAATGTTCTAATCTTTATCACCGTCATGTGAACCGATTACCTTCTTTTTGGTGGAGTGTCGATGGTGATCTAAACGGACTCTGCCCATAATTTGGCCACGTGTTTGGCGACATCACTTGCGTCCATCAGTTCCCATAATGTGCAGACGTTAGGACACTCAGGACATGATATTAAACGCCCCATCGTCTGTGGAATGCATCTCATTTGCACTCCAAGCCCGATCATCATCATCATCATTTCAGCCGAAAGACTTCCACTGCCAGACACAGGCCTCCCCGAAGCACCTCCACTTCGACCCGTTCTGTGCTTCTCGCATCCAACGGGTTCCTGCGGCCTTCACAAGGTCGTCGGTCCACCTTGTGGGAGGCCTTCCAACGTTACGTCTTCTGGTACGCGGTCGCCACTCCAGACGCTTTCGGCCCCATCGGTCATCTGTTCTGCGAGCAATGTGCCCTGCCGACTGCCACTTAAGTTTGGCAATTCATCGGGCTATGTCGGTTACCATGGTTCTCCTGCGGATCTCTTCAGGAGCAGGCATAAATTCTGAAGTTTCTACGCTAAATAAAACCGTGTGATATCACACTAATCACACTTAATAATATTATAAAGGCGAAAGTTTGTGAGTGTGTGTGTGTGAGTGTGTTTATATGTTTGTTACTTCTTCACGCTCAAACGGCTGGACCAATTTTGATGAAATTTGGTGTGGAGGTAGCTGACACCCTGGATTAACATATAGGCTACTTTTTATCCCGATATTCCCACGGGATCGACATTTACGCGGGTGAAACCGCGGGGCGCAGCTAGTGAATCATAATTTGAAAACGTTTCAATATTGGCAGTCGGTACCAATTTCTCATACCGGCGCCAGACGGCCGATATGAGATCGTCGCCGCGAGAACGGAATATGAACTGAATTTCAACGTCAACGTCGTATTTAGGTGACGCTAAGTATGGCGAGCTACATACCTAGGTATACTGAGAATATCTGGTTTACTTGGAGTTAAAATGATATCGTTGAATGATACACCGTCTAATATACAGAGTTATGGGTAAAACATTAACAACCTCTTAAGAGGTCATTGTACTCATCATTATGAGTAACTTTTACTATGGGACCAAACCTGAAATGGCGAAAAAAAATCAGCTGTTACCTACATTTATGTTCGTATAACTCGCCAAAATGTAGGGAGCAGATGATTTTATTTCGCGGTTTCAGGTTTGGTCCCATATTAAAAGTTGTTCATAATAATGAGTACAATGAGTTCTTAAGAGGTTGTTGATGTTTTACCAATAACCCTGTATACGAAGCTGGAATCAATGAATATTCTACGTTTCTCCAGTGAGACCATCTTAAAATAAAATTAGATAGTCGAGAGCTTTATATAGATCGTATCCTTTTTGCATTTCCACTGGCATAGGTTAGATGCCAGAAGAATCTCTTTTGTACTAGCTCCAGTCGGAGGATGTGCGTGGAGTAATAAGGTTTACTCCCCGTCACTTTCCCTAAATGTTCACTAGAAAACCAGCGTCAGACAGTATCTGTCTGGCATTAATGCTGAAATGAACCTTTTTGGCGCAGCCGTGAGGCACACACTATTGTTGTTGAAACATAATTTTTATTTTGTTAATTTTGTATTTTTGTGTTTCACAAACTGTGTCCAAATAAACATTTTTCTTTCTTTCTTTCAAATTGTACAGTCAGCGTCAGAGAAATGGAACCCCCCCAAGACTTAAAGACTATCGCCCGAGCACGCTCGGGCCCGCCGTCGCTCGTCGCTCGAGCGACGCGGCGGGCGGCGCGGCGGCGCGGCGGCGCTGGCGCGTCACGTGAGCCTTGAGCAGCTCCCTCCCCCGCCGCCGCACCCATCTCTGCCCGAGCGCATCCAACGGTCCGCCTCAGATATTATTTGCAAGTTTCATTCAAGTTTTTAATAGTTCTAGGTATTTTTTCGGCTTCCTTCTGGCCGAACCGTATACCAAGAATAACTTACAAAAAGACACTTTGCGTGCGATTAAGATACGAACCCGCATCACCAGGCGCCAGCCGATCATCGAGACCGTGTCTTATACTACTAGGCTATTGGCTCAGTTGTCAACCTCAACGAAAATTGGAATAGTATTACTCCATAAAACGAACAAGATTATTAACGGTCTAATCTTCTAGATAATAAGGTTTAAATTTCAACTTTCGTTTTATATTTAATACCTTAGTTTTACAAAATGCAATACGCATTAACTCCTCAATTAACTAAAAGATAAGGTTGAAATTAGCTTGTTTGGTTGAATATATGTGTTGATTCCGATTGTTGCACTACCGTCATTTTACTTCAGAAACTTAACTGCTGTATGAACTGCGAGTTAAGGTTGAATTTAGAATACTTTTTCGCTTTATTTAGTAAACTGTGATTGAGGGTATAATTATTTTTTAAATGGTTTCGTTTTCGTGCCGATTCGCTTGTGTGTAATTATCTTCGTCGTAATATTATCAAATTTATTAAGTTTTTGACCAGTTGATTCTATTAACCGATGGTATGGTTTGATTAACAACTTTTTTGAAGGCTAAAATTGTTGTTATCTGGGAACAGGAACAAAGCATAAAGAAAATAGCACGAGTTATGGGCATAACGGTAAGATTTATGTTATACTTCCACATATTACCTATTTATTGTTGCAATAATGTTATGTATTTCTAATATTATTATTTTCATTGCAGAGAAAAACAGTTCGTAGATGGATACAAAGGTATCAAGCGACGGGTGATGTGAAATGTGATCGCCAAGGCCAGAGAAAACACAAATGGAGCGACAACGTAATATTGTGAAAGTTCATTTAGTGGCACCCTTCAAAACTTCAAGAAGTGATAGACTGTGACATCCTCTCCGTTATTATAAGGCAATTTACTCGGCAGATTGATTGTGTAACGTATCTGATAAAATTGCGTGGGAACATATATGAGCAAGTGTTATTAATTCCCAATATTTGTGGGATCCATAACTCGTAGTTAATCAAAAACAAACAACTTTTATAATTATTATCAATCCAGATAATCTGGTTTACAAGTAGTCTTGTAATGTATTAACGATGCACCATCTGACCTCACATATTTTTCTAATGTTGTGTTAAATAAGGGTTATTAGAAAATGTGATAAAAGAGAAAGATGTATATTGCTATACTATTATAGTTTAGCATGTTGATTCTTCCTCTGTAATTCACAGACACAAAAGACAAAATTTCTTTTTTTTTAAAGGTTTTTTTCCGATAAGTAAGTATAAAAAAAATCTGTTTTCACAACTTTAAATAAATAAATATTATTGTAGTTATGTTTCTATAAATATATATATAATAAACGAACCTTTATCTAATGTTAAACGTTCTAAACCTCATCCAGGGTATCTCTTTTGTGTTTAGTTAATATTCTAAGTAAATAACCCCAATTTAACACAGATAGAAAACTGTATACTCAACCTGGAAGTGGATTCCATCAAGTCCTAGAAATGTAATTAGAAAAATAAATGAATATTGTTTATCAAAATGCCTAGCTTTTATTACAAACCTCCATTTGATTTCTTAAATAATAATTAACGAAAATCACCTAATAAAGAAACTAAAAAAAAAGGGTAAAAAAATAAATAAATAAAATAAAGGAAAAAGAAATATTCTCATCTGCGGATTTGAACTCGTGACCACCGCATCGCCAAGCCGCAGTGTTAACCATTAGACCAACACGCCACTTACGTTACATTACGAAAAACTTAAATAGGTTTGATGTCAATACCAAGGGGGGTACCTTGTTTGTGAAGCGAACTGTACACAGGATTCTAAGATACTACGAACGATACAGTTGTACAACAAGATCTTTGTCCGATTGCGCTTAAAACCAGCAACATTCCTTACAACAAATCCCAGCATATCTTAACGGCATTAATAATATACAGGGTGAGGGGCCCGTGGCTAAATAATAACCGCCGCACAGGTCCATCGATCAGGTTAAGCTAGCTTGCCGCGGTTGGTCTGTGAATGGGTGACCATCATGCATGTTTACATGCCGTGACCCCTCTGTGCCTCGGAAGGCACGTGGTCTCGGCTGTCATTCGTGGATCTTTGACAGTCGTTACACAGAAGCTCGAAAGTCTGACTCCAATCTCTTATTGAAAAGTGTTAATGGTAGAAATCTAACATAGAAATATGCATTAATGATTCTAATTCTCTAAATATGTACCTGTCGTTGGGGCGTAACTCCCAACAGTGAAATTGTTATGGTAATGTAAGGTACGCACTTGTAAGGTGCGTTATGTTATGTTAATGAGTAGACGAATGATTTCCCTTGATGGATTTATTGCTACTGAATGTAATTATACAATTGTTCTACTTAAATGCTATGTTGAAGGAATGCACAGCTAAACAATATTGATGTGCATAAAGAAATGTGTGACGTACAAACTACCTCAAAGGTCAATGTACAGCGTAGCTCGTACACCTGTTATTGTCGCGAATCATATTTTGATCAAGATACAATCTGACACTGACCTGCAAATTGCAAAAAACGTAAGAAAATTTGAATTTCACGGTCTCAACTACCCATTCACCTTAAAGTCTATTTGTACTATATTGCTAATTAACAAAGTTGTTTTCAAGCACACTGTTCGGCTCAGCTGTTCAATTCAATTGTCTTTTACGTCTTGTTTAGTATTTGAATTACTTTGTTAATAAAAGATAGTATCTATTTACTGCTAATTCGATTTAGAAAGAAGGTTTAGAGTAACATAGTTAAACATAACGGTTATTTATGTTGTTTTAAAAACGGATCCGAATGGTTTCAAGAAGGTATTTTCTTAAATGTATTGTTATTGCTTTATTTCTATGAGTAAAATTGATTAATTCATTAAAAACATTGAAATATTTGACAGCTATTTCGATGTTGCCAACTTCCAGAATACACAGCCTTCAGTTTATAAACGGTAATACACGCGGGCCCAGTGCACTTCGCTACGCAACTTACGGCGTAACACTGTGCTACGGCGTAGCGTATTGGCTACGGCGGCGTAGCTTGTACTGTGCTACGGTGAATTTTATTTTTCATTGATCATTTTACAATCAATAAATTGTAATCATAGTTGAGTCATGTACAAACTATTTTTTTTGATGAACATTGATTGTTGTTCGACACGGTACGCAAACGTATCGATCGAGTGGTTATGAATAGCTATGCTGGAATGAAAAAAAGGAGAAAAAGTAAACGGTTAAAAGCTGCTCTTATAGCTAACCTTTATGTAAAGGTAAAGTTGTTCATCTTACGTAAATTATGTAAAATATTCAACTATTCGTATTTACAATTCAATTCAACGTTTTCTTGCAACTGTAACGGTACTTTGTTTTTAAGAGGTATTGGAAATGAGCTTTTTTTTTATAACTGTTTGAATTTATAGTTTCTTTTATAGCGGCTTTGGGTTTATTAACCGGTGTGACCCGGTCGGGTCGGGTAAAGTGGTAGGTACTGGGTTTTTCCATCTGGGATTTCTCAGTAACAGCTCCCCGAGTCTGGATTGGTGCTTGTTTGATGGCAACAGGGTATTAGGCCTATTACGTGGGACTTAACCCTTCGTGGATCCACGCGAGACACAACGGCTTTTTAATTAATTTCTGTAATTACGGCATTCAACCAACTAAACCCCTATTATACTACACGATATTTAGGGCCCGATATTTAGGCTATGTCCCAGCAGTGGGAAAAGTACAGGCTGATTATGCACGGACTCATAATACGTGTTATGGTAATCTTTTTTACCATATTTGACCTCAAAGCAAAGCATTTTCCAAACTAAATCGAAATAAAAATCCACATGAAAGTTACCATAACTCACCAACCGGACTAAATCACAAATTGTTGAACTTCCAACTCGACTAAATTGCATGAAACCAGACATTATGGCCCTTTGTAGACGGTACGGCGTTTAATCCGCAACGTAGGAAAATCGTGTCCGTGAACAGGCTTCCATAGTGACCCATACAACACTGACGAACTATGCATATACACTACACACGGCGTATAAACCGCGCCGTAGTTAAACGTGTCTGACAACAAGCTTTCATAGTGACCCATACAACACTGACGAACTATGCCTATACACTACACACGGCGTATAAACTGCGCCGTAAATAAATCGTGTCCTTCAACAGGCTTCCATAGTGATCCATACAACACTGATGACCGTGCGTGCCTACACACGGCGAATAAACCGCGCCCTAGAAAAAACGTGTCTGTAAACAAGCTTCCATAGTGATCCATACAACACTGATGACCGTGCGTGCCTACACACGGCGAATAAACCGCGCCGTAGAAAAAACGTGTCTGTAAACAAGCTTCCATAGTGATCCATACAACACTGATGACCGTGCGTGCCTACACACGGCGAATAAACCGCGCCGTAGAAAAAACGTGTCTGTAAACAAGCTTCCATAGTGATCCATACAACACTGATGACCGTGCGTGCCTACACACGGCGAATAAACCGCGCCGTAGAAAAAACGTGTCTGTAAACAAGCTTCCATATTGATCCATACAACACTGATGACCGTGCGTGCCTACACACGGCGAATAAACCGCGCCGTAGAAAAAACGTGTCTGTAAACAAGCTTCCATAGTGATCCATACAACACTGATGACCGTGCGTGCCTACACACGGCGAATAAACCGCGCCGTAGAAAAAACGTGTCTGTAAACAAGCTTCCATAGTGATCCATACAACACTGATGACCGTGCGTGCCTACACAAGGCGAATAAACCGCGCCGTAGAAAAAACGTGTCTGTAAAGAAGCTTCCATAGTGATCCATACAACACTGATGACCGTGCGTGCCTACACACGGCAAATAAACCGCGCCGTAGAAAAAACGTGTCTGTAAAGAAGCTTCCATAGTGATCCATACAACACTGATGACCGTGCGTGCCTACACACGGCGAATAAACCGCGCCGTAGAAAAAACGTGTCTGTAAACAAGCTTCCATAGTGATCCATACAACACTGATGACCGTGCGTGCCTACACACGGCGAATAAACCGCGCCGTAGAAAAAACGTGTCTGTAAACAAGCTTCCATAGTGATCCATACAACACTGATGACCGTGCGTGCCTACACACAGCGTATAAACTGCGCCGTAGAAAAATCGTGTCCGTCAACAGGTATAAAAAAAAAAAAAAACAGGCTTCCATAGTGTCCCATACAACACTGATGACCGTGCCTACACACGGCGAATAAACCCAAGTTTCACGTACCTAACTACGTGTCTGTAAAGGGCCTTTTTTTTTTTTTTTTTTTTTTTGCGGATGGGAAATCATCAAATGACCCCTCCCGCTCTGGGTGGAGCGGAAGGGAGTGTCAGACTCTTACTGACTAAAACCCACCCGTGTTCCTTCCTTAGCCCTTTATGTTCCGGGCCAGCGGTAACCCTTTCGGACAATCCCGCTGACCTCTGTAAAGGGCCTTAGTCGTCCATTTAAGTTCGAAATACCAAATGCGGTTAACAAATGGTACAATTTGTTCGAGGGAATCAAAATATGTCGGCGTCCCTGTGAGGTACCATCATTTGCTGCGGCGGCAAAAAGTTAATGTTGATTTACTGCCAACATTAAGATGTCCAATTTATTTTCTTCTTTCCGATTAAGCTGGTTTCTAATGTAATAAATCAGTTTCTTTAGATTACATGGAGGTTTTTTGTAGGTTTTGAAGACGGGAACTAACAACTTTGTTCTTGATCGACTTCGTTTTTTTTGACTTATGTTGGTTTTGCTACATGCAAATTACTTTTATATTGGAGATTATTTCATATTTTATTATGAATCTAGAACAGTAACTATCCGGAAAATGTGATACACATGGATACACCCTTTTGATTTAAAATGAAATTGAACTGAATATAGATTGGTCCACTATAATTTAACCTTTTTGGTCATGATCATATAGAGGCATGAGGAACAGGGTTTAAAGTTCACTCATCCTCTGGCCAAACGGGTGTCATGTCTGGTGGGCAACTGCTCTACGATTGATGTCGGGACGTTTGTATATTGTGAAGAATTAGCAATAATATTTAATAAAGCAAATTCACTTGAATACAATCGTAATTTTATTATATTTCAAACTGACAAGATTGTTAATTACCCGTTACTATGGTAATCAGTTCTATATACAAATCATACAAGAAGTTTGTATTTCATAGGTACAATCTTTACACCCACACTTCTTTTAAGAATTTGATCGTAGACCAATTCCATGAGATAGGTCGTTCAACCTAGGTCCATATAGAGGTTTAGTAAACATATCTGCTAGTTGCACTTGTGCTGCAACTTGCTTAACCACTAGTTTTCCTTTTGATACACATTCTCTAATGTAGAAGTGTCTCAGACTAATATGTTTTGTACGACGGTGAAACTCATAAGGGGGATTGTATGATAATTTCACCGCAGACTCATTATCAATGCATAATGTAACTTTTAAAAATGCTGAGTTAGATAGATCTGCTAAAAGCTTTTTCAACCACACTATTTCTTGAGCTGTTTCGCTTGCAGCTACAAGTTCGGCCTCTGTTGTTGACAGAGCAACTGAAGTTTGTTTCTGACTCTTCCAGGCAATAGCAGTACCGCTATAAAGGCAAACCATGCCTGTGGTAGAATGCCCAGTCTCTGGATCTCCTCCATGATCGGCATCTGAGTAGCACATCAAGTCATCTGCTTTGGATTTACTCATTGGATAAAATGTTAGTCCTTTATCGTGAGTTCCATTAAGGAAGCGAAGAATTCGCTTTACAGACACAATATCCTCCTTACTAGGGTTTTCTAAATGTCTTGATGCGACTGACACTGCATAACAGATGTCGGGTCTTGTTGCAACCATCAGGTAAGCCAGTGCTCCGACACAGTTTCGATATGGAAATTTCATGTCTTTATTTTCATCAGTCTCTTCCATTTTTGTCATCTTAAGTGCAGGAGATGTAACTGGTTTGCTGTTTTCCATGCCAAATCGTTTTAGGACCTTTTTAGCGTAAGCTGTTTGTCTTAAGTTTATTGATCCATCTTTGTTTTTATTTATTTCCATACCAAGGAAATAGGACGCTGGCTTCGTTGTTATTTTGAAGTTTGTTTCAAGTTCATTTAAAAACTCTTGACCAGCGCTGTCAGTGGAAGCCACCAAGCCGTCATCGACATAAAGTCCTACAATAACCTTTGAGTTTCCCTTGATTCTTACATACAAGCAGGGATCTGCCTCACTTCTCTGAAATTTTGCGTCTATTAGAAACTTATCTATGCACTCATTCCAGCATCTAGGTGCTTGTTTTAAACCGTAGAGGCTTCTCAAAAGTCGGCATACTTTTCCTTTAGGTACATTAAGTCCATTCGGTGGTGCCATATAAATTTCTTCTTCCACTGTACCGTTCAAGAATGCAGTTGTGACATCGAATTGTTGTAAATTCAGATTTTCTTTAGCTGCAATTCCCAGTATTGCTCTGATAGTTGCAAGTCGTGCCACTGGACTGAACGTTTTATCATAGTCAATACCTTCGCGTTGAGAGAAACCTTTGATGACTAGTCTCGCCTTGTAACGGTCTATGGTTCCATCCGGGTTTCTCTTTATTTTGTATATCCATTTGCTTGATAAAGCTTTTCTACCTTTTGGTAATGTGGCAAGTTTCCAGGTATTATTTTTCTGAAGTGAATTCATCTCGCTTTGCATAGCTTCTTCCCATTTTTCTCTATTTTCCGATGACATTGCTTCATTATATGTTTTGGGCTCAGTATAGTTGTCTTCTAACTCTGCCACAGCGTTCATAACAAAATCATCAAAACGTATGGGCTTGCGTATTAATGAATGATCACGCAAAGCTCTGGTTTCTGTTCGCTCGTTGGTAACTTCATTCTGAGATGGCATTGGTTCTTCAACAATTTCATCTTCTTCAGAAATTGTATTATTATTAGTTCCTGTTTGCATTTCTGTTTCATCTACTTCAGAAATTGTATTATTATTAGTTCCTGTTTGAATTTCTGCTTCAAACCAAGTGTCTTCTTCTCTTTCTTCTATTTCTCTATTTATATTTGGTTCTAGAAACTCAATCTCTACATATTCTTTTTCTTTTCTTATTTCATTTTTGTTATTTTTACTAACATCTCCTTCTTTTAAGACGTAGTAGAATTTCTGCATTATGTTTACATCTTTGGTTACAATCACTTTTTGCGTTGATGGTACCCAAATACGGAAAGCCTTCGATATTTCAGAGTATCCAATGAAGACTCCAGGTATTGCTTTGGCATCAAACTTATTTAAGTTTTGTCTTCCTTTTAGAAGAACGAATGCCTTTGCTCCAAATCTATTAAGGTGCGCAACGCATGGTTTTCTGCCAACCCATTTTTCAAATGGTGTTGCATTTCCAATGCTGTTGTTTGGACTTCTATTTGATAGGTAGTTTGCTGTGTAGATGGCTTCGCCCCACAGATATATCGGTGCGTTAGACTCAATCATTAGACTCCTTGCTTTTTCCAGTAAAGTTCTGTTTTTCCTTTCCGCAATTCCGTTTTGATGCGGTGTGTAAGGTGCAGATAATCTTCTGGTTATGCCATTTTCTTTTAAGAAGTTGTTGAACTCATTGTTACAATATTCCGTGCCATTGTCGGATTGTAGGCATTTAATTTTCTTTTCCATGAAGTTTTCTACTTCAGCTTTATAGATCTTGAACATGTCTATGACTTCATTTTTAGTCTTTATGCAAAATACTCGACTATATCTGGTGAAATCGTCAATAAATGTGACAAAATATTTGTTTCCAGCACAAGAAGCTTTTGGCATCGGGCCACACACATCACTGTGTACAATCTGAAGTGGTTCAGAAGTGCGAGTTTCAGTTCTTGGTTTCCCGATCGTAGCTTTCATTTTGGCTTTAATACAAACTTCACATTCATCCGGCTGTTCATCAATCTTAAAATTAAGTCCAATCAAACTTTCATTCTTCATTGCTAGTTTCATATCAGTATAGTTCATATGTCCCAGCTTTGAATGCCATTCAGAAATATTATTATTTTGAACTAAATTTACTTTTTCGTCTTTTGCGTTTATCACAGTCTTGGGAAATATCGCATAGAGTCCATCTTCAGTTCTCTTCGCTTTAATCACAATACCATATTTTGGATTTTTTACTGTAGCTCCATCCTTTTTGAAGAGTACTGTATTACCAGCATCTGTTATCTTCCCAATAGATAGGAGATTGGTACAAAGGTCTGGAATGAACAGTGTATTGTGTAGATTAATCTCTTTATTTGAATTTAGTAAGAGATCAACTCTTCCTTTTCCCAGTATGTTTGTGTTGTGATCTTTAGAAGCTAGTTTCAGTGTTTTATTCATTTGTTCTATTTCACTGAAATATTCTTTGCTATAGCACATATTGGATGTGCATCCACTGTCCAAAATCCATTGTTTCTGGAATGCTTCATCTTTTGCTAATAATGCTAAGCTATTGACTTCTTTTTGGTTATCTTTATTCCCTTTATTTTTAGGATTATTCTTGTTCTTATTTTTGTAATTATTCCAACAATTCTTAGTCATATGCCCCTTTTTATTGCATATTTTGCAGTATAAATTTGTTTTTGCATAGAACGATTCTTGTTCGTTCGGGCTTGTACTCGGTTGGGTTCCTTGAGTGTTTTTTCCGCGCTTGAAATTCCTCTATAATTTTTATTTTTAGTTCATCCGGTTTCGGAAGGTTATCACGGGATTCAATCGCAACTCTAAAAGTTTCAAATTCTGAGGAAAGGCTATACAGCATCAAAATACTTAATAAATCTTCATGAACGGCGACATTCATGTCTTCCAGTTTGTCTACAACGTCCATAAAGTTGTCTAGATGTTCCTTGATGTCGTTACCTTTCTCATATTTTTTCAAAATTAGTTGCTTCAGTAGCGTTGCTTTCCTCGCAGGACATTTGCTAGCGTGAGTTTCGTTTAGCTTTTTCAAAACTTCATAAGCTGTTTTACAGTTTTTTACTTGTTTTAATTCGGACGGCGATATTATGAGAATTAACTCGCTGATAGCCAGCAGGTTTCCTTCAATATCCGACTCACTTGCATTTTTTAAGTCTATTTGTTGTTCTGCATATTTCCATAGCTTTCCTTTAACTAGAACGGCTTTGGCTTGTATTGCCCATGTGTCGTAATTTTCTTTATTTAAATTTTCTATTTTGTTCGACATCTTTGCCTCTTTTTTTTTTCGATTATGTATTCGCCTTGTTTTCAGTTGTTACATTATAGTGTTTTTTTCACTATTATTTGTAAACGCTCTGCTTTGTACTAATCTTCTATATCAGTAACCACGTTAGGTTTTTTTTTTCAACCACGTTAGGTTTTTTTTTCCAACCACGCTCTGCTACCATGTGAAGAATTAGCAATAATATTTAATAAAGCAAATTCACTTGAATACAATCGTAATTTTATTATATTTCAAACTGACAAGATTGTTAATTACCCGTTACTATGGTAATCAGTTCTATATACAAATCATACAAGAAGTTTGTATTTCATAGGTACAATCTTTACATATATATTATGCTGGTTGCGTAGTAAACTCTGCTTGCGCGATGCAGGATTTTGCGTACCGCATGTAGCGATGAAGATCATAACCATAATTTTCTAAAATCTACTTTCTATTGAACAGGTATTTTCCCTTAAACAGTTTTTATCCTAGACTAGCTGACCCGATAGACGTCCTATTAAAATTTCGATCATTTATACCAAAACCCCATAGAAAATGCTCTTTAAGTTTTCCCGAATTTTCCAATTTTTCAGGCAACGTTTTAAACAAGTTGATTCGGACTATTTACGAACGTTGCCAACGAACAGCATTACAATTTTAATGTACATATAGATTTATTATATTTCACTGATTGAAACCTATCAATGTTTAAATATAATCCTTTCACGAAAACCACAATATCCGATTTCCGATAGTAATGAATTCCACAAGCAGACAAAAGACAGAACATTACTATGAAAACAGCATTCAATTTGTTCGGAGGGTAGTTCATAATTTTTCCGACGTCATTGTTCGGGAGTTGCATAATGAGTTAATGTCTCAATTGCTCATCGAACAGTCGAACGTCCTTTATGCGTTTTATGATGGGAAATAACGGGTAGTATTGAAGGCAATCTTTGGCTTGGATGGAAGCCAAGTTATGCGGAGAATTATAAGGATATTTGTTCATAGCTTTTCTTTGCGGGTAAGTAATAAATAAGATGAATCATTACATAAAAGCGTTTACGACGTACGGTATTTCATACAAACTTTCAAGCTTTTGTTTTTCGAAATGAATGAACCGATTTTAATAAAACTTCATACGCATAAGCAGGATACAAAGCAGTCTAAAAAGTTGCTCAAGAACATTTTCAAAAAATAGTGTTACAGCCAAATTAGACCGATTTAAAATTTTCCATAGAAACAGAGATCCCAGTTATCTTTTTAGGGTTCCGTAGTTCTGACAAGGAACCCTTATAGTTTCATCATGTCCGTCCGTCTGTCTGTCTGTCCGAGGTTTTGCTAAGAGACCGTTCGTACTAGAAAGCTGAAATTTTGTAGAAGTATGTACATATATCAATTACGCCGATAAAGTGGTAAAATAAAATTTTAGAAAATATATTTTTTTAGGGTAGCTCTCCTACATGTGAAGTGGGGATGAATATTTTTTTCATCGTCTACCCCATCGTGTGGGGTATCGTTGAATAGGTCTTCTACATGGAGGTTGCCAAAATTACTTTTAAGCCCTTATTTTTCGAAATTAATGAACCGATAAACTTCATACGCATAAGCACGATACAAAGGTCTATAACACTATTTTTCGAAAATGTTCTCTACTAACTTTTTAGTCCTTTGTATCTTGATTATGCGTATGAAGTTTCATTAAATTCGGTTCATTCATTTCGAAAAATAAGGGCTTGAAAGTTTGCATGAAATTCCGTACGTATTAAACGTTCTTAATCCTAGATATTTGTATTCAAATCAGATGAAGTCACTAACCAGAAAGAAAACAGGCGAGAGCGTTTCTATGGAGAAACGACCACCCGCATTTCCTCTTATTGTATTGTTATTATGTAGTTATCGACCCTGCACATTAGCGCGTGACGGAGTTTTAGTGACGACTGAATTGAGTGATTTGTAATTAAGGTACGCGTAAACGTACTTTGCTGTACGAGCATTATTAGCTCGTACAAATTTTCTTGTCCCTTTTTAAATTACAAACATGACTAATATGAGTACACGGTATTATTTGTCAAACGTTTTATGTATGAACCCTTAAAGAGGGAGTGAAATTGGCAGAGAACACAATAAAAGAACAGGTCAATGACTGGCACGTGACCGAAATAAAGCGCGTTTACATTGGTTCCCAATGACGTCACACATGTTAAGCCAAATGGTTTCTGAGAATTAGCCAATCACACGAAAGTTTGTGAGTGTGTGTGTGTTTATATGTTTGTTACATCTTCACGCTCAAACGGCGGGACCAAATTTGATAAAATTTTGCATGGAGGTAGCTGACACCCTGGATTAACATATAGGCTACTTTTTATCCCGATATTCTCACGGGATCGAAACTTATGTGGGTGAAACCGCGGGGTGCAGCTAGTAGCTTCTTACAGCGAAGTTTTTGAAGAAATAATGATTTCCTATCGATGCTTCTTAAAAGTATGAGGAAGGGGAACTCGATGGGTTAAGTCATGAATCCCTGAATTCTCTCCATTTGGGATCAGCGAGATTAATTAAAAGAAGAGCGGTGGGCGTCACATAACGGCCACAGTGAGGACTGTCATGAAAATGATGGCACTAGGGTCACTTTACGGTGTCAAAAAACGCTTTCTATAGGAAAACACACCATTCCTGCCTAGTTGCTATTCCACCAATTCGCACTAAGCGTTTTTCAAATGTCCTTTATAATGCGCACGGCAAAAGAGTGGAACTCTCTACCTGCGCGGCTGCGTCTGTGTTTCCGAGCGCATACAACCCGAATCCCTTCAAAGTGAGAGTGAACAGGCTTCTTCTGGGTAAGCTCACTCCATCGTCGACTTTGTCTCTGTCACCTCTGACCTAAACTAGAGTCAAGATCAAACCAACAAAAAAAAAAAAAACAACAACAACTGACTTCCATAAATACCTATCGTTTCAGTAGTGACGTCATTCGTCAGTAAATAGCTCTTCTACTTCTAGGAAACCGTGGCTTTACTGTATACCTGTGCATGAAGCGGTATTTTGTAAAGAAAATACATTATATCACATGGTTACTATTATTGAACCAGTCACTGAAAGATTTCTCGGATGTGTTGAACGATATTTAATGACCATGATTTTCCGCTTAGGACAGAAGGGAGGCTGTTTAGAATGGGTAGGATTTACTTGAAGAATGTGTAACGAATGTTTAGACACTTGAAATACTCAAGAGTGTTGACTAAACAGTCAGTGGACTATTTATGCCCGTTTCCATTACATAAAATGTAATGCGCAAAACATTACATTTTTAAATGATAAATTAATCTAATTTGTGTATTTCTATTAGAATTACTTTGACATTTAATTGACTAATTTTATTACCTATCTATGATGAGTTGATGACACTGTTTAGTAGGATATTTTATTTTTTTAAATTATTATTTGGATTGTTAATTATTTGAATAATGGATAAATTTATAATTATTTGATGTTTATATAATAACAAATAATATTTGAACGCCGCTAAGACAAAACATGACTGTGATATATTTTTTTTGTAACATCTTCATTCATGTTAGATTGCATTATCATATTTTTTTTAAGTAAAATATTGTTCTTCCGTGGGGTGGGGACCTGGTGATTTGTAATACAGGCATTTTACGCCTAACTCAGACACCTGCTCTTCACATTGCTAAAAAACAAATAATATGTGAAACCTAGAATAAGCTTGTAATTGTGAGGAGAAATAAAGAACTTAATAAACCGGGTATCCCAGGTAACCTGTACCAGCGGTCAGTGGACACTAATACCTATTGGACCCCTATGTATGTTCCGCGATATTTTGTAGTTTTTGAGAGTAGCGCCCCAGAGCAGCAAGGGTGCTAAACGCCGCTTTTCTGCGTGACTTTACGACGTACGGCATTTCATACAAACTTTCAAACTCTTGTTTTTCGAAATGAATGAACCGATTTTAATGAAACTTCATACGCATAAGCAGGATACAAAGTTCTAAAAAGTTACTTAATAGCATTTTTGAAATATCTTATTTAAAAAAAGATAACTGGAAATCTCTGTTTGTATGGAAAATTTAAAATCGTTCTAATTTGGCTGTTACACTATTTTTCGAAGATGTTCTTAAATAACTTTTTAGACCTTTATATCCTGCTTAAGCGTATGAAGTTTTATCAAATTCGGTTCATTCATTTCGAAAAACAAGGGCTTGAAAGTTTGTATGAAATGCCGTACGTCGTAAATGCTCTTAACTGCGGCTTTAGATCACACAATGCTTTAAACGAATTATATGTTATACGTGAACTTATTTTTAACCAGTGCCTGATCTAACACAAGTATTTGCTTATCAATTTGATGTCGTTATGAAATATACACCAATAATACCCTGAATTGAACACAAGTACCTTATGACCGATTTTTAACAATTTTTCTTTGATTTCAGGTACTGTACGCATGATCGTAACAAATACTTGCCTGAAAAGAGTGAAAACAAACTGGGGATCTATTTAAAGGTTAGTTAATCCTTCTGCGAAGCAGTCATGCTAGCGAAGGAGGTGGCGGGACGGCTCAGGGAGAGAGCCTCCCGTCCCAGCCGCCGCGGGAGACGCTGCGGGCGTCGGGAGCCGCGCGACGACTCCCGGCCACCGTAGGCGCGGGCCTGCGGGCGGAGAGTAATGGGTAGCTCACCGTCCGATCAGGACTAGGCCCGTGCCGGACGGCGCGTACGTGTTCCACGCCCGCCTCAAAGAGATGTCAGCATCGAGGAGGGGCCCCATAGGGCCGAAGCCTGCCGGGTCAGCGGGATTGTCCGAAAGGGTTACCGCTGGCCCGGAACATAAAGGGCTAAGGAAGGAACACGGGTGGGTTTTAGTCAGTAAGAGTCTGACACTCCCTTCCGCTCCAACCAGAGCGGGAGGGGTCATTTGATGATTCCCAATCCGCAAAAAAAAAAAAAAAAAAAGCCGGAGATAGCCTACTTCCCCTCTTTATACTATGCTACTCGTGTTCACGCACTCATTCACAGCGTGGTTGTCCACTTGGTTACCACAAGTAAAGCGCAGGTTGCTTCGTCAGATAAAAATACCTTATAGGAACTTGTAAGAAATATTCTAAGATATTCTATTCTTTTTTTAGTAAATATTGAGAGGCGTTTGTTAAGAGGAAATGCGGTCGGAGAGACGAAAAATCCTAAGTAAAAAGTCGTAATTCGAGATTTGGCTCTGGCCTATTTTATCATCTGCCTAGCCTTTTCCCAACTATGTTGGGGTCGGCTTCCAGTCTAACCGGTTGCAGCTGAATACCAGTATGTTACATGGAGCGACTGCATACCTGACCTCCACAACCCAGTTACTGGGTAATACGATACCCCTTGGTAAGACTGGTTGTCAGACTTACGGGCTTCTGACTACCCGTAACGACTGTCAAAGATCCACGAATGACAGCCAAGACCAACGGCTTTACGTGCTTTTCGAGGCACGGAGGGGTCTCGGTATGTAAAGATAGTAACCCATCCACAGACCAACCGCGGCAAGCGTAGCTTAACCTGATCGATCGATCTGTGCGGCTGTTTTAGCCACGGACCCCTCTCGTCTATTTCCTCCTCCAATATTGGACCAATTTATAAGATATTTCATAAACTGAATAAGAAGGACGTATATTGTGTCCCTATGTTTTTATTTTTTCATTAATAGTTGTCAAATTTGTACACCAGGCCTCTGTTGACAGCGGCTTACATCGGCATTTTTTGAGGGTTCTAGTGCTTAATATAAAAAAATGTATCATCAAAAGGGAAAACATATATACATACAAGTAGTTAATATTTATTATTCTGTAAAAAAATCATTGCTTTATGGTCATTAACCAGAAAGAAAACAGGAGAGCGTTTCTATGGAGACGCGACCACACGCATTTCCTCTTAACTTGTTATTCCTGGTGCTACCTACGTGTTTTTTATGCTCAGACGCATTTAGAACGACGATTATTGTAAATATTTTCTTGAGTGGGTGTTGCGAAAAGGGCAAAAATATTTTATATAAATACGAGTGGTGCTCTTGTTTCCACGGTTTTTAACGACTTGATGAAACATCTAGATTTGTTAATTTTATATTAATGTTGGGTTGGGTTTAGAAACGTTCAGGCTCGAAAGGAAGAATGTGAGACTATTTGGGGGTTCTAGAGGCCCTTCTGAGCCCTCCACAACATTTTTTTTGCCGGAGATGCATGACTATTTGGGGGTTCTAGAGGACCTACTGAACCCTCCACAACATTTTATTTGCCGGAGATGCGTGACTATTTGGGGGTTCTAGAGGACCTTCTGAGCCCAAGTGATTGTAAGGCTTTGCCACAGATATTGTTAATGTGCTGAATGTCCAAGATTTAATAACCTACATATACAAGGTGTTGATTTGCATCCTTGTCAAATTTCAGGAGGTTGTCATAAAAGACATTTTACTAATTTAGTATTTTAGTACTTAGTAAAGTAAAAGGCGTTTGTTTGTGTGTGAAAGCGCGGTTATAGGGCTAGTAACAGACGGGCCGCGTTTAACTACATTACCATAATTACGTCCTTGAATTTGACTATAATGCAAATCAACACCTTGTATAACCCATCTTTTAAACACAACACAACACACATACACACACACACAACACACACACACACACACACATATAGAGAACTCATCGACAAAAGTCGCCAAACCGATCTCAAACACTGATTGGAAGTTCGCACGAAGTCGCACGGCATTGGATGTATAAATAGTCCCAATTAATTAGAGTCGGGGACTCTTTGAGAGTTGTAGCTGCCTCCGGAATACTTCGGATTGCCGATATCTATCTATATAAATAAAACAAAGTCGGGTTAGTTACACCATTTATAACTCAAGAACGTCTGGACTGATTTGTATGATCTTTGATTTGGATTTGTCTCTGCCCCGAATAGCAGAAAAACTATTAAGGCTGCACCGACCGCACAGTGGCGCCCTCATCGTTTGTTTGGTTATTTCTTTTATTTTAGAATGAAAATGCAGAAAATAAGCACGTTAAGTTGTGCTCCACCAGATTATACGTTAATATTATTATAAACGGTAGTTTGAAATTTTTTAGTTTTATTATAATCACTAAAACGGAAAGTAGTGGCCACTATTATCTGTTTTAGTGATTGGTGATGCGGGTGAATATTAGCGGGTGGTTTAATTTTATATTGGGCGAAGGCGGAGAGAATCAATTCTAGAACTTGCGGAAGTTAATGGATATCACTAATCCTATTATATAAAGGGGTATGAGCAGAGGACACGCAGCCGAGAAATTACACCAACATGAAGGAATTCAAGATAAGCACTAACCTGTGATGCTGCTGGCAACGGCGAAGACTCGCTGGGGCGCCCCAAACCTGCTCTGTTCCAGAAGATTATCTGGTGCACGGGCTCAGCAAACCCAAAAGACCGGTCTTTGAATGGGTTGCGAGCTGGTTACTTGCGGATTACAAAAATTAGTTATGGCGTCTTATTATGAGCGCGGCTCCAGCCTAAACTGACTGAGGGAGTCCAGTTGGCGAGCGTTAATTGGTAGCGGTGCGTCAGTACTTATTGACTGATTGGTTATGGTTAAGTGACGAAATGACAGCGTTTTTCTAACGTGCGAGCCCTTTTATAAGCTCGCGTCCCACTGCACCATCTTTGATGACGCGTAGGCCGTGCCTCTCTCTTCCGACATAGTGGTGTCTCATAAACGGCGCGAACATCCTCCCCCCTTTGAAACTCCGTAGGGGTTTCGAAAGAAAAAACATGAGGGAACTAAGGGCGGTGCCAAGTGAGAGGAGGTCCAACTAGCTGGACGTAGAATCATGGTTATGTTAAACTGAAGGTAATTAGCGGAAATTATATAATATAACAATAATAAATACTTAAATACTACAGGTGCGACTGTGACTAGGTCAATGACCGGTGGAATTATTGCGAAGGCAGCGAGTATAGTGTTACGACGGGACGTTTAAAAACTCCCCGCGCGGTACGTACTAGAGTCACCCTTACAACCCCGTCTTGACCAGGGTATACTTGTTCAATAACGCCAGTGGGCCAACGAAGCGGTGGTGAGTCATCCTGGTGTACTAGGACAAGTGTGCCAGCTTGTATGGGTGTGTCAGGCGAATTCCATTTTTGACGTAATTGAAGGGTGTGTAGGTAATCCACATGCCATCGTGTCCAGTCGCTTTGCGCTAAGCTGTCTAACAATTTCTTCCTGTTATGGAGGCTTACGGATGCGTCAACCTCGCAGGCAGGTAAGGACTGTAGTGGTGTTAAATTTAAAAAGTGTGCGGGCGTCAGAATCGAGTGTGGCTCGTCAGCTAGTAAGCACAGTGGACGTGAGTTTAGCACACACTCAGTCTGAGTTAAAACGGTCAGCAGCTCCTCATAGCATAGCAGCTGTTGACCGATGCAACGGTATAGATGTATTTTTATACATTTTATGTTTTTAATTTTGTTTTCAACGCATTCCTTTTGCAATTTGTGAAGGATCGCCATTTCAGCGGCTTCTAGATCTGTCGCTTGACTTACTTCGGAGGTAGGTAACTTGCGAATGAATCGCAAACCGTACACCATCATTCGCAATAGTTTCTTCCACGAAGAAACCCGCATGGCTAGTTCGACAAGTGCCGACGCTTCCATATTGGAAACGACGGTCAGTGTGACCGGACCCTTTGTCTCAAGTATAGGACCTTCAACTCGGGACGGCTCAAATGGCACAGTTTGCCATTCGGTTATGGGGCGACAGACCCAGGGCGGACCTTTCCACCACAAGGGGTGATCAATTATCTGCAATGGCAATAAGCCTCTTGACAGACAATCGCTAGGATTATCTGTCCCATTTATGTGGAAAAAGCGTTCAGGAGATAAGTTTTCCTGAATCTCAGTCACCCGACAGGCAACGAAGGTGTGCCCTCGGTGAGGAGGTGAATGAATCCATGATAAAGCAATCATTGGATCGCGGAAAGTAACAATATCCTGTATAGGATAGCGAGTATGGAAATTATTACGTACCTGCTGGACAAGCTTAGCTAGAAGTAATGCGGCGCATAGTTCCAGTCTTGCCAACGATACAGTCTTTAGTGGAGCCACTTTAGACTTAGCGCATACTAGCTGAGCGAATATAACCCCGTTAGGGTTCACCACATGCACGTAGATGACGCAACCGTAAGCCTTCATATTAGCATCACCAAACGCGGTTAGGTTTGCTACGAAGCCGGCCGCTACACCCAAATGGCGCGGTACTTGTAACGTAGATGACGAAAGCAGTTCGTTTCTAACGTGAGAACAACATAGGTTAGTCATTCCCGAGCGAACGAGACGCGCGGCGCGCGGCGGGACAAACAATCTAAATAGGCGAGCTCGCACTGAGTCGCTAAAGCGGTATAATAAATTTAAGAAGTAGCGGTCATTGCGAACTTGAGCGGTTATTGCAACGCTAAAACACCTAAAGTTAAGCGAAGGCGAGAAAAGGTCTGCCTGCAATTTGGGTTCTGCATGCAATAAATTAATAAAAAGCGGGTTGACGGGTTCCGTCTTGGCACTTGCGTCCAACACCACGAGGGTGTTTTTCGTTGGTAACTCAGACCGAACGACAGCGGGGTGGGGTGAGCAATACCCTTTAATTATAGCGGAGGAGGAATAAGGTATTTCCAATAAATAGCCTTTATTTAAATAGTCATTGAGTGACTTACCGGAGTCAGTTTTGGCACTGGTGTCCAATACTACTCGGGGTTTCGTCGTTGACTTATCAGGCCGAACGACAGCGTGATGGGGTACGAAGTACCCTTCAGTTATAGCGGAGGAGGAATAAGGTATTTCCAATAAATAGCCTTTCTCTAAACAATCATTAATAACGTCATTATAAGCGTGACGTAAAGCGGGGAGCGAATTAAATTTGCGCTCTAAAGCAGTTAACCGGCGTTGAGCGTGTATGAATGAGTTACCTAATGAGGTAGGTTCGACCTTGAAAGGCAGAGACACGATATACCTACCCCCGGGATGTCTTAATACCGTGGATTTATAAAATTCTTCACAGACTTGATGTTCTGTGTTTGTTATCTTTGTAGGCAGCACCTCCTCTATTTCCCAAAATTTCAATAGCGTAGCATTTAATCCACTCACAAGAGGGCCGAAGGACCAGGCGACATTGTTGGAGGTAACCGCAGGTAATTCTCCCATTACAATGTAACCAAGCGTGGTTTCTATAGCGTGAGGTGCCGAGCCCGCGGGAACGCTAACATCAGCTGATTCCATTAATGGAGGGGGTATTATTTTACCACCTAGCAAAATGAACGCGAACATTTGCGTTCCTAATATGGCGTCGATATTGCCTGGTAAATTCCAGCAATCATCCGCGAATGGTAAGTTTTTGAAATAATCCGTAGCCGACGCCTGTATTACCCTACTAGGCAATGGGTCGGCGATGTGGTCGATTACCAGCATGGTTAAACTATACTCCGCGTCGCTCACTCGAGATTGTATAGTGACGGTTACATAACCTCGTATAGGTGCCGAAATGGCGCCAACTGATTTTAGCGACGAATTAACTAGCGGTTTAACTTTCAATTTCAATCGGCTGCAACACTCAAGCGTGATAATATTGTTTTGAGACCCGCTGTCAACCAGACATCTCATTATAAAACGATGCCCGTCTATTGGTACATAAACTTGTGCAGTTGGCAATATTATAGTACTGTCCAGTTGTGTGCAAGATAGAACGTTATTATTTTCCGCATAAAAGGCGGTCGAGTTTACCACATGTGGGCTATTTACCGGCGCATCTGGCAATGAGGCGGCCGATTGCGTCATCAAACACAACGGTTGCGAATCAACAGGTGGCTTAGTGCTAATTACCGCCGCTTCACTGTTATCGAAATGTAGTAATGAGTGATGTGTTTTATTACACCGATTGCAGGTATGTTTTGACGCACATCGTAACGTTGTATGTTTGTCACTAAAACAATTAACGCACAACCTTTTATCCTTGACATACCTAAAGCGATCTCTAACGGCAAGTTTCTTGAACTCTGAACATTCGTACAAATGAGCATGACTCGCATGTTTACAGAATATGCAGGTAGACGAAAAATTCGTTTTGTTGTCCGTTATCGCGAAACTATGCGTAGTTCGCGGCGTATTCCGATTACGTGACTTATCGTAGCTTCTAGTTTTATTCTCTGTCGCACTAATTTGATGTACCGCGGCTGTTCTTTCTATTATTTTGATGTGGTTCCGTATGTAATTTATTAATTCTTCACTTGACGGTAATTCACTAGCGCGGGCTGTAAACTCAAAGGTCTGTACTAGTTGAGCATCCAGCTTTTTTAGCATCAAATGCGTAAAAATAAAATCAGGCAAGTCCGGAATATTTAAACCTGTTAACGCCGACCACGACGAATTCATTCGTTCGATAAAATCGTTTAATTGGTCTGACGCGGCGGTGGACGCTTTTATGTCGAGTATATTGTTCAAATACATAGACCCTAATAATCGTTTGTCTTGATACTTCGACACTAATGAGTTCCATATTGACGCATAATTTTTCTCATTTGGTATAATTCCAGCGAATATATTCAGTGCATTTCCACTAAGTTTACCTACCAAATATTGCACTCTTTGACTGTCTGTTAACATCTTATTATCGTGTACGTTAGCTTTAAAACACTCGTAGAACAACGGCCAGTTTTCTGGATTACCCGAAAAACTTAATAACTCTAAAGCGGGCAGTCTTGGCGAGTACGTTTCTTTGGGAGGTACCTCGGGATTTTTTATGCGTTGAGTTTCAATCAAGTTGTTTCTTATGTACTTGACCTGGGAATAAAGTGACTCAAATGCACTCCAGTCACTGAAGCTGATTTTATACTCTGGATCCACCTTTTTTTTTTTTTTTTTTTTTTGCGGATGGGAAATCATCAAATGACCCCTCCCGCTCTGGGTGGAGCGGAAGGGAGTGTCAGACTCTTACTGACTAAAACCCACCCGTGTTCCTTCCTTAGCCCTTTATGTTCCGGGCCAGCGGTAACCCTTTCGGACAATCCCGCTGACCCGGCAGGCTTCGGCCCTATGGGGCCCCTCCTCGATGCTGACATCTCTTTGAGGCGCGCGTGGAACACGTACGCGCCGTCCGGCACGGGCCTGGTCCTGATCGGACGGTGAGCTACCCATTACTCTCCGCCCGCAGGCCCGCGCCTACGGTGGCCGGGAGTCGTCGCGCGGCTCCCGACGCCCGGAGCGTCTCCCGCGGCGGCTGGGACGGGAGGCTCTCTCCCTGAGCCGTCCCGCCACCTCCTTCGCTAGCATGACTGCTTCGCAGAAGGAGGTGACTGCCTCCCACTCCCTCTCGCCCCGGACCATGGCTTGCACCAGGGCCGGGCGCGAGAGGTCGCCGCCGCTGCCGATCGCCTCTACGAGGACACGGCGGTGCTCCGCCCAAGCGGGGCAGACCTCCACCGTGTGCTCCACCGTGTCCTCTGGGCGATCCTGGCAATGGTGACACCCGGGCGTTTCCTCCCGCCTGATGATGTGCAGGAACCTCCCGAAACTTCCGTGTCCGGTGAGGACCTGCGTCAGGCGGTAGGTGAGGGCGCCGTGGCGCCTCCCTAGCCACTCCTCAAAGAGGGGTCTTATCGCCGCTATCGCGGCGTGCCCTGCGCTGGGTTGCGACAGTCGTTCCTTCCATGTCGCCATGAGATCGCGCCGGAGCTCAGTCCGCTCCGCAGCGATTTGCCGCGGAAGCGGAACTTCCCCCCGGCTTAGTGCCTCCGCGCGCCACTCATAGACGCGCGCGAGGACCATCGCCACCTTTAAAACAACTTCATTGTGCTCATCGCATAGCGTATTAAAACTACGGTATAATTCGTCTATACTCGTAGTTGCAGCAAGAAATTCCTGTACACTTCTTGTGCTTGTAGTGACTGGAACCACTTTTTTTCCCGACTCGTATAACTCATTTATTTTTGCGAATACGGCTTGCTTCTTAGCCGCCAGTATTTTTATTTTTGCTTCGTAACTCATTGTTACTTAGGGTTTACCTACACTCCGTTATCGAACAAGTTTCCGTTAACGGTTGTTATTTTTTAAAAAATATGCCTGTCACCTTTCGCAAGGTCAACAGTCGCGAACAGTCACAATCGCAACCTATGTAGGTAGATTTTTATTACTTAATATGGGACTTTATTTTACTTTAATAATTCACGTATATTGTACATATAATGTATTTGAATATGCATATGTTGGACTTTTTTTTTTATAAGGTACTGGTTTTTTATATAAATCCGGCTCGAAGGACCAGAAAATGGTGATGCGGGTGAATATTAGCGGGTGGTTTAATTTTATATTGGGCGAAGGCGGAGAGAATCAATTCTAGAACTTGCGGAAGTTAATGGATATCACTAATCCTATTATATAAAGGGGTATGAGCAGAGGACACGCAGCCGAGAAATTACACCAACATGAAGGAATTCAAGATAAGCACTAACCTGTGATGCTGCTGGCAACGGCGAAGACTCGCTGGGGCGCCCCAAACCTGCTCTGTTCCAGAAGATTATCTGGTGCACGGGCTCAGCAAACCCAAAAGACCGGTCTTTGAATGGGTTGCGAGCTGGTTACTTGCGGATTACAAAAATTAGTTATGGCGTCTTATTATGAGCGCGGCTCCAGCCTAAACTGACTGAGGGAGTCCAGTTGGCGAGCGTTAATTGGTAGCGGTGCGTCAGTACTTATTGACTGATTGGTTATGGTTAAGTGACGAAATGACAGCGTTTTTCTAACGTGCGAGCCCTTTTATAAGCTCGCGTCCCACTGCACCATCTTTGATGACGCGTAGGCCGTGCCTCTCTCTTCCGACATAGTGGTGTCTCATAAACGGCGCGAACAGTGATTATAATAAAATTAAACAATATAAAACTGCTGTTTATAATAATATTAACGTATAATCTTGTGGAACACAACTTAACGTGCTTATTTTCTGCATTTTCATTCTAAAATAAAAGAAATAACCAAACAAACGATGAGGGCGCCACTGTGCGGTCGGCGCAGCCTTAAAGCATGGGAAAAAGTCACGGATAAAGAAATCTGAGGAGATACGAAGTTCGCCGGGTCAGCTAGTATATTATATAATACTGATTCAAAGGTGGGAGTTCTTTTAGAAGTTAAGAATACTCGTAGAACTGTTGGATCGTGTTAGAGTAAAAAATAGCTATTTAACACTGAGTTAATCTATCATTCAGCGTTCTGGCAGTGGAAATTACAGGATAAATACGAGTAAAGTCCTCATCATCATGATCATTTCAGCCGAAAGACGTCCACTGCTGGACATAGGCCACCCCCAAGCACCTCCACTTCGACCGGTTCTGTGCTTCTCGCATCCAATGCGGGTTCCTGCGGTCTTCACAAGGTCGTCGGACCACCTTGTGGGAGGCCTTCCAACACTACGTCTTGGTTCTCACCTAAAGAAATTATAATGTTATCGGGGGGCACGGCAGTGCCCCCGCCAAGTCGAGTGCGAAGCAAACACTGCCGTACCATCCTTTACAGGAATCATTTCGCCGCATTTTCAGGCCCCTATTTGAGAACCTCTGGATAAGACCAGAACGCAGAAATTTTCGTCATCCAGTAAGCTATAATCACAGACTTATAATCCAAAATTTCAAGTCTGTAGGTTATTTAGTTCCGAAGTTAAGCGAAAGCAAAGTTTCGCATTTACGACACTCACTCACTCACTCATCATCAAAATAGAACTAGTACTTCCCATAAACTCAGAGTGCTGAAATTTGGTACAGAGTTAGGGTTTAATGGCCACATAAAGGGAAAACTATAAAAATTAGGATAATCGAAGATCTGGAGTACCTGGTGACCCTGATTAGAAAACACAAGAGCCCAACCAAACTATTAGAGATCGACATACCGCCTTTACAAAAAATATTCAACTTGGTGGGCCGCTTCATTTGATGTGAAAAAACTGGCCAAGTGCGAGTCGGATTCGCACACAAAGGGTTCCGTACCATAAGGCAAAAACGCAGAAAAAAAACACGTTTGTTGTATGGGAGCCCCCCTTAAATATTTATTTTATTTTGTTTTTAGTATTTGTTGTTATAGCGGCAACAGAAATACATAATTTGTGAAAATTTCAACTGTCTAGCTGTCGCGGTTCTTGAGATGCAGCCTGGTGACAGACAGACGGACGGACGGACAGCGAAGTCTTAGTAATAGGGTTCCGTTTTTACCCTTTGAGTACGGAACCCTAAAAATCGAAGGTCTGAAGTATCTGATGAAGAACCCTCAGCTGGTCTCAGCTGTATTAGAGATATGGTAATGCCCCCTTCTACTATTGGTATTACTATGACGAATAAATAAAAATCGACTGTCATTGCATAAATCCAGCGTAGTGGCACACATCTTCTAATTTAATCTAGCCTATAGCGTCCCACTGCTGGGCGAATGCCTCCCTTTCTGCTTTTAATACGCATATAAATAAAATTAAAGGAAAACTCTGGATAAGACTAGACCGGCTTTTATACTTATACTTACAAGTTTACAAGAAGAAATAGTCGAACGATTAACTTTATTCTCCACGAACATTACACAAATTAAATAAAAAAAGGAGGATGGACATAAATGTATGGAAGCTGATACCCGAAAAACATGGCAACCAAACAAAATAATTTATATACAGTTTTAAAGATCTAATTAGATAGAGCAATAGTCGTTAGGGGGGATAGTGTCAGTTCGCTGTCCGTTCAGAGATATACAACCTTCAAAGGTTAGGTTAGGTTAGATCATAAGTAACAATAATAGACTCTTGCTTTATCGTGACGTGACTGAATTTTATCTACCTTTTTTTTTACCCCGTTTTTCCATTTACACTACGCTGGGGGTCGCGGGAACGTACAATCCTTCCGCAACGCCCTAACCTAACCTTAACCTAACCTACATACATAATGTTAAGGGTTGTATATCTCTGAACGGACAGCGAACTGCGACTATCCTCCTTAACAACTATTGTTCTACATAATTAGACCTTTCAATCTGTATATAAATTATTTTGATTGGATGTAATTAGTTTTCAACGCCCTAACCTAACCTAACAAATGTATAGTGTTAAAGGTTGTCCAACTCTGAACGGACAGCGAATTGGGACTATCCACCATAATAACTATTGTTCCACATAATTAGACCTTTCAATCTGTATATAAATTATTTTGTTTAGATGTAATTAGTTTTCGGGTACCAAAACGCCCTAACCTAACCTAACATAAATGTATAGTGTTAAAGGTTTCATATCTCTGAACGGACAGCGAACTGGGACTATCCCCCATAACAACTATTGTTCTACATAATTAGACCTTTCAATCTGTATATAAATTATTTGGTTTAGATGTAATTAGTTTTCGGGTACCAAAACGCCCTAACCTAACCTAACATAAACCTAACATAAA
The DNA here is from genome assembly GCA_951800025.1 of Oligia strigilis. Taxonomy (NCBI): domain Eukaryota; kingdom Metazoa; phylum Arthropoda; class Insecta; order Lepidoptera; family Noctuidae; genus Oligia; species Oligia strigilis. Next base: position 14,671,057 of record OX637560.1, on the reverse strand, counting down.
TGTACAGTGTTAAAGGTTGTATATCTCTGAACGGACAGCGAACTGGGACTATCCCCCATAACAACTATTGTTCTACATAATTAGACCTTTCAATCTGTATATAAATTATTTTGTTTGGATGTAATTAGTTTTCGGGTACCAAAACGCCCATCCTCCTTACACTAAAATATTAATTTCGCTCAAAATTTGGTCAAAACATAATGCATTGGACTAAGAGTGGCGGTGATACCCGCACACGTCGCTAAATGACGCTGACTGTATTTTAAAACGCGCTTACGTTTGTTTTTCCGATAACCTTTTAATAATAATTTGAGATCATACCCCGGGCATACGTGTACAGAGAATAATTCCCAATCTGTGTGGCGTATGCCCTAACAATTCACAAGAGCCAAGGTCTAAGTATAAAAAATACCCTCATGGACATTGGCACCTCCATATTCTCTTGTGGCCAAGACTACGTGGCGCTTTCACGAGTAACCAATATTCATGGGGTGCACATCATAAATGTTGACTTCAAGAGTATAAAAGCTCAAGCTACAGCGATCACCGAATACAACCGGCTTAGGCGTAAATACCGCGCCGATCTTTCAGAAATTAAACCGTCTAAAAGAATAAATAATGAACGCGAATGGGCAATACGAAAAACTGTTGCTACTGTACAAGAATCAGAACCGGAAAAAAAGAAAATAAAGATTTGTAATAATAAAAAAACTACTCCTAAAAAGAAAAAAACTGTGTCTTATAAGAAAATCTAATAAAATAAATCAATATACGTACAAAAAAAAAGGTACGTACAATAAACAACAAATTTGCATAGGCACAATAAAGTTGAAATTTCTGTGAACACGCGCCCGCGCCGCGCAGGCCCGTACCTACATCTGTGTGTGTACACTGGCTAACGTCGAACGAAACAAAAAATAATTATACCGTCGCTTTTTCACACGCGCGGCGTAATTACGTATGACCTTGGTTGGTTCATACGATTGCTAAAATTCACGTCTTCATAACAAGTACCGCTAGCGGATAGCGTTGCGTATTGGATTATTAAACAAGTTGGCCTGGGTTCGAATCTCGAGATGAAACTTTAATTTATCTTTTCAACAATATTCTTATCTTTTTTTATTATTAATCGATTAATTAATACACGAGAATAATAATGTAATATTTATTTTATTTGTATTATAATATTTTTATTGAAATATGGGATAAAAAAAAAAAGATTTTTAAGTGATTTCCAAAATTTTATTCGTTATAATTTTATAAATAAACTTTTAAAACAGTTTATTTTCTCATAAAGAACAATTTATTGAAGTAAAGCATGTGAACTACTACCATTAGACTTAAAATATTGTAAGTATCTTTAATAAAATAATATTGTTCTATATATATATATTGCGGTTATAGCTTAAGTATTCATTTTCATTATGAAAAGAAGATTGAAACTATAAACCTCAAAATAATCCATAATACGGTTAAGACACAATATTATTTTAATATTACTAAAATCAATTTGTAATTTATAACTTAATACGTTGTATAACCCCCATTATTATCCATGCTATCAAGTAAACGCTGGCGTATGGATCCTATAATATTTAAACATATTTCTGCATATTTCCTTGCAATGCAACTTCATCTGGTAACTGGTTGGTTAAAACAACATTTCTTTCTTATTCACTGACCAGCTGGGGCCTTCCACTGTCGATCGCGTTCGACTGGCACGGACCCTCCGACCTTTTGACCTTCCTACTCACAGTAGGTAGGTAATTTCTCTAAAACAAAAAAGGAATATTGTAAGGCTACTAGCAAAATGATAAAATATTATTAACTACTATTTTGAAAAAAAAATATTTTGAAAATAGTTCAAAAGATAAGATTATAATTTATTCTTAATGTTATATTCATCATTCCAAAAGTAAATAAATAAACTCTTGCAAATATATATTTTTTCTTCTATTTAGACCCTATGGTAAATATAAAACGTTTAATAAAATAACTACAAGGATCAGCAGTTATACATTAATTAAATAAATGTTCGATAAAAGAATTAAATCATAATACTCACAGTCAGTCCGGTTTCATCAAATATTTGTGGTATAATATTAAGTCCACTTTTACGCAGCGCGATAATATCCGCTTTCATCTCAATATTTAAATTTGCTTGCGTTTCAAAATGAACAACACCTCTAATAGATTAAACACACTTCACTAACCCACAATATCAAATTATTATCAACCAACAAAGAACCACAACATTCTTTCGCGGTGAATGGTGCATCTGTCCACCTTATAATTAATTAATTTATTAAGATTTCTGTGGGTATAATCATAAAGTTTTACGAACTATGTGAACAAGACGAACATGACACGGAACTATATTCAATAGCGTGATTATTCGAGTAATATGCGGGTGTGTGTGTCAAATTACTCATTAAAAGAAGGTCGTAAGTCACTAACTAAACTTCAAACTATAACTTTGCGAATCTGCTTATGGACTTTTGATCGACACTGTACGTACGTATACGTTTCTACAAAAAGAAGTGAAATCCCACCAAAAACATTCTGTAAAAAACTAGCCAAGTCTCAATGGAGCTGCTTGTTTATCTCTAAAAAGTAATGAAATCTAGACAAAGTCGTACCAAGTCTAAGGTTCCTTACTGCGATTTCTTTATTATTATAGTTAATGTTGTGTGACTTGGCCGTTGAAGGGTACACAAGGGTACAAAACCAGGTGCTCCATGACACCATTGCACCAATCTGTCGCCAGAACCGCTACCCATTGACGATGGAAAATTGCCACTTGGAAAACGTTGATTCAATAACTAGTCAATTGTAGGCTTGATAAAGCTGCGTATTTCAATAAAACTTATGTATAGGCGAGCCCGAAACAAACTGTATTAAAAATTATTTCCAGTACAGACGGACTTATAATCATTGATAGAAGTCCGTCTGTACGTCTATTTTATGTTAGATCGGTGGTCGATTTGACGCTCCAAAAAGAAGAGAGCAGAAGTCAGCATTGTCAATGCTGAATGCATGTGTTGCACAATCAACAACAGCCTAAAATGAGACACTAGCGTCCAATTACCAATACCAGTATGGGCTGTTATCTCGCTTAACAAACATAGGTAGTTACAACAGATATAACATTACGCGTGTAAACAAAATTGACCTGTACCCACTAACGTATAAAGAATGTTCAACGGCCAAGTCACACAACATTAACTATAATAATAAAGAAATCGCAGTAAGGAACCTTAGACTTGGTACGACTTTGTCTAGATTTCATTACTTTTTAGAGATAAACAAGCAGCTCCATTGAGACTTGGCTAGTTTTTTACAGAATGTTTTTGGTGGGATCGTTTTTACCCGTGGGACATTATAATGGATATAATAGACTCGTAATTTATCTTTCTATTATATAAAACTGTTGGTTCTTTTAGATATCTGAATAAATTAATTAAACTTTGAAGATTGTTAGTACCTTCTTTTGACAGCAAATGGTTTACATTTGCTTTCAAAAGAAGGTACTACCGATGATATGATATTATTTTATAATTGTAAACTTTTTCTCAAACCCGGGCCTGTTTTTGAGAAAAACTCCTAAGAGAGATATACCGACGAAAGAATTATCTTATCAAGCCGTGTGCCTGATGGAATTATTTCTTCCATAAAAAAAGTTTCAACATCAATTTAGCCCCTTTAGGAGAAATCCTTCGTTTATGCTCATTTTCGTTATAAGGAACTCTTGCACAAAATTTCATGCTTATAGATCCAGCAGTTTAGGCAATGCGTTGTCTGTCAGTGAATGAATGAATTGAAGATTTTTATTGAGTAGAATGTTTTTTTTTTGTTTTTTTGCTGAACCCTGTATGCTCTTGTTTCATAAGTTACAAACATTCTATCACATCTCTCGCATCTAATATTTATCAGAGACTTCACAAAGCTACGTGCTACGATTTTGCAGATACATGAGTACAAGCATCACTTCAATGTGCAAGTAGTGACTACATACGCACTCGACATTTCTATCTCCACCAATCATAGCACAGCTCACAATGCACTGCTTGAATCTACATCAAATATCGATATTATTCGTTGAGACATCTTCGAAGCGCATCTATTTCTGTTTATAAATATAAACAGTGCGGCTGCTATAAACGTGTTTGTGTTTATTGAGATTGTTTCCGATGTCAGACTCAAAGATAGGCACGTTTCGAGCAAGATGGCGGATGGTGTCATGTTACTAAGTTAGTTAAGGGTGCAGGTTTCTTGTTGTAACTTGAAATTTAGAAGACAGAAAACAAATATATTTTGTTATAGTAAATTTCGGTTTTTAGGACTGTATTTGCCATCATCATCATCAGCCTACAGCAGTCCACTGCTGGACATAGGACTCTCCAATTGCACGCCATTTAGTTCGATTCTCGGCAGCTCTTCTCCAGCAGCTACCAGCCACACTGCGAAGATCGTCACTCCATCTAGCATGAGGGCGTCCTACCTTACGTTTACTTACCGATTCCTGGTCTCTACTTAAGAACACGTCTACCCCAACAGTTATTGGTTCGTCCTTAAACTTTTTTTCCTTCCTAAAAAAGAAGGAAAAAAGTTTAACGAGAGAGGTTTGAAGATTTATAATCAGATTTAATTTTTAACAGCGGACGGACCTTTTGTTAACAATGAAATTAGTGAAGAGCATTTTTGCATTGTTCATTTCGTTTTTCACTCCAGTTATAACAAGAACCGAGTGGGTGCTAAAGTGCAGTCGAATTTTCTCTTAGTTTTAATTTTTTTATATTTCTGTTTACTTGATATTTTAAGGCTGTTGTTATGCCAAAATATTTTTCTTATGTTTTCAGAAGCTATACCTATAGGATACTTGGAATTTTCAACGAAATAAAAATTATGATATTTCTAACAATTTTATTAGGCATAAAAACCTGCCTGAATTTATTATGTAAGCAAATATTTTTCAGTTGAACGTCTTCTCATTATTCGGCAAACTTGAGAATCAAGCCAAAAAGTTTCGTAAGATAATGTTTATGTATATTTTGTAAATATTTTATCATTGAAACTTTAGTTCATGTTTAGTATTTTATTTATTAACTACTATTGACCCGGCCGTGCTTCGCGTAAAAAAATATAAAGAAATAAAATAAATCAATCACATTTGGGCCTAAACACTTGATTACTGTAGGAAAATATAGATATTAATTGGATGGTATTTAAAAGTACTTCAATTTATTCCCATTTCATTTACCTAATTTTGCCTGTGTTCCACCAAATATACTGAATGTGCACCAAAATATGTTCATTAAAATATGTCATAACGAGCATCTATTTAACAACTGTTGCAAATTTGTAAAAATAGTAATACACCTAATTTTAAAAACAAGCATTTATTTTTTTAGTTTTACTTCAGATAATGTACTGCAAAATGTATTTGAATCAAACACCAATTAATGTCCAAATTCGGTTCTCGATAGCCTGTTAAAAATAATCTCTTTTTCCATATTTTTTTTCTTTAAAATTTAGTCGTTTCTGGCACTCGCCGGCCGCTGCCGCGGCACCGCTCGCTTCGCTCGCTCGGCTCGTGCGTAGGAGGTCACAGTTTTAACCTAACCTAACCTAAGCATTTTTTTTTAAATAATTAACCTCGTAACTAATTCGGTTCTCGATATGTCCATTTCAAAAAAATTAAAATAGTAAGTTACAAATATTTTGTAATATTTGGTGCACGATCAGTATTTTTCGGGGAAGAATAATATTTTAGAAATGCATACATAGATGTACCTTTAGATTTTTGGTGAACACAAAAATATTATCCATATTAATTTGGACATCCTATTTTTATTCCAAAGCCTTTATTGAAACAGTTTTTGTTCGTATGAACATACACTGTATACTAGGAATGTATGAAAATAATAAAACCCCAATGAAAACACGTAGTCTGGTGTCACGTTTTGTGATTCCAATTTACAAAGCGCTATTGTTTGTCGGTGCCGCGTCGATGCTGTATCGATACCAGTGTACAATTACATGCAAGCTGCTTGTTTTTATGTAACCCTGGTACCTGAATGCTTTGTTGTGGGTATAACGAGTCCGCCCATAAATACATGGTTTTTATTTATAAGCATTTTTTAAACAATGCTCGATGGGGGAGTTTTTATTATTAACAATGATTAATTTAATTTGGTAACACTTTATTAATTGTTACAAAACTGGTTTTGGAACACATGGATACTAATAATTGAGACTTATATATGTGTCTGTTACGTACCGGATGAGTAAGATATGCAGTTAGATAAAAAAAGCTGTTTTTAAACAAGTACAAAATCATCTAAATGCAAAAAGAGATCTATTTTAAGTGCCTACCAATAACATCCAGATATTTCCAATTTTCCATTATTACAACTGAAAGAAATATCTCTCTCTCAAACTCAAAGCATTTGTTTCAACTAAACCATTTACAGGCACTTTTGAATTGTCATGAAGTCGGTCAGTCAGAAAATATGAAGCTAGTTGCCCATTCCAAAGCGTAGTAGGTACCTACCTAAGGAGCAAGACGTACGTCTTTTTTTTAAGTACATGTTAAAAGCGTCCAGAGTGCAGCAAAAACTAAAAACAAAACAACAATCGAAAAATAATATAAATAAAATAAATAATAAAATGCTCTTTTTTTTGGTGCAACTGAAGGAGTAATTTGGCACCAATTTTATTTTATAAAATCTTTAAAAACTTGCCGAGGAACCCTGTTGTAATACAGAAACAATTAGATCTTTAATAGATAGAAATATATTTTTTATCACATCTATTCAAAAAGATTTTGTATATTCTTCGTAAACAAGGACTAAAATAACCCTTTAATCCCTAGGGACTAAAAGTGATTTGAGTTTTGGAATGTGAATATTGTTAGCAAAATCACGAACATTGTATGAACAAGTATCAGGCTGTATGATAAAGAAAAATGCGCGTGAGCCAAATAAAAATAAAGTTTCCATAATTGTTATGTAAATAAATAAGCGTACTATTCTTATTCATAAGTTGCACTTATTTATTTTTACATAGAGGGTGATTAAAAGTAGAGAGTCCACCTCGGGAGCAACACTATTTTAAGCTCGAGTGACGTACTTTGAATCCCTTGGTGCGCTCCGGATTCAAAGTAAGACTCTCGCCTTCAAAATATTTCTTTGCTCCCTTGGCAAACAATCTACTATTTTAGCTTAAGAAAATAAACTTAGTTCTCGGTAAGACTTAAAATAGTCTAGTATTTTTTACTCGTTTATAAATAGTTTATAATCCAACTTCCTTACGTATAACTGGCTTATCTTTTCCCGCGGCTTTGCTCACGTATAGTTCGGAAATTATCCCACAGGAATGTAAAGTAAAGTTAACCCAGCAGGTTATTTGCGTGACACACTAACAGTAGGAATGACTTTCATTTTGACAGTTCATCAACATTCATTGCGCTATTCATGCTGCTGAGCAGACAAATTTTTCGAACATTAGGAGCAATGGATTAGCAATGATCTTTCTGCCTTCAATATGATTCAGATTGTGATTGATAGTTCGTTACGCAGTTAGGGTGCAGGTCATGGACCTGTGTGTCCTTCATCGATATCCGTTCAGCCGTTAAGACATAAACAGACAGACAGAGCTACTGATGTTTAAAATTACGACTAGTTTAAACGTCAAAAAGTGAACAACAGCAGTACACAGTGGTAGTGTACAGTAGTGTCAGTGTGAGTGAGTGAGTGGTGAAGTGAGTGAAGTGAAGTTGAACTTTTCTTTTTTTATAGGTAATCCGTTACTTCTTCTATACACTTACATTATCTATCAGCCTTCGTATCTGGAAGACTTCGCGTTGACATGTAAATCAGATAGGGTTCCGCATACCGACGGGGTCAAGCAGACCGGACCCGAATTCATATGTCAAGTGGCGAGCGAATCATTTATATACGTTAAGGAGAAGATAAATGGGGGAAGGAGGAAGTTTGTCGATGTGTGATTGTAAATATGTACATACAAGTTTGGGCTGCGTGACTAAGCATAATCGGCCTATAATGTTCCCACTGCTGGGACACAGGCCTCCTCTCTGTGAGAGGGAGTGGGCTGTAATCTACCACGCGGGCCCAGTGCTGATTGGTGGATGTCACACGTCTTCGAATTTTTTGGTTCTAGGACAGCTTCCTCACGGTGTTTGTCTTCACCGTTTTGAGAGCAGCGGTGATGAAATAATTTACACAAAGTAAAGTGGCTGCCTGGGTTCGAAACTACGACCTCCAACTCGTAAGTCGTGGCCCTCTTCCCACTGGGCTACCACTGCTCTCAGACACTGTGACTATACCATTTGACAATTCAGTCTTTATAAAGAAAAAAAGAAGAGAGAAAAATAGTTTATTTTTAGATAAATTTTAGTACCTACAGCATGATTTCAATCTAAATTGAGGAGTGACGGAACCGTCAGGAGCCGGGTGACGACTCCCGGGCACCGTAGGCGCGGGCCTGCGGGCGGACAGTAATGGGTAGCTCACCGTCCGATCAGAACCAGGCCCGTGCCGGACGGCGCGTACGTGTTCCACGCGCGCCTCATAGAGATGTCAGCATCGAGGAGGGGCCGAACCCTGCCCGGTCAGCGGCATTGTCCGAAAGGGTTATCGCGGGCCCGGAACATAAAGGGCTAAGGAAGGAACACGGGTGGGTTTTAGTCAGTAATAGTCTGACACTCCCTTCCGCTCCACCCAGAGCGGGAGGGCTCATTTGATGATTTCCCATCCGCAAAATAAAAAGGAGTGACGGAACAAAAGCATTTATTAACCAGGATATGTTTTTTTTTTCGCATCTCATAGTTGAAATACACATCCAATACTAACAAACCATTTCAAAAACCAGTAATTCCTACTGAAAAAAAAAATGTTAAAAGTCGATGGTTCGATCAAAATCCAACAAATACATCACGTTGAAACACTATGCTATAAGGTTTTAATCATTTTCTGAAAAAAGATACAAAATGGATTTAATGGTTTTTGATTAGTTACTCCTCAATTTAACTTTCACTCTGTTCTAATTTACCGGCAGTTCCAGAACCAGCCTACAGCGTCTAATCAATAGTAGCGCATCTGCCTGGATGTGGCAATAAATCAGAACTTGCCAACTTGCTATCTGCCACATCTGGCACAGATGGCAGTGTCGCCGCGTTCCACCACTGTGTGACTTACGAGCCCAGTTCTCAATCATGTTGGAGGCCGTTTACAATTTAATTTTAAGGTTCTTGAAGGAAGATTTTGAAACATTAAACTCAAACTGAAAACATTTGTCACACTAATATTATAAAGGCGAAAGTTTGTGAGTGTGTTTGTATGTTTCTTGCTTCTTCACGCAAAAACTACTGAATGGATTTAGATGAAATTTAACACACAGATAGTTCATAACCAGGATAACATATAAGATACTTTTTATCCCGACATTCCCATGGGATGACACTTATGCGGGTGAAACCGCGGGGCGCTGCTAGTGAAGGATATGTTTTTTTTTTGGCCAAATTGTACCGATGTATAAATTACAAATGAAATTTGTTGCAATAAATTGTGTTATAAGCAGTATTTAAAAGCATCCAATATTCGATAGATTAAGAAATAAAAAATCACTACCTCACATCGTAACTGCGTTCAACGAATCGTTCACAACAGCAGTGACAGCTGACAGCTGTCAACTAAACTAAATAAGTGTCAAGTCTAAATGGGTTAGCCTGGTCGTCAAGATGTAAGAAATCAATCGAAAGTCCAGGGAAGAATAGCCAAATCAACAATTATGAAATCACGCACGAAATAGCACTCCAAGAGACGGGAAACCAATGAACAGAGGCGAAGAACCGTAACGGAATGATGACATTATTGGTACTTAACAAGAACTAATAAAAAAAAATAGATAATTATCGGCCTTGGGCCTTTCAGTAAGCTAACCAAACGCGTACAATAATCTGGAAAAATAAATGTATTTATTTAACTCTTGTTCGCTAAATGTTTCATAAAAATAATGTCTTATTTATGCAAAAAAACTTTTTTTAATACAAAAATAAAATAATAATCAGTATATTTTCAGGATAATTTCTTTATGTTACATTTATAAAATGAAGTAATGGAACGCATCATCGGAAGAATGTATCATGAGACTGCCAAATTAATTCATGGGTTGCAAGTTATTAACATCTTTGAACGACAATTGCATGTGGTACAAATGTATAAATAAATCCAATATATATTTTTTCAGAATTGTTTGGTCACAAATGTATGAAAAAAAAAACACCTTCTTTAAACGGGAGCATCCCTGAGGCATACCAATATATTATAAAAATAATTCACAATTGCCGGAAATATTGCGCAACATACATTTAAAAAAAATGGTCGAATTGAAAACATCCTCCTTCTTGATGTCGGTTAATAAAAAACTTGCAATAATTCGTACTCACAATTACTTAATTTTACTTTGGACGACTTAATTCAGACACACGAAACAATAGATTCTGAATACAAAGAACTTTGTACCTACTCGTTTGTAAGACTTAACTTTGCGGGGTGAAGTAACTAATTGTTGTCCGACGCGACGGTTTGTTTTTACTTGTTTTAAAACAAAAATCACTACCCTTTGCCTTTGCGGCAACGTTGTCGGGCAAAATTGGGGGTATGAATGTATTCTGTATGATAAGTGGCGACCACAAACGGTCCACAGTGTGGCAAACTCTTCTGGATGCTGATCTTAAATCAAATAAATTAAAACCTTTTCTTTTACAAAACGAAAATTTTCACTCTTAAAACTTTTTAGCGAAGCAAAAGAAGTGTGTAAGGATGGTGATAGTATCAGGTGGCGTTCTGTAGTTTCTGCCTATTCCCAAGGGAATAAAGCGTAAGTTTATGTACAGACGCCAGCACATCAAGCTACTACAAACTGTCAAATTGTTTTAATAGATTTTCAACTTTATCGCTAGGGCATAAGGTTCAAAGTTGATTGGGAAAAATTTACCGTACGTTAATTTTTTACAACTTATTTCTAGGTCTACGAAGATGACCTTTATTTTTCCTTACAACAACGTTAGGTGTAGAAACGGAATGATCGAATGAAGGTATAAATCAAGTAAACGTTTACTTTGGCAGAACAGAAACCTGAAAATAGAATTTTCAGTCAGTAGATGAAACATTGATTGTATTGCTTTATTAACCTGGAGTGGGTTGAGCGATTTTCGGAACTAATACCGGTCAAAAGGTTTACCTAAGTGGTGCCCTGGCTTTGAAAGGTAGGATTTAAGCTGGGCTGCTCTCTTGTTGGGAGAGTTTAACGTAAAATCTAGCTACTTTGAAAATTACTTTGTTAGCAAAAATAAAGGTAGATTATGTCTACGTTGTTGAAGATAAAATAAACATATTTTGGGTACTTTTACTGACAAAGCTGGCAGCAAAACCATTGCATTAAGAACAATAATCTAATTTAATATTCATGTTTCTTAATAATTATTTAGAACTAAAGTTTTTTATAATTGATTACAATCTAGCCTAATAGACTAACGTGCAATTTAACGCATAATAAAACTAATTTAATGATAAAATCATGAATTGTGTCAATTTGCACGTTTACACAATTCCGTAGCACCTTTTTCTTCTTGATAATTGATAAATAAAAACACTTTGTTCATGTGTTACATATGTATAGTACAGAAATTTATACTATTTTTCATTCACACTTTATACACTACACTAACTCAAATAATAATAATAATAATAATAATAATAATATTCCACAACTATCACACAACGCCGTCTAGTCTCAAGCTAAGCAGAGCTTGTGTTATGAGTACTAGACAACTGATAAACATACTTATATATTTCTAAATACATACATATATAGATAAATTACACCCAGACACAGAACAAATGATCATGCTCATCACACAAACATTTGTCCTGGGTGGGAATCGAACCCACGACCTCCGGCATAGCAGTCATAGTCACTGACCACTAGACCAACAGGCCAGTTTTAGTTCTCTTTAGCCTACGCACTACGCCCTTCTTGTTTAGCAGCTGAATTGCCTCGACATTGTCACGGAAAAAATAATGTAAAAGAATACCATAAAATAGTGCCAAACCTTGCACAGTAAGTACATGTCCTTTGCTAAACATAAATGCAATATTATGTTATCTTAGTACTTTAAAAAAAAAGCTCTGAAAAGAAATACAAAGTGAATTTTAAACGCGACCTACAGCGCATAACAGGCACTTTCACCTTAACACCTTAAATTCAGCAGAAGTTTTCCTAACTGCGGTTCGCGGCCGGACAGCGACCCGTGCGGACACCCCAACACCCGGACACCCGGACACCCGGACACTACACCCCGGACGGTCGGCCACCCGATAGTCCGCTCTCAAGCCGGATTCGCGCTCGGTATACTTGCTAAGCTTTTAACCGACTTTTTTTTCTTATTGCCCGGATTTAGGTGGCTGATATCCGGCGTTGAGTGAACTGTGGTGTACCTAATTCGGAAGTTCCTACAATGTTTTCATTTCGTGAATGTTTTTAAATTGAAGTCGTTTTGATGTATGTATGAACAAAACGTTTTTGATAAATTAGAATTTTTTAAAGATATTGTATTAAATAATTTCCCCCGTTTATTGTAGCATCTACATTAATCTGTTGTATCCATAATAATTATTTATTATTCAGTAACTAAAGATCAATAGCAAAAATAAAAAAGGGCTGAATAGACGGTAGAGTTAGTGAAATTATCTGACTAAAAAAAAAATGGTACCGCTTAGAGTAAAAATTTCCTTTTCGAAAAGCAGCATTACTCACAACACAAGGTAGGCTAATATTTTATTCAAATTAGTTTAGACCAGATTCTAAAGATATTCTTGTGTTAATTTTCCTGAAAACCCCTCAAAATTTATAGAAAAAATGAATAAATAATGAAAAATAGGTTAGAAGAACAAACTTCAAACACCTCGGTTATCGAATTTTTTCTTTACTGTAAATAGGCATAGTGAATAACAGTCTTTAAAATTTTTCATATTTTTCATATTATTGAAAAAGTATGTTTATACCTATTTTATGATTTTAAACCCTATTGCATAGTTATTTACGTTGTTATTACAATAATAATAATAAAATGAAATCTCACTTCATAACATTAATTGTTCGTAAAAAAAAAACCACCACCTACACGCTACATTGACTTGGCTTGGGCTCGTTAATGTAGCTTAAACTAGCCAAAGAGCTAACAAAAAAAAAAACAAAAAAAACAAAAACAAAATTGAAACAAAAAAAAATTTGAAAAAATTGAAATTGAATTGAAATTGAATTGCTAGAAACAAAATTGATTTACCGAAAATAACAATAATAATCTATATTACACAATGAGCATGAAACAACAAAAAAAAACCTTGCCAAGTGCGAGTCGGACTCGCACACGAAGGCAAAATACTGTCTAGCTATCGCGGTTCTTGAGATACAGCCTGGTGACTAACAGACGGACGGACAGACAGCGAAGTCTTAGTAATAGGGTCCTGTTTTTACCCTTTGGGTACGGAACCCTAAAAAGGAAAGTCGGGCTAACACATTATAATTCTTATAATTGATATTATTTTCCTCCTCACTACACACGTCGAGAAAGTGAATGGCATGTGCCTTCACACGTCAATTCTCGTAAATATTTCACAGCTCACCGGTTTGCTCTCGTTTACTTCTGTTCTCCTTGTTCCCTTTAACTTTGGTTATGTAATAATGGATAATATATTTTCTATATTCTATCCCTCTTACTAATAAATGTTTTATATCAGATGCACAGTTACACACCGATTTCTCTCTTTCAGTCGTCAGTAATTTGACTTTCGAAAAAGAATAGACACTTCAATTTTATTTATTTGAATGTTTGTAGTGACATACAAATAAATGAAATTGAAGTGTCTGTTTGTAATGTCAAAATAACACCTTTTAAACCAGAAATCGCGAAATAAAAATCAGCTGTTCCTATTTATGTTCGTCTAACTCGTCAAAATGTAGAGAACAGCTGTTTTTTTTCACGATTTCAGGTTTGGTCCCATAGTAAAAGTTGTTCATACCTAATGATGAGTAAAATCACGTGTTTAAGTATCGGTCATTAATTACCAGTCACCCTATATAGGTAGATAATGCAATCTAAGATATTTCAGTTTTTCGTCCTCATTTTATTCAAATACATATTATTAATTGAACTTGGACGAACTTGAGGCAATAAGGGATTGGTCCATATTGACTCAGGATCGAGTTGACTGGAAACAGGAAAGGGAAGCTTATGCCCTGCAGTGGGACAGTACCGGCTGATTTTATTATACAGGGTGGCAGGAATATCGACGTACAACCGGTTACCATGGATTCATTATACAGGGTTATTGGTAAAACATTAACACCTTTAAGAGGTCATTGTACACATCATTATGAACAACTTTTACTATGGGACCAAACCCAAAATCAGCTGTTCCCTACATTTCTGTTCGTAACTCGTAAAAATGTAAGGAACAGCTGATTTTTTTCGCGATTTCATGTTTGGTCCCATTGTAAAAGTTGTTCATAATCTGCTGTTGCATCCGGTTAGACTGGAACCGACTCCAAAAATAGTGGGAAAAGGCTAGGCAGATGTTGATGATGATTCCGGCTGACGATTTTATTTCTTTGACGTTTTTATAAAAAAAATGGTATCTGCTAAAAACAGTTAAACCTAAAAAACATTAAAGTGCAGACAAAGCAACGTGCTAACAACGTAAGTATTTGACAAGCATTCAATCAGTGATGCCCCAGGGGCTCATAATGTAATTTGTGATACGGCGAGGTGAAAGGAGATACGGTGACGATCCCTTTCGGAGTATGATATTTGTGCTATGACCTTTAAACACAAGCAATACAAACTTGCCAATTTTGACGTTAGAAAGCTTGCCAAGAGAAAGGATAAGATTCAACGGTTTCCTTAAAAAAAGCCTGCCTACAATTTAAGAGATTTTTTTTCTTTCGGATGGGAAATCATCAAATGACCCCTCCCGGTCTGGGTGGAGCGGAAGGGAGTGTCCGACTCTTACTGACTTAAACCCACCCGTGTTCCTTCCTTAGCCCTTTATGTTCCGGGCCAGCGGTAACCCTTTCGGACAATCCCGCTGACCCGGCAGGAATTTAAGGGACTTACAAAGCATTAAAGTACAAACAAAGAAACGTGCTAACTACGTAAGTATTTGTCAAACATTCACTCAGTGATGCCCCGGGGGCTCATAATGCAACTTGTGATGCTTCCCGTCCTCGTGTAGTTGTGCTAACTCCATTACAAAGTTGTGCCAGCTTACCCCAAGTTTTAATACGCCCAGTGTTTGCCAGACTGTTTTTTTAATCGATAACGCGGGTATTATAGTTTTTAATAATAGTTTTAAAGTTGGAGTTTAAAAGAAGATAGTTGAAAGACTAGGTGGGTACCTTATTTTACCGTCTTTTTACAAACTTTTATAACATCGTCTCGCCCATAGATATATCCGAGAGATGATACGACTTCATTCTATATTTGTTTGAGTTCAAATGTCGCCACCTTTTTCCCACTCCTGAAACTCAAACAAAAACAAAATAAATAGATACGGCCCACATGATGCTTTTTTGGCACACACGCAAGAAAGTAGGCGTAACACTTTTGTGCTATCTTATTGTACACATGCTCAAAAGAGGCGGGCACTAGTAAGTATAGATACAGTCACTGAATGCACACATGCAACTCGTAACACGCTATCAATTTCAATCTTAATCATTTTTTTAAAGATATTGCTAATCCATTGATTCATATGTTCAAAAAATGTGACTACTCAACAACTTATATAACGCAATAAATTTTGTTGAACTGACAAAACCCATTGCTACTGATTGTGTGAACGCAATTAAAGTTTTGGTCAGTTTGATCGGATCGAGGCGACATGTGGCACGACTCCATGACATGTCCCTCGATATCCGTGGTCTAACCAGTATAAATTAAACATTTTAATGATTAAAACCAATTTTTTGTAACACCTAAATTCTCATTTCGCCAGGTAGGTTTGAGACCCATGTAATAGGGGTTATAGTGGACGAACCTATTGCCAATAACCGGGCAGAAATCCTGACTCCGGGCTACTACTGAAAAATTCCAGATGAAAAAACCAAATACCTAAATAAAAATATCTCATGTGCCTTAAAACTATCATCAAATTAAGCGCCCACTAGAACAAACGAGTTTATGAACTTTAAAGCTGGGTTTTAGTGCTATAATTTTTACTAAATAAACGGGAATTAAAAGTTCAAAATATATTTTGGCCGCGTATCTACATTTTTAGTTGAGCTAACAAACTTTTGGGTAGACTTGGTTTGGGCAGGGATAATCTGTTCATGAATGAGCAAGTGTTTCATGATTAACGTTAAAAATAGATGAGTTGAACTTTGTAAACAAAGCTTTTATTAAATTATTCAGATAAAATTAAAGGCAGGCTCTAAAACGGTGAAGGAAAACATCGTGATGAAACCGGCATATCCTAGAACCAAAAATTCATACATGTGACATCTACCAACTCGCACTGGGCCCGTGTGGTGGATTTCGGCCCACTCTGACCAAGAGGAGGCCTGTGTCCCAGCAGCGGAAGCATTATAGGCCGATTATCACTGAAAGAAATAAGCAGTAAATACAAATGAAAAAACATTGATCTGAACTGGTTTAAACAGTTCCATATGAGCCTAACGTTCAAAACAGTACTTTTACTGATCCGAAAACTGTTAAAGCTTGAGGCAAAATGTTACCGTCATGACAGTAAACTTTAACGTTTTATGTAGCTAAAAGGACACAAAAATAACTGTTTTATTCATTTGGTGATATCGTTCAAACCATATAGTATATTAACAATAGTATGTTCAAGTTCAATCATTAAAAGTTACTGTTTTGACTTTTACTGTTTTACAAACATTTCTTCTTTCTGTATAAAGTCAGTAAGTCTTAATGAAATCGCTTTAATGTGCTGTAGTAAGAAATCATTTTTTTCAGTGTATTCTGATGAATTATGAGAGCAATAGGTTTTTGCGTAAGGAATACATTGTTAACTAACTATTAGACAAATAAAAGGCATAACACACTTACGATGGATATATTACCCAAGTGCGATAACATCTCAATTTACGAATATAAACGAAGGTTGTGTACGCGTTCATTGAGGCGGCGACCAGCCAGGCGGTTGAACGCGTCCCAGAGGGTCATGGCCATCCGGTTAGTCCGGGGATACCGCACGGTCTCCGGGGAGGCAGCGAGCCTCCTTGCCGGATTGCCGCCATGGGATCTGGAGGCCAAAGTCCTCGCCCACATATGGGAGTGGCGAGAGGAGGTGAAACGCCGGGGCGTAACTCCGCTGCCGCGAGAAATCGCGGTGCAGCGGACAGAGCTCCGGCGGGATCTCATGGCGACATGGAGAGTGCGACTGTCGCAACCCAGTGCTGGGCACGCCACAATTGCGGCGATAAGTCCCCTCTTTGAGGAGTGGCTAGAGAGACGCCACGGCGTCCTCACCTTCCGCCTAACGCAGGTCCTCACCGGACACGGCTGCTTCGGGAGGTTCCTGTTCCGAATAAGGCGGGAGGAAACGCCCGGGTGTCACCATTGTGTGGATCGCCCGGAGGACACGGTGGAGCATACGGTGGAGATCTGCCCAGCTTGGGCAGAGCACCGCCGTGTCCTCACGACGGCGATCGGCGGCGGCGATCTCTCGCGTCCGGCCCTAGTCCGGGCCATGGTACGGAGCGAGAGTGCATGGGAGGCTATCGCCTCCTTCTGCGAAGCAGTGATGCTCGCGAAGGAGGAGGCGGAGCGCGTGAGGGAGAGGCAATCCTTGCGCCCTCACGCCCCCAGCCGCCGCAGGAGACGCCCCGGGCGTCGGGAGTCGATAGCCGATTCCCGGCCACCGTAGGCGCGGGCTTGCGGGCGGCGAGCAATGGGCAGCTCGCCGTCCGGTAAGGACCAGGCCCGGGTCGACGGCGCGTTGTGTTCCACGCGCGCCTCAAGGAGATGTCAGCACCATCTGACGGGGTCCGCTAGGGCCGATGCCCGCCAGGGTCGCGGGTTGTTCGAAAGAGATACCGTGGCCCCTGGCACAGGCAAGTGAAGGAACACGGGTGGGTTTTAGTCAGTAAGAGTCTGGCACTCCCTTCCGCTCCGCCCAGAGCGGGAGGGGTCATTTGATGATTTACCACCCAAAAAAAAAAAAAAAAGGTTGTGTACGGTTGACAGAAACAGTTAAATGTTAAATAGTATCTGAGATAATCTTTGTTTTTAAGTAAAGGGCAGCCCCAAGAGACAGAAAGTAATGTGGGTTGAATTAAATGGGATTTACGTGAAATGGTAGTATTAATAAAATGGTTTCAAAAGTTTTGGGGAATTTTAGAGTTTGTTATAATAATGTTTTAACAAGAACGCAAACGAAGCTAGTTTTAAGAATTTCGAGACATGTTAAAAATAATTGAAAGTTTATTTAGAAAAAAATACTACCCTACTAATTAAATATTATAAGTTTTTGAGGATGGATGGAAGGGTGTTTGTTACTCTTTCACGCAAAAACTACTAAACGGATTAGAATAAAATTTGGCACACAGATAGTTTATAACCAGGACTAACATATAGGATGCTTTTTATCCCGATATTCCCACGGGATCTAAACTTATGCGAGTAAACCCGCGGGGTGCTGCTAGTCAATAATAAAGCAATCAGGGTCGATTAACACATAGGATACTTTATATCCCGGTAGTATGTTCCCGTGGGATAATTTCCGAACCCTCCGCGGCCGAAGCCGCTTGCAAAAGCTAGTTTTAAATATAAATTGTAGGTAATTGAGAAGGCTATTTTAGATTATTTGATTCATTACTAGCTTCTACCTTCGTGGATGTCGGAAAACAGCCCACAAAAACTTACTACTGGGATTTAAAGTACCATAATTATGTGTTAATGCAAGTTAAAAACAATATTGTGTGCCAAGTTTCATCCATATCCGATCAGCCGTTTTTACGACAATTCGGAACATACCTATATTCAGACAAACCGACAAACATACAAAAAAATCTTCGTTCCTATTTTATATAGTTTTATACATTTTGGGTTGACAACTATGAACAAACAACAGCAAAAAATTAAAACTTATAAAAAACCAATACACACAAACCTACATTGTTTTATTACGGAATTCCTCGCTTCTAAATCAAACAATACTTTCTCCTTGACATTCCTAAAATGTCAAGCCGGCAGCCCTAAACACTCTAGATATGCTGACACTCCTGACAATACTGACACTCGCGACACACAACACTATCTGTGTCTTTGGATGCCGAAGTTTTGGGTTTAATAATGTACTTGTCTCCAGAATGTCAATCACATGTCTTGTGATTTAATAGTTCGTCTGTTAGAACCTTTAGAACACAAAGGTTTCATTATAAAATATTTATAGAGGACATTTCAGTTGAAGGGTATTTTACATGCCGAAGATGCCTTACTGTGATACCCTGTGCTCGCGGTTTAGCACGCTGCCTCGATGTCACCTCCGTGTAAAAGACATGCATGCTAATAGACACGCACGCATATGCCAGACATCGAGGTAAACCTTGAAGCAGCCCGCGATGTAACGCTGTGAGGTATCCTTTGACGATGTCTTTGGATTCACATGGGAAACCTAATTACTACTCGCAGTCTTTATTTGGCTATACAAACTAAAAATAACAAAATTAAATCCTAAATTAACTAAAACTATACAGAAACTAAAAAATTGCGTTGGAACCATTCATCCGCATCGCTGTCGACTGGTAATGTACCTAAGAGACTGGCGGCATTACCACGTTGTATGGCGATTCTTAGCCTCTGGCCAAGATAAAAGCCAGCCCTTGGGTCACGGGAAGTGTCAACCAGCCGTTTCGAAATTTCTTTAAAAAGACCATGAGCACTCGGACCCCACGGCCCGAGAGTTTCAACCCCAAACGGCTCGAAAATATAGTTTCCGATGAGGTTATTATATTTTCGCCGCTTGAGGTTTTCCGCAGCCGCAGCAGCAGCGCCAGCACAGCATGCCGAGCCAGAAATGCCTAATTACTCAGTGATTACCTAAATAACCCGACATTTTAAGTTCATAAAGCACTCCTTAGTGCTTCGCATTATGAGTCGTGCAAACCAATACAAATTACAAACTATTCAACAATGGTTTGAATACGTTACGTTAAAGTCACGTATAACTTATCTAATTTTAATCTAACTATGTGGTATATAGACATCATCTCACTGTTATGCGGCCCCAGTCACCTTGACAACCGATACGCCTGTCAGCCCGTGTTACTCGATATCCTGATCCGTCTTTGATAATGTACCAAGTTTCCTGGATGTCGGATATTGCTACGTATTAAAATAACTCCAGCGGAGACGTACTTTTCCATATAAATAAC
Organism: Oligia strigilis; assembly: GCA_951800025.1. Classification (NCBI taxonomy): domain Eukaryota; kingdom Metazoa; phylum Arthropoda; class Insecta; order Lepidoptera; family Noctuidae; genus Oligia; species Oligia strigilis. The sequence continues at coordinate 14,650,576 of OX637560.1, read as the reverse complement.
TAGCTTTTTCCGCGACTACACATTGATTCCAGATTTTCCCAAAACTTGGGTTAAAATCTACATGTGTCAATTTTGAGCCCATGAAAAATATCTATGCAAAAAATCTACACAAAATCATTTATAGAGAAGGATGTGCGTTGGGACTCGAACCTAACAACACTTGGCACTGCACGCGCAGGCAGCGTGATCAGCGCGTCATTGGCCAACTGACGCGCGGCGAGGCAACGACACGACCCGATGACCACTGATGATACACATGCCCGTAGCATGCACACTAGCATACCAGCTCCTTGCACGTGCCAGATACTGTCATGTGTATACGCTAACTGGCATGCCTGTAACTGACATACAAATAGCTAGCACAACTTTTAATTTACTTGCATGCCCGTTGAGGGAGGGTCGAGGGGGGTTGCCAAAGCATACTTTTGTGCGACGCGATGGTAATACTGTTGGCACAACTTGCATGCCAGTATTACTTGCACTTTACTTGGGGCATAGCTAGTTGTTGATATTGCACAACGTATTGGATTTATAGATGGCAGTCGCTCCATGAAAACAAATTTTCGGTAGCGACTGGTTCGACTAAAAGCCCATCACAATCCAGTTAGGAAAGTATGGTAAGGCAGCTCTCATAGTTTCAATTTTCAGTGTTTGCATTGTCTGTGAGTCAGAGGGGAAATTCTCGTAATTTCACAGTCTGGGGGCCTAAAAAGGCCACTTTGGCAGAATCATATGAGGATGACATTATGAATCATAATGGACAGTTAACTGTTAAGTAAATCGTATCAAATCCCATTGGTGAAGGATTTTTCAGTTATTTTTTTTGTCTGTGCTAAAATACCAATCAATCCAATCCAAATCCAATCCCAATCTCTTTGATTATACCTACGGTACGTAGTGCAACGAAAAAATAAAAATAAAAAAAAGTTTTTAAAAACAAGCTTTTATTTAAATAAGAACGTAACCCAAAAAATAAAAATAACGAGAACTAAAAAGAAAAAAATAAATTTAAGTGACACTGTCATTTTAAAATATAAATATATAAATTTTAAAAGCTTGAGGCACTGTTATTGTGTAGTAGGTACACCTGTATAACGGATACCGTACATCAGTGCCTCAAGCTTTTAAAATTTATATATTTATATTTTAAAATGACAGTGTCACTTAAATTTATTTTTTTCTTTTTAGTTCTCGTTATTTTTATTTTTTGGGTTACGTTCTTATTTAAATAAAAGCTTGTTTTTAAAAACTTTTTTTTATTTTTATTTTATTTTTTACTTTTTAGTCTTAAAGATTTATTAATATTAGTGTAATTTTACTAACTTTATCGTTTTTTACTGTTCAAGCCCTTTCACTTGATACCCATATTAAGGGGATTGAGAAAAAATGAAATCCGCCATCTTGGATCGGCGGCCATATTGAATTTAGTGTGATGTTATTTACTTTATCGTTTTCTACTATTCAAGCCCTTTCATTTGATACCCATATGAAGGGGGTTGGGAAAAAATATGTAAACCGCCATCTTGGAGCGGCGGCCATATTGAATTTTATGTAATTTTACTAACTTTATCGTTTTCTACTCTTCAAGCCCTTTCATTTGATACCCATATTAAGGGGGTTGTGAAAAAATATGTAATCCGTCATCTTGGAGCGGCGGCCATATTGAAATTATTACAATACTGAGTATTGCACATTGTATTGTTACCAGAACTAAAGGTGTATGCTAAATTTCAGCTCAATCGGATACCAACAAATGGTCGAAAAATAGTTTGCAAATTTTGACGGACAACTTACATACATACATACATACTTACATACGAACAGTGCAAGCTAAATAAAAGCTTGTAAAAAAGAAAAAAACGGACACTGTCTTCGCAATATTATGATTCATAATGTAATTATCCTTTTATGATTCTGCCAAAGTGGCCTTTTTAGGCCTCCTGATCTCAGTCTCAATTTGTCAAAAATCCCTCTAAATTTCCCTAAATTTTGATAAATTTTTGACATTTTTTTGACGAGATGAGACTGCGACAAGATTTTGAACATTTTAAATTACGAGACGAGAATTGGCCTTCAGATCTCTGTATGCAACTGCTTAATAATAATACCAACCTATATTCCACTGCAGGACAGAGGCTTCTTCTTATATAGTATTTTTATCCCACGCAGCGATGCGCTTTACATAAGCTAACCAAATAAACAAGCGAGCTGTGAGAAATACACTTCTGACTTCGCCATTATCTCTGACGGTACCGAGAGCTCCTGTGCTTACACACACATTCACAGCGCGTTTGTATACTTGGTAACCACAAGTAAAGCACGCCTCGCTTCGTGAGATAAAACTGTATAGAGAAGGTACAAGCATTGATCACCACGATGGCTTGGGTTTGCGATTTCAGACTTATATTAGGTAACTATAAGGACTTATAACTGTAGCGGTATCTACAACGCCAAAACAAACTACGCGTTATACTGACGTCACGCAAAATCCTGCATCTCGCAAGCAGAGTTTACCGCGCAACTAGTATAGATACAAGTACAACGGCCCGACATGAATGACACAACACCCGTCTGGTCGGAGGATCCTCCCTTTTCTTTAGAGTATGAGTGAACTTTACACCCTGTTCCTCATACCTCTATAGTATAACTATTAGTTTTCTCACGATGTTTTCCTTTACCAATGTCAGTAATGGACATAAAGATGACATCACGCATGTCTTCCTCAAAGCCTTTCAGTGCGGAACGGTGTTTCTGTGCGTGAGAACTACACGTTGTGCGTGTAGAATAGCGTCTAACTGCTCATCACTGATTCTATCTCTGTCGGACACAAAGCCAGGTGAGACAGCCTGGTTCTTGGCCATGACCACCAGTGAGTTCGAGCTCGCGACTAGTTCCACCTTAAGGTGTTAATAATAACAGCTGCACGGGTCGATCGATCGGTTAAGTTATGCTTGCCGCGGTTGGTCTGTGGATGGGTGACTATCTTTACATACCGAGATCCCTCCGTGCCTCTGAAAGCACGTTAAGCCGGCGTTGGTCCCTTCAGCGGGATTGTCCGAAAGGGTTACCGCTAGCCCGGAACATAAAGGGCTAAGGAAGGAACATGGGTGGGTTTTAGTCAGTAAGAGTCTGACACTCCCTTTCGCTCTACCCAGAGCGGGAGGGGTCATTTGATGATTTCCCATCCGAAAAAAAAGGTAAAGTAATAAATAAAAAAAATAAGTTTAAACCTTATACAAAGCTCATACAATACACATAGGAACATTAAACTTTGGGAAACAAAACCGTGCCTCCTAAACTAGGGGGGAACCTGTGACTTAGGAGTCAGTATTCTTCTGTAACTTCGTGTACAAAAAATCCTTTATTTAATAGTTTAAAGTAATGTCAGTAATGTTCAAGATAAACTTAAAAAGTGAACGTTTAATTTCAAAATACTGCACCTTCTGTTAGCAAACTAATATGCTTGTATAAACACATAGGAAAAGCGTAATATCAGCACTATCAGATTGTGAACCAATGCGATCGCTTCCTATGTAGCTCACGTTCCAGACTAACAATCGATATAATTAGAGCGTCTATCTTGGTGGAATGTTCCATGCCTCTGTGCCAAGTACGGTTTATAGAACGGAGCAGCATTTGCAGTTTTCTAGGACTTTATTGTTTTGTTCTACAATCCATACTAATCACACTAATATTATAAAGGCGAAAGTTTGTGTGTGCGTGTGTGGGGGTATGTGTGTGTGTTTATATGTTTGTTACTTCTTCACGCTCAAACGGCTAGACCAATTTTGATAAAATTTTGTATGAAGGTAGCTGACATCCTGGATTAACATATAGGCTACTTTTTATCCCGATATTCCCACGAGATCGACATTTACGCGGGTGAAACCGCGATATGTAATGGACAAACACTCATCCTGGCTATTGTAAGATATTGTGAGGGCTTTACAAGCTCAGTACCGGGACAAGCAAATTAAACCACAGTTTGTCATAATACTTCAATAATTATTCCTAGAAGATAAAAAAAAAAAAAAAAATTAAATAATAATAAGATTTATTCAAAAATGTAAAGACTAGCGTTAAATACAGTTTTTCTTAAATCTAAGTCGAGTTCACCCATGATTTGTGCCTGAACTAGGTAATTCTGTGTTTCTGGCGATGGTTCGAACTACGTTTTTACATTATCACTTAGTTTGTCAACTAATCTGACCCCATTGTTTTTGTTTGTTTTCTTTATTTAGATTAATGTTTGTTTCGTATTAGTGCCATCTATGTATAATGGACTCGCGGAGGTTGCATGTAAGCACCAAATCTGTACTAATATTATAAAGAAAGTAACTCTGTCTGTCTGTCTGTATGTTACCTTTTCACGCCTAAACCACTGAATGGTTTTAAGAGAGATAGATTGCATCCTGGGGCCTTTCCCGGGATGCAGTCTATCTCTCTACCAAAAATCGGCAAATACTATCCTATGTCCGTACATAGGATAGTATTTGTAGATAGATTGCATCTTGGGGAAGGACATAGGATAGTTTTTATTGACATAACTTGCAGGCGAAGCCGCGGGCGGAAGCTAGTAGACTATAATCTCTAAAGCCAGTCGATTCTGTAAAAATCTCACCGTGAAAACCTAGGTGAAGTGAGTTTGTTTTTGCTAAGAATTGACACTATTGACAGCTCACTCCACGCTCACTTCACCTAAGTTTTCACGGTGAGATTTTTACAGAATAGCACCGCAGTATGAAATATCCATACGTACTATAGGTAGCAAGCTTAATATGATAACGGCCCAATCCGTCTTGCAGAGAGGAGGTAGGATTTTTACTAATGACAAATAAATAAAGGATTATTAGGAGTGCAAGTTTTTAAAACATTTACAGTCTTATTACAAAACGAGATCTAATTTTAGACCTAGCCTAAACCTTCGAGCCAGTTAGTCTATTTTGTACTTTATTCCTTCTATCAATAATAGTACTAGATGCCCGATAAGCGCTTCAAAAACGGCCCGAAAAATACGAGCACGAATACTTTTGTGCTCTTATTTCAAATTAGTATGGTCCAATCATAGCCAATATTAAGACGTCAAAAATGGCTCAGTGCGCGTTCAAAAGTTGTGTAAATAACCACCGTAACACCAAGATTTTGGAAGGAATATCTTTTTTTCGGTAAGTTTTTATCATTAAATGTTTTTCATAAAATAGTAACACAGTTAAATAGTAAATATAAATCAATTAGCAAATATTATGATTGTTGGCCAATGTTTGCGACAACGCGCCAACTATTCTAACAAACATTGAAGCATTGAAATGTAATTCCAAGAACTACGTCTAGTTCCAAATTCGAGTAAGTACGAAATTGTCAACAAAATGTTTTTAACCTTATTGCTTAGACGTTAAGTTTCATTTTAGAATAAATATTTTTGTACTTATTATAAAAATGACTTTTTATTTTCAAGTGACATTTTAAATTTATTGCTTCGATGACAGAAGGACTTAAATATTAATCATTTGCAATCGTAATTAAACTTTATGTTAGAGTGTTAAGGTTTATAATAGTCTGAAGTTGTTAATATTATTAAACTTTTTTCTATAGTTCGTAGTAAGAAGTATAAATGTTTATCTGTGTGCAAACGTGGCCACTTTAGCGACTTATTTTTGTTCCTAATCATTCATCTAGTACTATTATTGATCGAAGCTTTATTCCGACAAAGGTGAAGTTCTTAATGCAAAATTAACAACTTAGACTCGGGTTTGACGTCAGTTTTTGTAAAAAGAACTTTAGCTTCGTCGGATTATAGTTCGAAATTTAAAAATGGCTGGATGGTTTAAACCTGGTTCTAAAGATATATCTTGTTTTGTAATAAGGCCGTTTGGATTTTACTTGGGTCCCAAGTAGTTTGATACACATCTCGGCGATAATCTGATTTCATGATGATGACGGAACATATATGTATGTGATCATTTGTTGACGGCACGTTTGGCGCAGTGGTTAAGCGATTGACTGCTGCGCTGCGTGTCGCGGGTTCGACTCCTGCACGGAACAAATATTTGTATGACCTACAAGTAGTTGTTCCGGGTCTGGCTGTTTGTGTACGTGAATTTAAATGTTTGTGAACGCACCCACAATACAGGAGAAATTCCTAGTGTGGGGCAATGTTTTTAAAAAAAAATAAAAAAATTGTGGATATACAAGTGGCAACTTCCGAGTTGTAGGTCGTAGATTCGAACCCCGATAGACGCTTTACTTTGTGTAAATTATTTCACCACCACTGCTCTCAAAACTGTGAAGGAAAACATGAGGAAACCGGCATGTCCTAGAACCAAAAATTCGAAGACATGTGACATCTACCAACCCGCACTGGGCCCGCGTGGTGGATTACTGCCCACTCCCTCTCGAAGCGAGGAGGCTTGTGTCCCAGCAGTGGGAACATTATAGGCTGATTATGTATGTAAGTGGCAGCACAAAACCAATAAATGACTTGCATCGTCTAAACACTGTCTATACGATGCAACTTTTATTGTTACTTCAACTTGTGACATGTCCGCAACGTGTAAATCAGGCTTTATAGAAGGTTTATGTGACAATAGAATCTAGATGTCACGATCTGACCAAGATTATGTCCACAATTCCAAAGGTTAAAATCCACATTTTAAACGAGACTGTGACCTCTGAGTTTGTTTCGGCCTTTTTTCTCAGAGCAGTCAGAAAGAAAAGGCCGACCTCATCTAGTTGTAAAAATATGATTGACGTGTAAGTGCTTGGCCAGACTGGCAGCGCGGGGTGGGACCGCAGACGAGCGCTGCTTCGTTCTGAGTGTTCAAGTCGTGTCCAGTGTTTGTCAAAATATAATATGGATGAAGAAGACTTATTTTTACTAGAAAAAAGCTGGAACTTGTTTGAGAACCCCGGTGGGCACGGGCCGCCAGCGCACTCACTGCGGCAACTTGTATGAACGAGCTATGGCGTGAATTGCCCGCGCGCTCCCTGCGCCAAGCAGCCCGCGCCGCTCACCGCGCCCGCGCGCGTGCCCATTATGGACGCTCAATCTCAAAGGAAGTTCTTATGTTTGAGTACGCCGCGTCCGCTCCACGCCCGCGTTTGCAGTCTGGCCCGGCACAAAAATTTTTTGTACAATAGGTTTGTACAAAAAAATTTTGTGCAGAGTTACAGAAATAAAATCATTTATACTTCTGACTGACTTCAATGTACCATCATTTTATTAGGACGGCCAGGCTATTGGAGCTGAAGGCCTCAGGAAATAAACATCAAGACCCTACTCAAGTCTAGGGAAAGAGGGATAAAAATAGAAGATTATATCTCCTTCATATCGCAGGTGTCAATTAATAAATAGTATGCGCCGAAAATTGACACCGGTTTTATTGAAGATGACGTGATTTGGTATTCTAGTAAAATACACTGGACAGCAAATAAACCGGGCCACCCGCTACCTTGGAACTCTGATTCGATTTTCTCAAAAAGTATAAAACTTACAACTATCATAGTTATACATACTGAAAGTGCGTTTTATTATGATTAAAATGAATGGAAACTCATTGGGATTAATCAATTTTATTAAGTGATTATTAAGGATCTTACAACGAAGAGACGTTTTCCAGTCGTGTTAATCGTTAGTAATCATGAAATGAAAATTAAATTAAAGCCAGAAATAAAGAAAAAACATTTAAAAAAGTTTTTGATCAGTGTTCAGTATACCCTCCCCTTGCTCGGATAACTGCCAGCATCCTCGTATTCATCGACCTTACGAGCCTGACGATGAAATCTTGGGGAATTGCATTCCACTCCTCTTTAATTGCGATTCGCAGCTCTGGAAGCCTTGTTGGAGCAGGTATTCGGGCTCGAACCCGACGTTTCAGCTCATCCCATAAGTTTTCTATCGGATTCAAGTCCGGGCTTCGAGCTGGCTCGTCCATCGTACGAATGCTGACGTCGCGTAGATACTGGGTCACCACATGAGCAACATGAAGCCGTGCATTATCATGCATCTACTGCATATCCTGCCCGATATATCCTGCGTAAGGTACCACATGGTCTGCGAGGATTTCAGTAATATAGCGATGAGAAGTCAATCCACGTGTAGGGCCCGTCGGTTTGATGAAAAATAACGCTGTATGTACGGTTTACGAGATGCCGCGCCACACCATTACAGATCCTCCTCCGTATGCAATAGTTTCCTCGATGCAACATTGAGAATAACGTTCTCCAGGGCGAAGATATACTCTCTGACGTCGATCACTTCCATGTAGACTCTCCCTGGTCTCATCAGTGAAGAGTACATTACCCCACTGCTCTAACATCCAATCCATTGTCAAAGTCAAAGTCAAAGTCAAATCATTTATTTCAAATAGGCACATTAAAGGCACTTTTGAACGTCAAAAAAAAAACTAAATAGAAATGATTCTAGTCGCCCATTCGAAAAGGTAGTTTTCGTATGGAGAAGAATGGGCAAGAAACTCCACCGTTACTCTTTTAAAAATGTTTTACAAGGTCTTGTATACATAATAAAAATTATATGTGAACACGATGCACCCATAATAAAATTAGTCTACCACAAAAGGTAAAAAGAATTAAAAATTAAGCAATGACAGGTAAATCAAATAAGTGATAGATACATGGTGCTCACATATTTACAAGTTATTTAAAAAAAAAAATGCAAAAGTAGTTGAACTTTAACAAGTGTGTGAGCCACTGTAGTCGCAGATTGTAAAAATGAATTAGAATAAGATGTCATAATTAAAAATATATATATAAATTAAATTAGGAACAAGTTTGATTTTGTCTAGACTTTTAGATTGTCCTATGGAGCAGGACCAGCATGTTTCCAAACATTCTTATCTTGGATATAATCCTCTAATTTGTAATATCCTTGTTTACAAAGTGTACTTTTAATATGAGTTTTAAATTTTCTTTCATTTAATTGCAATATGTCACAAGGTATTTTGTTGTAGCATTTAACACAGTACCCCATAAAAGATGTATGTACTTTAGATAATCTAAAAAAAGGTTGATCTAATTTATCTTTATTTCTAGTATTAAAATTATGCCTATCACTTATTTTATTAAAAAGATGTTGATTTTTTCTTACATACATAATATTTTCATAAATGAATTGGCAAGGTACCGTCATGATATTAACCTTTTTAAATAGTTCCCTAAGAGATTCGCGACGACGTAGATTGTAAATGGCTCTGACAGCTCTCTTTTGTAAAATAAAAATGGATTCAATGTCAGCAGCCCGACCCCATAGTAAAATGCCATATGACATAATACTGTGGAAGTAACTAAAATAGACCAAACGCGCGGTTTCTACATCTGTTAACTGTCTTATCTTTCTAACAGCATAAGCGGCGGAACTTAGCCGCCCCGCAATAGATGTTATATGAGGTCCCCATTGTAATTTCTCGTCTAGCGTGATTCCTAGGAAAACTGTCTGATCAATAAATTCTAGTTTTTGGCCATTTAATATGATTTCACATTCGCTACTTCTAACATTCGGTAATTTAAATCTAATGCATTTGGTTTTTTTTTCATTAAGTACTAAATTATTTACCGTAAACCAATCTTGGACCTGAAGAATAGAGTTATTCACGTCGTCAAGATTTTGTGACCGTCGGTCTATTTTAAAGATTAACGATGTGTCATCTGCAAATAACACCATCTTCGGTTGATTTTGAAGTAATTGGGGTAAATCATTAATGTAAACTAAAAAGAGGAATGGACCCAATATCGAACCTTGAGGAACACCCATTGTCATTTCAGACCCTAATGAGTTTACGCCGTTTACTTGAACTTTAACCTTTCTATCTTTCAGGTATGATCTTAGCAAGTCAAGTGCTGCTTTTCTAATTCCATAGTGCTCCAGTTTCATCAGAAGTGTCTCGTGGTTTACGCAATCGAACGCCTTAGAGAGGTCGCAAAAGATTCCAATGGCATCTTGTGCTTCTTCCCAGGCGTTAAAAATGTTCTTTATTAGGGTAACACCGGCGTCAGTAGTGCAACGCCCTTTGGTGAAACCGTACTGGTGTTCATGAAAGATGGAATTTTTATTAAAGTGACGTAACATTTGATTGAGCATCAACTTTTCAAACACCTTACTGAGAACTGGTAGAATTGACACAGGTCTATAATTGTTAGGATCTTTACTATCACCGGATTTGAACAATGGTACTACTTTACTATGTTTCATAAGATCCGGAAAGACTCCTTGGTCAACACTGGTGTTAAATATGAAAGCTAAATAGGGCGCAATAGTTTCGATAAAAGATCTACATACTTTTACAGACATTCCCCAGAGATCTTCTGTTGATTTAATGTTAAGATCTCTAAAAGCTTTTATAACAGCCTGGGGGCTTGTATGCTGAAACCTAAACTCCAAAGGGCATGCCTTTACATTCTTTTTAAGTAAGGCAGCAGAAAGCGTGGGGGATGAATTTAAAGCTTCAGTAGTTTTAAGGGGAATATTAGAAAAAAAGTTTTCAAATTCCTGAGCTATTTCTACATCTGAGTTGATGGGGCCATGTGCAGTCTCTAAATTAAATTCAGTGTTAGGCTGTTTTTTCCTACCTGTTTCATTATTTATTATTTGCCAGGTAGTTTTTATTTTATCATCAGCTGATTTTATTTTATTGCTAATATAAAGAGCTTTAGCTTTTTGGCACACACTTTTAAAAGTTTTTGAATATTTTGCAACATACTGATGAAAGTTTGTATTATTCATATGTTGCTTTAAGCCATAGAGTTCAAAAAGTTTTTCCCTGCTTTTACGAATACCTGGAGTCGCCCAGTCACTAAATAAAAACTTTGTGTGAATATTTTTAGTTTTTAGTGGAAAAGTGTCATTAAACTGCGCGTTTAATATTGAAAAGAACTCGGCGTAGAATTCATTTGGGTCACCTATATTATTAAAATTCTGATCACATAACTTACTGGCCAAAGAATTATTTAATTTCTCTAACTTTTTACATGTAATTGTCCTAAACCTTATTTGAATTTTTTGTAAAGGCATGTAGGAGCTAAATGTTATTTTTTGTCCACTGTGATCAGATGGCAACTTATTTACAATTTCTTTGTGTAAGTAATCACAATTACAAAAAACATTATCAATACAAGTGGCAGAAGAAGCTGTCACTCGGGTTGGTTCAATAAAAACATTTGACAAATCAAATGACCTAAAAAGACTTAACAATCTGACAGTATTCGAGTTATTTTCCAATAAATTAATATTAAAATCTCCACATACTATTATTGACTTACTACTAGTACTAAGTTTCTTTAACACATCTTCCATTACAGAATCAAACACCGATAGATTCTGGTAACTTGGAGGTCTGTATACACATACTATAACATGCTTATCAAGCTCTCGAGCAAATTCAAGTCGTTCTCGACGGTGGGCTACCGTTAATGCTGGGCCTGTTGCAGCTCTCTTTGGAGTCAGGTTCCGTTCAGCAAGTCTCCTTCTGACGGTGTCTGAACTTATAACCACTTGGCGTTCGTCACGCAGACTTTGTTGGACTTTAATTGCGTTGAGGCGGTGATTTCGCAGAACATTAAGTTGGATATAACGATCATCTGCTACTAATGTAGCCCTAGGTCTGCCCGTACCTGGACGGCTACCGAATGCTCTAGTCTCTAGGTACCGTCTGTAAACTCGTTGCACCGAAGATCTGCTGATTCGAAGTCTTCGAGCGACCTCACGTTGCGCAACGCCTGCTTGAAGTAGTGCTACAGCTAGAGCTAGACATGTGCGCCGATCGGCGTGGCGCACGCCGCCGGTCATTTTAGCCACGCCGACGCCGCCGAATTTTTCATCGACGTAATCGGCGTCAAAATCCAAATAATATTCTAGATTATATAACGCACATTATTTAACAAAAGTAGTATTTTGGGCGATTTAATAACATTTTTGAAAATAATAATAATAAATAATAAGCGTGCCATATAATCTTGACCCACCAAAAACATTTTCATGTAAAATGTTGCCAAGACGAGACCACATTTGTCTCGCACTGCCCAAAAATTAACAGATCTCATGTAGAGCCAAGCTTCTAAAGCGTAATTCACACATAGAGCGGGCGCGTTTCGGGACGGGAGTACGGCGGGTCTAGTTCTTTGTATTTATATGAAAGACATCACACTGAAAGCGTGTGCGGGTCGGCCGCGGGGCGGGTCGTTCAGTATTCAGAGTTCAGTTCGGGTCTTTCATATAAATACAAAGAACTAGACCCGCCGTACTCCCGTCCCGAAACGCGCCCGACCCGCGCCCGCTCTATGTGTGAATTACGCTTTACTCTACACGCCCTAACTTCACAAACTCTACACCTTAGTCAAAATATGAGGCTTGGCCGTTTCGTTACTACAAGAACTATAACAGAAAAGTAATGAACAGTGAAAAAATTTTTCACCTTACGCCCATGTGATGGTAGCGAAACGGCCAAGCCACATATTTTGACTAAGGTGTATAGTTTGTGAAGTTAGGGCGTGTAGAGTTAGAAGCTTGGCTCTACATGAGATCTGATAGCTTTTTGGCAGTGCGAGCCATATGTGGTCTCGTCTTGGCAACATTTTATATGTTTTTGGTGGAATTTCACATCTTTTTGAAAGTTGCTTATGAAATAAAAAAATATTTTTATGGGGGGTTCTTTACTAAAAATTCTGAAATATGTATTTTATTATTTATAACAAAGAGTCCCTATATAAATTTTCAGAACTCTAGCATCAAAATTTGCGGAAGTCTCGTACAAACTTCCATCCCCTAGTTTAAGGGGTTGGAGGGTAAAGTTACAAGTTTTAGAATATTTTTGTTGTTTGTGTACTATTACTAGCTTACATACCAAATTTCAGCTTTCTAGGACTTCAGGAAGAACCTTAAGAATATGGATGATCATCAGTGAGTCAGTGACGAAATCGGGGTATTTTAGATATCAATAAAATCTAAAGTATAAGAGCTATGCAATTGAAACTTTATACGTTTAATAAGTCAACTACTGACATCATATCCCGAAAATTTTGTTTATCTGGTATAATCCAAACCCAAGTTAAGAAGGTTCAAAAATACAATGAAGTGCTTCGAGAAAAGGTAGGTAGTGCCCTTGCGCTTCGCTTGGCTCGTCTTGGCGGGGGCACTCCCGTGCCCCCAGATTATAATAAACAAATAAAAAGTTTAATGTGGATTGAGAAGTCTTCTATTCTACTTATTTTGACCATCCACGCCGATTACGCCGATGACGCCGCCGCCGCCGACAATTTAAACGCTAGACGCCGCCGCCGGTCAAATGACCATCGGCGCACATGTCTAGCTAGAGCTGCTTCCTGAGGTGTCGTATACATTATTGACCGATAAAAGGAGCAAAAATACACGCGTCTGAGGAAACTATGGGCAAAAACTAAAGAAATGATAAGAAATATCCGACTTCCCTCATTGTAGAAAAAAATAACGCTACTCGCGAACTCTAGTCAAAACAGAGCAAATCGTTAGCATTGTGTTTGTTGCATAATTACAATGTGAGTTGACGATACTTTAGAATAAATTTATAGTCATTTTAATCAGCATGAAACGTACTTTCTGTGGGTATAACTTTGATATTGTAAGTTATATACTTTTTGAGAAAATTGAATCAGAGTTCCAAGGTGGCGGGTGGCCCGGTTTCTTTGCTGTCCAGTGTATTTCTACTTGAAAAAGAATTATTTGATTAGCAACAGATATTTTAGTGTTAAATTGTAAAATAGTTAAGTATTACAATATAATAAACATATATTTACAGTTTCGAAACTGTAAATATATGTTACAAGTATATAAAAAAAAGGAAAAGAAAAATACTCCTAGGAGCTCATTGGGCATCAAAAAATTCGTCCGCATCGCTGTCAATGGCATAAGTGCCCAAAAGGCTGGCAGCATTACCAAGTTGGATGGCAATGCTTATTCTTTGGGCTAAAAATAGGCCAGATTTCTTGTTTCTTGTTAGCAACAGATCTGTTGTTTGTTTGAACGTGCTTGAAAGAAAGAAAAAAATAATCTTATCGTTAACCTCTGGAAGTCGGATTTGAAAAAAATTGTTTGCATTAGTTAGCCCAATTTTTGAGCTAAGTGAAAACGAAGTAATATAGGCAAATGATGTGACGCAAGGTGGGTCGGGGAAGCAATTCAGGCGGACGAAGTCGCGGGCAGAAGCTAGTATTTGATAAGCGAGCAAATACGTCTTGCAAACATGACGTATTAGATCTCTCCAAATTTTATGGATTGAGGTGGACTTATGAATGACCTTGTGTGATGCGAGAATCACAGGACTTGTCGATGTGGAGCGTTTAGGGAGGTCTAAGCCCAGCAGTGGATGATGTAACGTAATGACCTTTCATTAGGAAGATAGGTCATCATCTGCCTAGCCTTTTCCCAACTATGTTGGGGTCGGCTTCCAGTCTAACCGGATGCAGCTGTATACCAGTATTTTACATGGAGCGACTGCCTATCTGACCTCCACAACCTAGTTACTGGGTAATACGATACCCCTTGGTAAGATTGGTTGTCAGACTTTCGGACTTCTGACGACCCGTAACGACTGTCAAATATCTACAAATGACAAATGACAGCCGAGACCAAAAGCTAAACGTGCTTTCCGAGGCATGGAGAGGTCTTGATATGAAAAGATGGCCACCCATCCACGGATCAACCGCGGCAAGTGTACCTTAACCTGATCAATCGACCCGTGCGGCTGTTATTAATTAGCCACAAGCCCCTCTTTAGGAAGATAGGTATAGAATAGAATACTCTTTATTATGTACACCATATAAATTACAGACGTAAATATAGAAACTGTACAAAGGGTGACACAATGGGCGGTCTTATCGCTAAAAGCGATCTTTTAAAGACAACCTTTGGATGAATTAAAAAGGGGAAGGACAGACAAATACTGTAGGTGATCTGAGTGTATAGTTGCAGATATATCTAAGTTCGTCTGACCGGGAAACACCGCACACTCACACAGACCGCACAATATCTATAAGATAGAGCGCAGATAAAATAAATGATATATTAGAATTCCTACTTTTTAGGGTTCCGTACCCAAAGGGTAAAAACTGGGGACCCTATTACTAAAACTCCACTGTCCGTCTGTCTGTCTGTCTGTCACCAGGGTCTCATGAACCGTGATAGCTAGACAGTTGAAATTTTCACAGATGATGACTGTGTTTCTGTTGCCGCTATAACAACAAATAATAAAAATAAAATAAAGTTAAAATTTAAAGAGGTATAAAAGAAACGTTTTTTTCGGCATTTTATGCCTTGTGGTACGGAGCCCTTCGTGTGCGAGTCCGACTCGCACTTGGCCGGTTTTTATTATGATTGAGGGATCACAAATCGCTCAAGGGACATTCAGCTCCAGAAATAAATCTTTAGTTACCTACCTATTTAATTATACTTTATTGCTTCATTTAATTTTACTTTTTTTTTCTTTATTTTATTTTTTAGTAAAAGAAAAAGTGGAGGCCTTTGCCTAGAAGTTAACAAAAAAAAAAAAAAAAATTTTTTGTTGTTTTGTTATTTTTATTATATTTTACCTATTTTATTTTAGTAACTGCAAGAAAATCCTTAGGGGCTCTTCAAACTATATAAGTCCTATGAAGAAACAGAGAAGTTATTACTTATGCTAAAGTAAATATTGTTCGTATTATATAATTTTATACACCTTTTTAATAATAATAAATAAATAATAAATACATTTATTTCGAGCAACCATGACTCATATGTAGAGTGCACACACAATAAAACATAATAAAAGGGATAATAAAAATAAAGTACAATAAAAATAAATATAAGACTTAATATCTAACCGGCCCTGCTGACGGCAACATGCCTATTACAACAGTGCCGTATGTATGGGCAGTCCATCCGGTCCGCGATCATCGCCAGGACGGCATTGGGGCTGCCCCACACCCTACGCACCAGGGACGCACCCCGCTTGCGCATAGTCGCGTGGAAACAATCGGTGCGCGCCTCAGCGAACATACCTGAGGCGCTGCAGTAGCGAGGCAGCCCCAATACAGCCCTGAGCGCGTTGTTGAACTGGACGCGGAGGGCCCCATACGATGCACGCGTGTACCTCGCCCACAAGCTGCACGTGTAAAGGGATGTGCAGTACGCCCTGAAGAGCGTTATCTTCACCTCCCTCGAACAGCGCGAAAACCTGCGTGCGAGCATGTTCGCCCGCACCGACAAGGCCCTCCGCTCCCGCTCCATGTCCGCATTGTCCTTGAGGTCGGACGTAACTAAATGCCCTAGATACTTAAATTGATCCACCCTTTCGAGTGGAATACCGTTTAGAAAAACGAGTGGACAATTTTGCAAACGTTTCGTACCGGCCTCAAAGACCATTTTACATAATTATTTTACACTAATAGATAATTATGTGATCATTATTATTTTTAACATTACTCCTTAGCTAAGTCTTAGATGAAAAGGAAAAAAAACTTAATTAATCTTAATGGGTGCTAATTGCTTTATCGATAATTTTTTTTATAGAAATTTTCGTCAAGGAAAAACTTTTTAATAACGTCGATTCTCGCCAATAATCTCCTTGGAGACCTGAATAATGTCGTGGTCATGAATTAGAGAGGAAGTGGAGTGCTAAGCTGCTTTGCAATCAAGTAATTTGTTTCACAGCCATCAGTAGTTCTTTGACAGTTCAACAATATCAATAAATTGGTTTCACTTGTAAAGTCAGGGAAATTTGTTGTTAAGCAAAATGAGACTGCTGAATTGAATTGTCCGTTATTATATTGATATTTGAAGTGCTTTACATTATATAATACAACATTATTTTTAGTATATGCTAACCTCAATATATTTTGTTCAGTATAAGTAACTGAATCGATTCCAATAATTTTTACCCCATTTTATATTTTGTCCCAAAAACATTTAAAAAGGTTAAAAGTTAATATTAATAAATTTATTTGACATAAAAAGGTAAGTACACAAATACAGATTGACACTTAATTTAAGCATGCGAATATCCTGGTCCAAAATAAATGATCAATGACCCCCGTGCTAGGCAAAACCTGTGTTACAGGGGTCAAGTTGGACACCGAGCGACACTAAGTAGGTTATCCAATCTCCGCGCCGAACGGTTAGGTACTTAGGTATCAATGAGCGTAAGACGGTGCGGCGCGGGTGAGCATGTTTTTGTACGGACAAACAGGTAACTTAAAAACTTATAACTTTGAGCTTTGTGATTTTTCATGATACAGTTATGTTTTGTACATAGATTCTTTACATAAAAATACTAGACACGTGTTTCAGGTTTCGCATATACTCGTGCTAAAAATAATTTTGTATATGTATATAACACCGCCTATTGACGTAGGGTGTCAATTTTCCTAACAATAAATTTCTCTGGCGGTGCCCTTAACTATGGTAAACTGATACCTCTTTGGTATCAGAAAATTGATATTAATGGGGTTTGAATGAAATAGCTGTCGAAATGTTGTATTGTATTTTGAGTCTCAACATTATTTTAGACCATCAAAATGTTATAAATCGGAGGATTTGCCAGCGCAGTTCCAATTAGAACCATTCTCGTTCTGTTCAATAATTACAATGTTAAAAGGGGTTCGTTAGACGTCATTACTCCATTTGTATGATACCCTGTGGTTTTTTAACTCGTAATTATCATAGGCTTTATTTAGCATCATTATACATATAATAATGATGGTTTCTTATTTTATTTAAATAATAACATTGAGGATCATAATATAATTTACATAATTATGTAGGTTGGTTTGGTACTGGTTCTAAAATTAACGTGATCTCATGTAGGTAGGAACAGATGCCAGCACATCAAGCTACCCGAAACTGTCAAATTTTCCCAATCAACTTTGAACCTTTTGCTTTAGCGATAAAGTTGAAAATCTACTAAAGAAATTTGACAGATTGTAGTAGCTTTATGTGCTGGCGTCTGTACTTAATTTTAAAGGTTGGTGTGTAAGGTAACAGTATTTCATAAATTAAACTGTTTATACACGTTTATTATAAGACTAATTATGTCTAATCTTCCCTTCTTTTATAAGTGTAATTAATAAATCATATTCCGGGGAGCAGTAATTATTTTTCGTAGAAATCCGACATCTACTTTAATGAGATAACAAGTGTAAGTGTAGACTACAAGTAGACGTAGACAATCAAAGTCTTTTATTCAAATTAAGCTGAGAATTAGCACATTTAGAGCGACAAAATTACATAAGACAGGCCCCCAAAATGACCACCCTTCACCACTTGCTGGAGCTTTTGCTGGGAAGAAGAAATGGCGCAACAATCTCCCCAGCAGAACAGAGTGGCAATTCTCGTAATTTTAAGAACGTTCACAGTCTGATCTCATTCTCAATCTGTCAGAAATACTTCTAATTTCCTTACATTTTTGACAAGTTTATGACATTGATATGAGAGCAGTGGTGGCCAAGTGGTAACGGCCGCGACTTACGAGTTGTAGGTCGTAGGTTCGAACCCTAACGGCGCTTTACTTTGTGTAAATTATTTCATCACCACTGGCTCTCAAAACGGTGAAGGAAAACATCTTGAGGAAACCGGCATGTCCTAGAACCAAAAATTCGAAGACATGTGACATCTGCCAACCCGCACTGGGCCCGCGTGGTTTTTTTTTTTTTGCCCATGGGAAATCATCAAATGACCCCTCCCGTTCTGGGTGGAGCTCAAGGGAGTGTCAGACTCTTACTGACTAAAACCCACCCGTGTTCCTTCCTTAGCCCTTTATGTTCCGGGTCAGCGGTAACCCTTTCGGACAATCCCGCTGACCCGGCAGGCTTCGGCCCTATGGGGCCCCTCCTCGATGCTGACATCTCTTTGAGGCGCGCGTGGAACACGTACGCGCCGTCCGGCACGGGCCTGGTCCTGATCGGACGGTGAGCTACCCATTACTCTCCGCCCGCAGGCCCGCGCCTACGGTGGCCGGGAGTCGTCGCGCGGCTCCCGACGCCCGGAGCTACCCCTAATGAGATGTTGAGGCTTGAAAAAGAGGTCACCGACTCTTTACTTTTTCGTAGGTACGCAATCATAATGTTCATTGTTATTAAATGCTACTTTAATTTTGACAATTTAGGTATTTTTTTATTCATTTAATAGAAAAAAGTAGTGGAACCTAACGATAATACAGAAAGTTCACAGTTTCTGAACTAAATGCGCGCTCAATAGGAAATCTACATGAGCTTCACATGATCTGACCAAGATTATTTATGCTTTATAGGGTCTGTGAGCTCTGAGTTTTTTTTCGGCCATTCTTTTCAGAGTAGTCAGATAGGAAACGCCGCGCCGCCGCCGACCTCATCTAGTTATTTTTTAACAGACTTCCAAAAAGGAGGAGGTTATATATATGTTCGACTTTATACATTAATGTTTTTTTCGAACCCGTTGATTTTGAAAAAAAAAACACGCTGTATTATTACACCATTCGATAGTGTCGCTGATAAGGATCAAATTCTGGGAAGTAATGACATACATTTCATCCAAATGATGAAATTTGCAACACAAATAGTTTATAACTAGAATTAACACATGATAATTTGTATTCCCACGGGATCGAAACTTATGCAGGTGAAACCGGTGAGCCCGGCTAGTAATAAAATAAACGAGGTTTCTGGTACCCGAAGAAACTAATACTTTCACAAATATAATTAGGGTAACATAACATCAGAAGTAGCGACCCGTATCAAATTGAGCACGTGTCGAGGTATGTACAGTCAACAAAACAGATAAGTATGCAGGATCGTCGGATATAGTTGAAGTTTAGTAAGAAACCGATGGATGTTCTCGAATAAAATTTAATTTTACTAATAGAAAACAAACAGTAAGTCAAATTAAATTTCAGTCGACAACATCCATCGGTTTGTTACTAAACTTCAACTGTATCCGATGATCCTGCATACTTATCTCTTTTGTTGACTGTACCTAGTAACATCATCTATGTATAGGAGATACCCTAGAGACAGCGTGTGACCAGGTTAATGAGTTCTGTGATATTTTTTTTCTGTCTATTATCTACAACTAACTGTGGTGTAGATCGCGGCTTTGTTCGCGTACTTCTTTATTTTTTTTTGTTTGTTTGTTTGAACGCGCAAATCTCTGGAACTCCGAGTCGGATTTGAAAAAATCTTTTTGTATTTGATAGCCCAATTCATGAGGAAGGTTATAGGCTATTTAACACGCTATGATCGTTAGGAGCCGAGTAATAAAGAAAGAACGTTTAGCGAAAACGAAGCTATAGCGTAAGCAGGCGACTCGATGCGATGCGACGGAGTGGGTCTGGAGAACAAGAAATTTTACGCGGAAGAAGTCGCTAGTCAAAAAAACAAAACAAAATTTGTGAAAAAATTGTGCTCGATTTATTCGGTTGTAACAACATCAAAAACATGACACTGGATGGAAATTGAGTAAAATTAAATCCTGTCACAAAATTATGTCATAATATTATGTCAGTCATACATTACATAATCAGCCTATAATGTTCCCACTGCTGGGACACAGGCCTCCTCTCGATGAGAGGGAGTGGGCCGTAATCCCCCACGCGGGCCCAGTGCGGATTGGCAGATGTCACATGTCTTCGAATTTTTGGTTCTAGGACATGCCGGTTTCCTCACGATGTTTTCCTTCACCGTTTTTGAGAACAGTAGTGATGAAATAATTTACACAAAGTAAAGCGCCTGTCTGGGTTCGAACCTACGACCTATAACTCGTAAGTCGCGGCCGCTACCACTTGGCCACCACTGCTCATTCGCGTCAGTCATAGTCGGTGTTAAATAAGATGAAAGATTGAATTTGTTTGTTTTTCAAGATTTACACGACGGATATCGATTTACACCCATGGACGTATACTTTTATATATTACGTCCATGTTTACACCCACTTTATTATCCTTGTGACACGAGCGTCACCGTGGACAAAAACTGTGTAGCTTGTATATTGTAAATGGTAACTATAACCTCCACAGTAAATATGCCTTCCTAGTATCTCACACGGGGCCTTTACATGAGATACGACCCGAGAATTTTCGGTGAAAATCACCTTAGGAACATTAAAACAATAGTGAACCTTCAATGAATATGCGCCCCTGGTACCTCAAACTGCTCAACACAACAGTTTATCAAAATCATTAAAAATATGTTCGTTTATTTGAATCTAGTGTGGGTTAGGTAAATAATACTATCAAAATATTATATACCTATCTCTATCTAATGTAGTATCTTGTGACGCGAGCACAAACGTGGACAAAAGCTAGTATGATGTGGTAGCTGATATGGTATCTATTGGTTGACACCTCCACAGTAAATATGCCTTCCTAGTATCTCACACGGGGCCTTTACATGAGATACGACCCGAGAATTTACGGTGAAAAACACCTTAAGAACATTAAAACAATAGTGACCCTTCCACGAATATGCTCCCCTGGTACTTCGAACCGCTCAACACAACAGTCTATCAGAATCATATCTGGCGATGGCAGAGTGACAAAAGCCACAGTAACGGTACATCCTTACCGATTAATTCTGTAGGCAATTAATCAGGATCGCTGCCAGTCTACGCACAAACAAGATTGATGGTACCACTTCAGTTGAAAAGTGTATCGTTGTAAAAGTATTTTATTAAGAATGTAATATTAAAAATGGTCGTTCTTTTTTTTCAGGTACTGGTGTTGTCTGATATTTTGGATTAAAATATGTAAGTTTATTTAGTTAAGGTTTAATAAATAATTGTCCATGTCCTGCATCTTCAACTACATGCTATTTTCAGTTCTCCATGACAAAGGGAACCCAAGTCCTTCGAGCCATTTCTCTGTTTAAAAAATGGCATTACGTTTCGAGAATGTAGGCCTACAAATAAAACACAGAACTCACAGTCACATAAAAGCTTTTCCTAATAAAAAGCGGAGTACACATTGAAGAAAAAAAAACATCCTTAGCCCACAAAATCGTCGCATAAGCAAGGCAGCCACTCTTATGAAGCGTTCTCCGTAGCTTCGTGGCAGGGTTCATTAGTGTTAAGGCACCTGACAAGGCTCGAGTTGTCTCTAGAGTATCTCTTGTACCCCCGGCCTAACGTCGGAGTAAACAAACCTTTAAAGTTGGCTTCTTATGACATGTGTTTTTTTTTCATAGTTTGATAATATGGCCTTATAATCCTTTGTAATTTGTTGATATAAGACTTGTTTTTAAATTTTTTTATTCATTTTCTTCTCCATATTTGGCAGCCTATTCCACTGCTGAGTAGGTATAAGGCCTAATTTTCTGATCACTATGGAGATTTTTTTTTGACATTTTATTCTAAACAAAATCTGTCAAACGTCATATTTAATCCTCGAACAAAAGATGTCTGACGATGGAAAATACAGTTTTTGCTATATTTTGTTGAGTGAATATTTTAATAGGTACGCGAACGCGATACATTTGGACCAAGTTTCAATAAGTAACTGGGCTTACATAGTATAAAACAAAGTGACCGAAATGTCTGTATAACTTAACTTCCGTGCATAACTTCCGAATGACTGCACCAAATTGGATAATTATTGTGTTCGGTATTTCCAGGACAAGGTTTGTATGAAAGAAAATTTCGGAAATTCGAAAACAAAATTGCACCCTTAAGAAGCTGGGGCGGGCTGCTAGTTTACCTATAATTTGATTCCCGTGTTCACCAAAAAAGGGAAGTACGTACTTCAGTATACAGGGTTATTGGTAAAACATTAACAACCTCTTAAGAGGTCATTGTACTCATCATTATGAACAACTTTTACTATGGGACCAAACCTGAAATCGCGAAAAAATATCAGCTGTTCCCTCCCTACATTTTGACGAGTTATACGAACATAAATGTAGGGAACAGCTGATTTTTTTTCGCGATTTCAGGTTTGGTCCCATAGTAAAAGTTGTTGGTTGTAATTTGGCAGTCTTTTCATAGATTTTGTAGATTTGGCACAGCTGCTTTTCATTTTATACTTTCACATACATAACATTGTCATAATATGTTATATTCCCACTTAATTCAGACAGACAACTTGGCAATAGAACTACGTATACGAATACATATATTGCGTACAAATCACGCACTGTAGTAATAAATCTTACACAGCACCACAGTAATGTTGGGTGGATTAGATTTATTTTCGACTAGCCAACAGACACGGAATAGGTTGGTACAGAAGCTCGGCTCCGACTTACGATTTGTAGGTCGTAGGTTGGAACCCTGGCAGGCGCTTTACTTTGTGTAAATAATTTCATCACCACTGCTCTCAAAATGGTAAAAAAGCATTGTTAGAAAACCGGTATGTCCTAGAACCAAAAACTCAAAGATATAAACCAATCCGCACTGGGTCCACGTCGTGTATTGCAGCCTCTCACGGAGAGGAAGCCTGTGTCCCAGCTTTGGGAACATTACAGGCTAATTATGTGTTATGTGAAGGTCGATTTCGTACAACGAGCAAAATCGCACACACATACACACATAGACGCCTCACGTACAGCGAGTGCAAGCGCACTCGCGACTGGCATTCGTTTGAGATTGCCGTACGAAAAGAAAGAATAGTAAGAAAAAATTGTTTATTGCCACAGCAACTTATATAATAAAAAAAAGATAATTAAACTCGAGTAAATTATACTGAGTACCTAAAACAAAAATCTATAAGCTTAAGCTAAGCTCGTGAGAGCACAGAACAGAACTCAGTGCCAGCTGCACGTCATAACTACGACAAGAGGTTTCCACTCATCATATTTCTGTGCTATATAAGACCCATGGTATAGCGCTGATTTTTAGTGGTCACCCGAAAACGCGTCGCGTACGCGTCTATGTGTGCGTTAGCCTGTTTTCTGTCCGGTGTATGAAGCTGGCCTTCTGTACCCTATCTGATCTTTGGTAATCAGTTACCAAAGATGATATAATGACATAAGATAGTAACCACGTATGACCGAGTTTCGTTATCCGGGTATTCTTTAATGGAGCTGCAATGATTTAAGATGGGAAGAAGTAGCTGAAAGTGGATACTTTCAGCTACTTCTTCCCAAGGGTTAGGGATGTTTCTTCAAGGCGATTTTCTTAGAATAATGGCAAGTATCGACAGTATTAGTATTCCTGATAATCCCATCAACGAAAGTTGAATATTATGGGAATAAATAATTATTTAGGAAAATTAAATTTAAGTCAGAAGGGCCAGCACTAGTTAATTTCCATTAGAATGACACTGAAATTCAGCTGTAACTCAAGGCTTACTAACATCTGTTGAGATAATCATGTGCCCCAAACTTAGACACTTAAGGCCTTAGCCACGACATTGGGCGGTGCGTCTTGCGGCGCGGGGCGTCCTGCGACTGGCGTCGCGCTTCGGTCCATGATTCGTCCGTCGCACTCGCCGGTCGCGTCGCTCTGAGTCGTGGCCACCGCGCTTTGAGCTAGTACTTTTGTTTACATCACACGCCTCTCTGCTCCGCCGGCCGCGGTCCCTCGAGTGTTTCCGCGCCGCAAGTCGCACCGCGGCGACTCGTGGCACGCTCTAAATAACTTTGTTCTCGCTGCGGTCGCAGCCGCAAGGCGCAGGTCGCGCGAGCGGTGATGTCGTGGCCCTGGGGTAAGTGCTCACTTATTTATACCTATCAAAACAGTGTTTATTTTCAATCAATATCTCAACAATCCCCTCAACACAATATTTAACAAATAATTAATGACTTTTAAAACTATTCTGAAGACCCATTTTTCATTCTTCAAAGAAAAGAAAGAATATTTCTAAGTACCCGTGAATCGTGCACTGCCATAAATCTTGTAAAGTCAGTGCACACAATGAGGCTACTGTCAGAGTGATGTCAATTTATTGCATCAATATATTGACGTGGCCGGCAGATAATAATGGGTGCTTTTACCTTAGGGGAGATTTTTAAAAGTGAAATGGCAAAGTACTTAGATACGTTTTTTTTAGATGGAAAATATGATTTTATTTTTTATAAACTACGGTATTATAAAAGAGTAATCACATTATTTTATTGTTAACACATTTATTTTTATATTTAACTACACCCATGCTAAAAATCCTCTATAAAAGTTTCTGAAACAGTTAGCTAATTGCCAACATTAAAACAACCAGTGTCATAGTAATCATAATATCATCCAAACGAGTGTTATAATGTTGTACTAAATTTCAGTATGCTACTCCTTTAAAAAAAAAGAACATTGTAACAGCGATAAAAGAATTGGTAGTTTACGCTAAAAAAATTTACAAAAATAAAACAATACTGATATGAAGTGATTTATTATCCAACAAACAAATTAACAGCATTTACGTCCACTACAAGAACCAAAAATATCCCATTATTTGTACACCACAGCCGACAAATAAATTGACATATCTACCTCGTAAGTGAGGTGTTCAGTCGAATGCTGTCAATTTATACCGTGACGCCATATTGACATAGCGGTCACAGGTAATAGTAATGACGCACCGCGCGGATTCCGCGCGTTTCTCTGTGGAAGTCCACATTCTTTGGTAGCATTAGGGTAGCATGGAATTGTGCGCGAGTAATGAGGTGTTTTGTATTTTTACCCGACTGCGGCGAAGCTCAAAGGGAGGGTTAGGTATGTGTTTGACCTGTATGTATGTATGTATGTTCGTTTTTTGTTCCCTCGTGACTCCTAAACGAATGAACGGATTTGGATAAATTGTACGTCTTTAGATTTGTCTTGGTAACGCAAGTGTCACTGGCTACATTAAAGTCAAAAACAAAGTGAAATGGCGGATTTGGGGTACCTACCATTTTGTAGAGTTCGTTTTTTTTTTTTTTTTCTCCTAATGCCATCGAGTGGGATATCAAAATGAAGGGTTTTAAAAGGTGATTACAAAAATAGACCTTGGATAAAAGTAATTCGAAGTGACAAATCGTAAAAAACACGTACAAGTTCACTTGATCCAAAAATATAGTAATTAAAAAAACTAAAATACCCGACTGCGGTAAAAACTTAAGTTAAAAAAAATCTGAAAAGCTAAAATTTTTGGTTCTAGGACATGCCGGTTTCCTCACGATGTTTTCCTTCACCGTTTTTGAGAGCAGTGGTGATGAAATACATTACACAAAGTAAAGCGACTGTCTGGGTCCAAACCCACGACCGTCGGATCAAGTCAGGTCCGTTACAATGAAAATTGTTGAACTGTGAAAATGAAACCTATTGCTACTGAAAGTGTGTTACGCAAATACCCCGCAGCTGGAGATAATACCCCGCCTCCAGCTAAGGACGTATCGAATTCCTTTGGAGATTCTATTATTATTGAAAGCCTCTGTTGTTTTGTTTTTTAAATGTCATTGTTTTGTTTTTTAAATGTCATTGTTTTATTTTATGTTTGCTCTTGTTAAATGCCAGTAGGTATTACAGTGAAGTTTCATTACGTAACACATTTTTTTTTAAACATTGCCCCACACTAGGAATTTCTCCTGTATTGTGGGTGCGTTTACAGACATTTAAACTCACATACAGAAACAGCCAGACCCGGAACAACTACTTGTGGGTCATACAAATATTTGTTCCGTGCGAGAATCGAACCTGCGACACGCAGCGCAGCAGTCAATCGCTTAACCACTGCGCTAACCATGCCGTCAAAAATGGATTATTCATTGCTTCATAATATTTGAAAATATTGTCTACTTGATGGCGCAATGGATGTTGTTGAATTGTCAAAATGAAAAGCATTTCCTTGGTGTATTGCGCAATTATATTTCTCCAAAAAATTATTTTAGCCATAATTATTAGGGCCTATTTAGTGTACTTAATTTATATTATTAAAAAAAATGTGAAACTAAAAAAATAGCTCAAGAAAGATTAAGTAGAATAGAAGGATCTATTAAAATTTCTCAATTTGCCTAAATTGAGCCACTAAAGAAAAAAATATGAAATTACCTTTTTGAATACGATTATGCGTGAAAGCTTATATAACTTTAAGCCATATTTCTTTGGCTCATTACCCATACCTAAGTATATTTCGGCAGACAGACGTCTTAAATATCACAGCTTTAAAAAGAAATGTCTTAATATTCTATGTTTAACGAACTTGCAGGCAATTCTCGTAATTTTAATAAGAACGTTCACAGCCTGATCTAAGTCTCAATCTGTCAAAAACACCTCTAATTTCCCTACATTTTTGGCAAGTTTTTGACATAGATTGGCGCTGAGATGAGATTGTGACTAGATTTTGAACATTTTAATGAGGGTTTTTACTCTTTTTTTTTAACTCTTCCCTAGTCGCTGGATAGATGTTTTGAATTGTTTCTTCATTTCTGTCTTTTTTACATTGTTCTCACATATAGAAGCAACAAGAATAATGTACCCAGGATTTTGTAATATCTTGATTTAAAAGAGTGTCCATGGAGTTTCTTGCCCGTTCTTCTCCATAGAGATCTACGCTTTGGAATGGGTAACTAGCTTCAACTTTCTGACTAACTGACAGACTATTTAATTTTGACAATTCAAAAGTGCCTGTACAAGGTTTAATTGAAATAAATGATTTGAGTTTGAGTTTGAGTTTGAGATGGCGCTGAACTTGGCAAGTTACTGCAAGGAACGGAACGTCACATCATTTTTTTGATTATTTCACTTGGATGTAATTTTGAGATCGTATAACGAAAGCAAACGAAAGTGTCAGTCAACGAGCGTATGTGACGTGACGCAGTGTTTTCTTTTCCAACCGTTTTGGCTTTGGCACCTAGTAACGTAGTCAGTTCAGCGCCATCTTGGAAACTATGTTTTTTTTTAATACTCAAAAAGAAAACCTCTCATTAGGAGAATTGCCCTTCTTAACTATTTGGAAGCTTTTTGGTTTAGTGCGTAGTCAAAAAATCTTCAAAAAATGTTAGGTCTGTGTGTGTATCTGCGACATGCGCCGTAACGGGATATTCCCGTATTGTTAAGTGTTGGAATTAAGGAAACCTGATAATTTTTGGTATAGAAATCAGTTACATATTGTTGTGTCGGAGATTTTACTTGAAGTAACGTGTCATGTATAAAAACAAATACTTGTCAGTATAAAGAAGAAAAGGTACACCATATGAGGAATATTGAGATTATCCAGTAGTAATTACAACATTAAGAACGGTCGCATCATCATCATCATCATCAGCCTACAGCAGTCCACTGCTGGACATAGGCCTTTCCTATTGCACACCATTTAACTCGATTTTCGGCAACTCTCATCCAGCTGCTACCAGCCATCCTGCGAAGAACAGTCGCTTTTAATGTCTCTCAGTCTCAATCATCTAAACTTTACCTAAATTTTTGACAAGTTTCTAATATTGATTGTCGTTAAGATGAGATTGCAACTGGATTTTCAATCGTTTCCAAACATGGCCATTGGGCTTCAGGTGATTGAAACTGATAGAGCAAGTTGGAGAAGAACTTTAAAAGAATCGTATCACGTGTCATGTAATGCTATTTTGTAAAATCTCACTGTGAAAACTTTGGTGAAGTGAGCTTTTAATTCCTTGTGATCCATAGCATAAGACGGATTGACACCTCATCATTTCAGCCGAAAGAGTTCCACTGCTGAACATAGGCCTCCCCCAAGCGCCTCCACTTCGACCGATTCTGTGCTTGTCGTATCCAACGGGTTCCTGCGGCCTTCACAACGTCGTCGGTCCACCTTGTGGGAGGCCTTCCAACGCTACGTCTTCCGGTACGCGGTTGCCACTCCAGAACCTTTCGGCCCCATCGGCCATCTGTTCTGCGAGCAATGTGCCCTGCCCACTGCCACTTAAGTTTGGCAATTCTTCGGGCTATCTCGGTTACCTTGGTTCTCCTGCGGATCTCCTCATTTCTGATTCGATCACGCAGGGATACTCCAAGCATAGCCCTCTCCATTGCCCTTTGGGTGACTTTTAGCCTTCTTATAAGGCCCATTGTGAGCGACCACGTTTCAGTGCCATATGTCAGCTTGACAGCTCACTTCATCCAAATTTTCACGATGAGATTTACAAAATAGACTGGTTGTAGTTTCTGCCTAAGCGCACGACAAAATGTTGTGAGTATAAATAAAATGTTATAAAAGTTCAATAACAAGAATTTATTAACCATAAACTGTTCAAAGCCAATTCAATGTACATATATTTTCGTTCCGGAAGCAACCAATCGTGTGGCAGATCGATTTCAAAGCCGTGTTGAACATTCAACGTCGTCATTACTTTCCTCCCTTTCAAATCGCGTACGTTAGAGCGAGATAGATGATGGCAAATCGTTGTAGATGATCAGATTTAGGAAAAGAGGATTTATGTTAAATCTGTTGATGTTGTGGTCTCTGAGGTTTTAGAGAAAACTTTTCTGCTGTTTTGTGACTCTTAACATTTATCCATATTTATACAACCATCTGATAAAAATTTTCAAAATCTAGTCGCAAGCTCATATCAGCGCCAATCAATGTCAAAAATTTAGGGAAATTATTAAAAGAAAAAGGAAAGTATTTTTGACAGATTGAGACTGAGATCAGACTGTGAACGTTCTTAAAACTGCCCCTCTGGTTTACATCCGATGTCCGTGAACTTGAATGAAATCGAACGTGATTAGAATTAGTGTCAATTTGACACTTGTTTGGATCGGCAAATAAATGGGCTCTCGAGGCAAAGAGGGGTCGTTTTTGTGGACCTATGCATACACGTGCTATTTACTTACTCCCTTACTTACAAACATATTATAACAGATGAATAGTTACACACCGATTTCTCTCTTTCAGTCGTCAGTAGGTAATTTGACTTTCGAAAGAAGAAGACAAAGCGTTGTGTAACTATACAGACGCTATACAACGTTTATTAGTAAGGGGGTTAGATTGAAAATTATCGAGTCTGTAATAGGGTCAGCGCAAGACCTGTTTTTGTGGCGGTGCTTCGGGGTATGCTTGTAGCGGTATCTACAATGTTACATGCGAACAACGCGTCATACTGACGTCACGCGAATCCTGCATCGCGCAAGCAGAGTTTACCGCGCAACTAGCATAAATACAACGGCCCGAGATGAATCATTGGGCAGTTGCCCGCCAGACACAGCAACACCCGTCTGGTCGGAGGATCCTCCCTTTTCTATAGAGTATGAGTGAACTTTACACCATGTTCCTCATACGTCTATATGCTCATTTCCGTCATCCGTCTATCACAGGAAATCTATTTCCAGAAAAATATTTAAACCAGCAGAGGTCCACGCTCGAGGTTAGCCAGAAGGCCATGGAATGTAGTAATCTGAATATCAAACTAACATACCGGGTTAGGAATACGACCATCCATTCCATCACAAAGATGATGATGATGATGTTACTTGGAACGCTGCAACGCCAAAATGGAATTAGGCTGGACACATCTGCCTCACGTCAGACCACCAATGGTTCAAACTTACGACCCAATGCGTCGTGGCAGGCCCATACGGAGATAACGGGATGAGCTGGACTCCTTCAACAAGAACTGGTCCATAGCAGCTTTGAACAGAGGGAAGTGGAAAGAGAGTAGGGAGGCCTTTGCCCTGCCCTGGGACATCACAGGCTAATAATAATAATAAAATTATTTTTAAGTGTCTCACTGTTATTTTCAAGTTATTGCTTAAAAGTTGCCAAAGCGACAGAAAATCTTCCGGTTACTTCGAAGAACCAACAACTGGATTAATAGTGTCCGAACATACTATGCCGAAGGTACGCGACCGAAGTTCCGCGGCTGATTTTACGTTCCGACGTATCCTTAACTTATGCGTTAGAAATTCAGTTGCACAACTTTGTGTGTTTTCAGTGTCTCGAGCGCTGTCGTAGCTTCGTGTCGTGTTATCTAAACAGCCGGACAGACAGACGCAAAACAAAGTGATCCTGTTACTGAACCGATCTTCGGTCGCGTATAATGTGTGCTCTACAGAATACGTAGCCGCCGAATTGCCGC
Source organism: Oligia strigilis (assembly GCA_951800025.1). NCBI lineage: Eukaryota > Metazoa > Arthropoda > Insecta > Lepidoptera > Noctuidae > Oligia > Oligia strigilis. The sequence goes on along the minus strand of OX637560.1, from coordinate 14,619,640 downwards.
TGAACTTACGCCCGACCGAAGTTCGGCTGTACGCTATAACGCAACGTAATTTCGGCATAATGTGTCGCCAGTAATTCAAATAGCATTGCAGGCGTAATCATGCCGAACTTCGGCATAGTGTGTTTAGATACTTAATTGTTTCCAGGCTGTGTTACGCGATTCACGGTTGACTCGTCTCGATCTTGCTCCGAAGCTAATGGGGCGTGAAGCTAAGCTCCACGATGCGGCAACCGAGTACCTAGTCGTAACGATTCCATATCGATTGTTGTTTGTTAAACGCAAATTTTGAACGTTAAGACTTTATTTTTCGGCACTTAAAGGTTATTGTTGTGAAGCAGGGAGATTGTTTTCCTAGGTTTGTTGAATGAAATGCTTGAATGGATGTGTGGAGTGGATTTGCATTTTGATTTTTTATATTCGATTCTGTGAATATATTTCGGCATTTTGCGGCTTCATTCTAGTTTTAATGTTACATTTAAATGTTTCTGCGTTGCAAGGTTTGATTATAATCGTGAAAGATTCGACAACTCATGTTGCATGAACCAAGTTTTGTTTCGGCTCTTCGTCATTGAACTTCGTGCCAACAAGTGTCTGAATAGGAATAAACATGTTATATATACTGAGGCTGTCCACCCACGTCTTGCCTTTCTGTCTAAAAATATACCTGAAAAAGACCTTCATGATCGGTAAGCGAGTAACAGCTAGATCAATTACCTAACTGGCTCGGCTATAGTAAAAGCCAGCGGTTAAATTAGGAAGTAATGTTCGTTTAACTAGCACTTAGCGCCTCGTTTGTTGTTAAACGGACGCTTTGACAGAGCTACTTGTTATAATAATGCAAAATGGCTTTATATTGTTGTCTAAAAGCTGCAAAAGTAGATAAATTATTTATTTACTTTACCTAAAGTCATGCTCCGCAGCAGAACCACTTTGACCATATTATGTAAAAATTACAGGATAAAAATGTAGATAATGTCTATATTTTTATCAAAAATTTTATATTGTTAGTATCTAAAATTGTAGATGTTATCTTGATATACAATAAATATACATGTGTTTATATTATGACCTGTGCATAATCAGCGTGAAATAACTGCTATTTTAAAGTGGTTCTGCTGAAGAGTATGCTCTGTAGAATGACCACTTTGAATTGATATTTTCCATGAAACTAACAATATGCAATTTTTCATATGCTACAGAAATATAGACATTATCTAGATTTTATCCAGTAATTTTATATATTATAATATAGGTAGTCAAAGTCGTTCTGCTGCGGAGCATGACATCTTACACACATCCATACCAATATTATAAATTCGAAAGTAACTCTGTCTGTCTGTCTGTCTGCATGTTACGAGTACCTTTTCACGCCTAAACCACTCTTCCTTTCCCACTCTCCCTTAAATCACTGAACGGATTTAGATAAAATTGACAGAGAGATAGATTGCATCCCGGGGAAGGACATAGGATAGTTTTGATCCCGATATTCCCACGGGATCATCACTTATACGGGTGAAACAGCGGGGCGCAGACAAGAAAAATAGAACAGAAAAATAAGTATGTCGGATTGGCCCAGACATCAGAAGTAAAACACAAGTTTATTCAATTGAACAATCAGTTATCTTAAATGTAGAAAATACAGAAATGAAATACTAAAACTAATAACGGCAAAAGGTGGTCACATAGGGCAGTACTGACTGTCAGGGACAGTGGTCCATGCACCCACCGCAATAAGGATAGTACTAATTGTCAGAGACAGCGTTCCACATCCAATAATCGGGCAGTACTGACTGTCAAGAGACAGTGGTCCGTGCACCACGACGCATCCGTTGGAAATGCGTACCGATTAAACAGCGCAGCTCCTTATAAAGGCGATCGCTAGTGGGGGGGAAAACGTTACAATATTTTACTGGATTGGATACCAAGTCCTTTAGGCCAAATGATCGATAGATTGAATGATTTGCGTCTGGTGCACGTTCCACTAGCGCCATCTAGTCGCCGTCTCTCACAGCTGCTAATCAATGAGTCTGCCGACAAGTACAAAGGTGATGCTTATTTCTAAAGAAATTTCTTTCAGCATACCTACGATAGGAAAGTAGATAGAGAGATGTAGACAGCGTGTGTAAGACCAAAAGAGAAAAAAAAAACATAAAATCAAAATTTTACATAATAAAACTAAACAAATAGTATGAGAATATGAATATGATGCATGTTTCCCCCAACCCTTTCTTATTTTTTTTTTGTTTATGCTCTTTATTGCGTCATGTTTACCGCCAATAAACGTATTTTATTACTTTCTTTCTAGAATATACTTAACTTACGTACTTCTAAAATAAATATCACTAGAATATTATCAAAACTTGTATGGCATTGCAAATAGTAGTACCTAATTTGAATAACAACGCGTTTATCTACACACATCAAAAGTGTCTAGGGATCAACATATATTTTTGCAATAACTTTTCTCCTGATTGATATTAATTAAAATTTTCTTTAAGGATTCATCAAATAAAGTGTTTTCGTTTGTCACAGTAACGATAAACCAAGTCACCTTTGCATTAATAAAGAAATTTGCCATTTTCCTAATAAAGGGATTTTTGACATTTGAACCACTAACACAAAAGTTCGAAAAAAAGACTGAAATAACAGTTTTCTTTAAAATTTTATTGGGTAACTTAAACAATTAATAATCCGTGTTTCTACCGCGAACACTAACAACACAAGAACATCGGATTGGCATACTCAAAATGAGTTCATCCAAATCACGCTGTGGAATGGCCGCCCATGTTCGTTGCAACAACAAAAAAAGGTCTTCTTGCGACTGGATACCCTTCATATTCGGCAGAGCTCTTCTCTGTAGCATATCCTATGCATGCTCAATCGGGTTCAAGTCTGGCGACTGAGCAGGCCAGGGCAGGACATTGATGTTAGCTGCGGCGAGAGTCTGTCTTACAACTCTTGCGGTGTGCGGTCGTGCATTATCATGCATTAACTGAAATAAGGGACCGATTTGCACTTGTAGAGGAACGATGACGTCTGATACAATCGTCTCAGCATAAATTTGAGCGTTGAGGTTGCCTCTGATCCAAATCAACTCAGTTCTTCCGCCGATCCAAATACCCGCCCATACCATGATGGTTCCACCACTATAAGGATGGACTTCCTGGCAGGATTTTAATCGCTGTTGGCGTCCAGGGGTTCTCCAGTGTCGTATACGTCTTGTATCCGGTCTCATACCAAAACGAGACTCATCAGAAAAGCACACGAAACGCCATTGTTCTTCTGCCCAATTTCTGTGTTCAAGAGCCCATTGATATCGAATCCTACGATTGTGCATTGCTATAGGTGGTACCCGTAGCGGTCTTCGGGAATGAAGGTTCACTTCATGCAAGCGGTTTCTGACTGTTTGGTCGCTAATTAAGTTCCCTGAAGAGTGATGAAGCCTCACGGCTAACATCATGGCGGTTATTGTTGGAGCTCTTCGAGTTAAGATTTGAATGTATCGGTCTTGTCTCCGTGTGGTGCAGCGATACCGTCCTCCATGGCGCTCAGCCACGGTACCAGTGCTTCGGTAACGTGTCCAAAGTCGACTGATAACACTCTGACTTGTATTCAGAGCTAAAGCCACAGTACGTTGCCGGGAACCAGCTTCTATCATTCCCACGGCTCTGAGCATTTCTTCCCTGCTTAAATGACGTCGCCGCTCCATAATAACGTTGGTTTTAATCAGTAGTAGGGAAACAGTAGCACTAATAATGTCTTCAATGCGTTGTATGTTTTTATAGGGAAAATATTGACAGCTGATTTTCATCTTTTACTCGAATTTGATTCACAGTTCCTGATTCAAATTATGAAATGCACCAAAAAGGATCCATATAAATTTATAAAATCATAAATTTATTACAAAGCCACATCTCAATCTCAAGAAATCCGCATAAAAATGCTTGATCCCTAGACACTTTTGATGTGTGTATTTAAAAATGGCTTGTTAAGTGTGTTTTATTTTGTAAAAGTAGCACATGAGACTGAAATAACTTACAAATAGATAGGTACAGACGCCAGCACATCAAGCTACTACAATCTGTCAAATTTCTTTAATAGATTTTCAACTTTATCGCTAAAGCATAAGGTTCAAAGTTGTTTGGAAAAATTTGACAGCTTCGGGTAGCTTGATGTGCTGGCGTCTGTACAATGAAGTCAAAGACAAAGCATTTATTTCAAATCGGCACTTAGAAGGCACTTTTGAACGTCAATGAGACTACAATTCTGTTTCAAAGCTCAGCAACCGTTGACCATGCATTCCTCTGTTGCATTACAGTCAACTGCGCATCAGTACACTGACTTTGAGCAGAAGGCAAGTTCTCGTAATTTAAAACGTTCAAAATCTAGTCGCAGTCTCATCTCGGTGACAAACAAATGTCAAACACTAGTCAAAATGTACGGAAATTCGAGGTTTTTTTGATAGATTGAGACTGAGATCAGCAGTGCGATTCTGTAACCATCTCACCGTGAAAACTTAGGTGAAGTGAGCGTGGAGTGAGCTGTCAATAGTGTCAATTCCTAGCAAAAACAAATACACTTCACCTAAGTTTTCACGGTGAGATTTTTACAGAATCGACCGGCCGGGGGCCTAAAAAGGCCACTTTGGCAGAATCATAAAAGGATAACATTATGAATTATAATGGACAGTTAACTGTTAAGTTAATCGTATCAAATCCCATTGGTGGAGGATTTTTCAGTTATTTTCAACTTCTCACGCACGTAGGCAATGCAAAACATGATGAGTACAATGACCCCTTAAGAGGCTGTTAATGTTTTACCAATAACCCTGTATACTGCTTATTTGATTCAGCCGGTCGATTCTGTTAAATTCTCACCGTGAAAACTTAGGTGAAGTGAGTTTGTTTTTGCTAGAAATTGACACTGTTGACAGTTCACTCCACGCTTACTTCACCTTGGTTTCACGTTGAGATTTTTACAGAATAGCACCGCAGTGTAGAATGACAGGTCGCTTCACCTTTTTACAGAATAGACCAGCGGATGTACCTATGAACGGAAACGAGGCAAAAGGAGTATGTAAGGAATGTAGCAGGTGACGTTCTGTAGTTTCTTCCTAACCCCATGGGACGACGTGTGTTTATGTATGTATGTAAGTACTATCTTTTGAAGTTAAACAAAACCTTCAGGGATTCCCCTTAATTACTTCAAAGACACGTAATCAATGCGGAGATTATGGACGTCCATAAGATGTTAAGGTGAGTATAGACTGCAGCATTTACTTGTAAACGTGAGTTTAGACCAAACGAGCGAATGCTCATTCTATCCCCACTCCATTCATTCTCTTGGGTTAAACAGAGAGAGAGAAGTCTTTCATTGTTCTATCTTGTTTTCGGAGATTTTATGGAATGTTCTAAGAATGTTCGTTCGCAGAAGAAAACATTGAGCCGCTCTAATCTGTCACCCTTTCACGAACCGAACAATGAGCTCGACCCTCCACGCTTAGTTACAAATTGATTCTGCAAACATGGCCAGCCCACTACCACTTCAGCTTGCTTACTCTGCAAGCTATGTCGATAACTCCGGTTCTTTTCCGGATCTCTTTATTTCTGATTTTATCCTTCAAAGAAATTCCGCGTCTAAAACACGCTACATAGCGCGCTGAGTCAACAAATGAGCGCTGAATAAATGCATGGGATGACATAACTAAGTTAAAACAAAGTTGCTGTTTGTCGGTCTTCTACAGATTGTACTTCGGTGAGTGTGCCCAAGAACTCCACGACTTCATTCCACCGGCCCCCTTCTACCTTCGGACATCGAGACGCACTGCAAGTTACCATCCCTGCCTAGTTGCTATTCCACCAATTCGCATTAAGCGTTTTCAAATGTCCTTTAGAATGCGCACAGCAAAAGAGTGGAACTCTCTACCTGCGTCTATGTTTCCGAGCGCATACAACCCGAATCTCTTCAAAGTGAGAGTGAACAGGCTTCTTCTGGGTAAGCTCACTCCATCTTCGTCTTTGTCTCTGTCAACTCTGACCTAGACTAGAGTCATTAGCAAACCCATATCAAATAAAAAAAAAAAATATTTTATGTAAATATATTAGCCTAGCTAATAGAATTAGTATGCATAGGTATAATAAAAACACAATAACATCGAAGTTTCCAAAAAGGGTTCTCAAAAGGTAGCATCTTCCAAAATAATCTACCAGGGCGGCAGAAACATTAGGAACTCTCCCGAGAATATTATGCCGTCACTAATCTTCCCGGCAACACTGAGGTTACCCTACAGCGTGTCACTTCGCTAGCTGTCACGCATCTATCAGAGGAACGTTCCCTACCCTCTTATCCGTAAAGCAGGTTTCTGGGAATCGCGTTCAATTTACGACAAAAGCCACATACAGGATGTTTGTTTAATCAAAGTAGAAGGTACATTTGAGAGCCCATGCTATTTTGCCCAACATTTAAAAGATTTGTGTTTGTTAGATTAAATAATAAACTTCTCTTTTTGTAACTTTTCCCCGCTTCCTAATAAATTCCAGATAGTTTATCTAGCAGAGAACTTAGGAGGAAATGTGTTTCATTTTCTCTTGTGTTTGCGGTTGGTCTATTCTCCATAGACACGCTCACACCTGTTTTCTTTCTGGTAATGACCATAAAGCAATGATTTTTTACAGAATAATAAATATTAACTACTTCTATGTCTTTATGTTTTCCTGTTTGATGATACATTATTTTTATAAGCAACAGAGGCCTAGTGTATAAATTTGACAACTAATAATGAAAAAAGAAAAACATAAGAACACAGTATATATCCTTCTTATTCAGTTTGTGAAATATCTTTTAAATTGGTCCAAAATTGGAGGAGGAAGGAGGCGAAAGCCAAACCTCGAATTATGACTTTTTACTTAGACTTTTTCAAAAGTCTCTCCGACCGCATTTCCTCTTATATATAAAACAAACACTGTACAACTGGCCCTTTGTTTAAAAATTTTTAACATTAAATCACGCCTCTATCCACGAGGGTTTTTTTTTTTCAAAAACTTTGCCCCACACTTGGAATTTCTCCTGTATCGTGGGTGCGTTTACAAACATTTAAACTCACATACACAAACAGCCAGACCCGGAACAACTACTTGTAGGTCATACAAATATTTGTTCCGTGCGGGAATCGAACCCGCGACACGCAGCGCAGCAGTCAATCGCTTAACCACTGCGCCAACCGTGCTGTCAAATTAGGTAGAGTTGTAGGCACCCACATTTCACCAGTTACATTTAAGTCCCATGTAATAGAGGGCGAGCCTATTGCCATCATCCGGGCATAAATCTAGTCTCCGGGACTAAGAAATTCCTGATTCAAAAACCCAATAACATTTTGCCGAACCTGGGAATCGTACTCAGGACCTCATGCTCAGCATCTTTAGTCAGAAATATTTTATTGAGCTTTAAAAGATCTTTTACGTCCTTAATACTGATCATGGTTTTAATACAAATAAAAGCAGTTAACCAGGATGGAAGCTCGTTCAAAACACCCGCGTATGTAATAGCTAGGCAGCAAAATACGGCACTAGACGTTATTTAGCTATCATCGCCCTAACCTAACTGCGATGTGGTCGCTTCCGGTCAAACCGGATGCGGGTAAATATCAATATTTTGTACATGGAGAAGCCATCTGACCTCGGTAACCCAATTACTAAGGCAATGCTAAAGTCGGCTACCTTGATGGAACGGCAGAAGGGTGTGATTGCGAAGCTATGTCACAAACCATGCTCCACGTCCTATCCTGCCCTCTGTGTCCCAAAACATGCAGTCAAAGTGACCTCTGCGTTGCCACCGACAACGCTGTGGAAGTGGCAAAGTTTTAGGAAAACAAGATTTAAAATACAGTCGCGCCAGCGACATGAAGAAGAAGAAGAAGGCAATGCTGATGTTCTAAGGTTAAACCTACCACCTTTTGGTCATACCGTACTTATAATACCAGACTATTACTGTCCCACTGCTGGGCAGAGACTTCTTCTCATAAAGAGAAGGAGCATTTCTTCGTTTTCGCTTAGCGTTCTTTCTGACTTTTCTTGTTTTTATTTGATTTCGTTTCGTGATGTTATGTTGGGCTATCAAATGCAAAAATATTTTTTCAAACCCGACTGCATGGTAGTTTCAGAGTTTAGTACGAAACAAACTCTTCAGCTTTCAGTATAGATATAAAAACCAGCCATGTGCGAGTCGGATTTGAACACGAAGGGTTCCGTACCACAAGGCATAAAACTCCGAAAAAAACCGTTTCTTTTATACCCCTTTAAATTGTAACTTTATTTTATTTTTATTATTTGTTGTTAAAGTGGCAACAGAAATACATCATCTATGAAAATTTCAACTGTCTAGCTGTCACGGTTCATGAGATACAGAGAGGCAGGCAGACGGACAGTGGAGTCTTAGTAATAGGGTCCCGTTTTTACCCTTTGGGTACGGAACCATAAAAAGGAGGCTCACACTTCACAGGCTAGCCTATTTTTTGGCCAAAGAATCAGCATTGCCATTCAACGTGGCAATGCTGCCTGCCTTTTGGACACTTTTCCTACAGGAAGCGGACAAATTTTTTGATACGGAGGGACGGTCGGACATCATAAGCTTAGTAATAGGGCCTCGTTGGCACCCCTTGGGTACGAAACTCTAAAAAAGTGTCCATCATTAGAAGTACAAAAAGTTTTTAGAGGTTAAATAATTTTAAAAAGGCGTTCATCATTAGACGGTCAATAAGTTTTTAGAGGTTCAATTACACTCTCCTAATAAAACACACCCTATACATCAAAGAACTCTCAACGAAGCTGTGTTATTTAGCGCGGAGTCTACCAAACTTATTTGCATATAAAATCCGTCACACACGCCATTGAATTAGTGACGGTATTAGCTTAGTCAAGTGTTATTCATGCGATGTGAACTAATGTCAACTAAACCTCTAGTTTTAGAGTGGAATGTTGAATGAGTTGCATAAATTTGAATTCGAGTTGGTTTGTGGTATGTCAACATTTTATTACCGAATTCACAAAAAGGAGGAGGTACTATGTTCGGATATTTGTATTTTTTTTTTTGTATGTTTGTTCATCGAATACTCCGCCAATAGTCGACGGATTTTCAAAATTCTTTTTTTTTTCGAAAGTAGATAGTTCTGAGGTGGGCCCACTGTTACCAAGTTAGGATCTGATGATGGGATCTTAGAGAAATCGAGGGCAACCCTCAAATTTTATAGGCTCACTTATTGTTTTTTCGCATATTTTATGAAGTATCTTGTGTATTTGCGTATGTTGTCACCATCTCATTTAGCTGGGCTGATGATGGAAGGTACAACTCCTTAACAGTAAGAAGTTACTCGAACAGGCAAGGACTGTTTTATTAAATTGTTTTCTGTGTTTTACAAATTGGTTTTATTAAGAGGAGAGAGCAGCGGTGGCTAAGTGGTGACGGCCGCGACTTACGAGTTGTATGTCGTAGGTTCGATCCCAGACAGGCGCTTTACTTTGTGTAAATTATATCATCACCACTGCTCTCAAAACGGTGAAGGAAAACATCGTGAGGAAACCGGCGGAGAGGGAGTGGGCCATAATCTACCACGCGGGCCCAGTGCGGGTTGGTAGATGTTGTCACATGTCTTCGAATTTTTGGTTCTAGGACATGCCGGTTTCCTCACGATGTTTTCTTTCACCGTTTTGAGAGCAGTGGTGATGACTAAAAAACCGGTCAAATGCGAGACGGACTCGTACAAATTTGTAGGTATGTAAATAGTTTATCACGGGATTTTTTTAAATGTACTAACTACAAATTTACGCTTTTCGGCTTTTTTCCTTTACCTGTGCTACATGACTTTGCTTCTTGCCAAATTTTATTATTCTAGGTCAACGGAAAGTACCCTATAAATGTTGATTCCCTTGAGAGTGTCGAAATATACGTTTTTTGCGGCATAAACGGCCGTGTCTTATTTTTACATTAACTTAGAAGTTTGGTTTTTTCACAGCTTCAAGGGATTGTGGACCTGAGTATATGGTTTTAATTTCAACTCGATACCTCCACGCGTTCCTGAAAAGCGTCTTGACAGAGAGACAAACGGACAACAAAGTGATCCTATAAGGGTTCCGTCTTTTCCTTTTGAGGTACGGAACCCTAAAAAGAGTCATGAATCTAGAAGATAGAAAAAGAGGCCGTGGACGACCAATAACTTGGCTAAAAAGAAAAAAATACGTGATAGCGAGCACAACAAAAGATAACCCACAACCGTACGCACACTAATATTATAAAGACGAAAGTTTGTGAGTGTGTGAGTGTGGGGGGTGTGTGTGGGGGTGTATTTATATGTTTGTTACTTCTTCACGCTTAAATGGTTCGACCAATTTTGATAAAATTTGGTATGGAGATAGCTGACAACCTGGATTAACATATAGGCTACTTTTTATCCCAATATTCCCAAGGGATCGAAACTTATGCGGGTGAAACCACGGGGCACAGCTAGTTATGCTATATTTTCACTGTAAATTACTGTACCTACTATTTTACACAAAATCTTAGTAGAATGACCTACAAGGAATACACACAAAAAACCAACGATAGCCTTTTAGCAAAAATATAATATTTCAGACACAATAGGAGAAATGAATTGAAACGTACGGTAATACCATTCGCCGGGTCTCTCGGAATCCGTATAAGAATATATATCTCTTCAACAGCAAAGAGATTTTATTGGATTCTGATCTTATTTGATTTGATAGTGGAAATCAATCATCTATTCATAAAGATTTTGCTCCATTAGCTTTTTTAAGTTACATAAGTGTCTTTTTATTGTTACTGTTTTTTTAGGGTTCCGTACCTCAAAATGAAAAACGGAACCCTTATAAGATCACTCCGTTGTCCGTCTGTCTGTCAAAAGTCAAAGTCAAAAGACCCTTTTCCTCAGAAACGCGTGGAGTTATCAAGTTGAAATTAATATCAAATACTCAGAGCTGCAATCCATGAGGAGTCCATGGCTAAATATTAACAGCCGCACAGGTCGATCGATCAGGTTAAGCTACGCTTGCCGCGGTTGGTCTGTGGATGGGTCAGATGATGATGACTCAGAGCTGTAATCCCTTGAAGCAGTGAAAAAATCAAACTTCTATGTCAACGCAATCACAAGATACGGGCGTTTGTATTCCGAAATCAAAACCTATAAGGTACTTCCCATTGACCTAGAATCATGAAAGGCAAGAAGCAATTTCATGTAGCACAAATAAAGGAAAAAATCATTTTAAAACTATTTACATACCTACAAATTTGTACGGAGCCCTCGGTGCGTGAATCACACTCGCACTTGACCGATTTTTTTAATATATTATTACTAGTTTATAACTAGTACTTAATTCTGTCATTGATAAATTATTATTTATTTCAAAAACACTTTAATTTACTATAAAACCCCCAATTAATCTAATAACAGTACTAATATAATTTAACTTTAAATTAATTTCTTGTAAAAAAACCAATAAACGTAATAATCCAATACTTCAAGTACATAAATGTACAGAGGCGGACTTGCCATATTCATTTTGTAGCAGTCAACCTTTGGCTGATGCAGAGACAAACAGTGGTAGGTGCAAATTCAAGTCATATATCATCATCTGCCTAGCCTTTTCCCAACTATGTTGGGGTCAGCTTCCAGTCTAACCGGATGCAGCTGAATACCAGTATTTTACATGGAGCAACTGCCTATCTGACCTCCACAACCCAGTTACTGGGTAATACGATACCCCTTGGTAAGACTGGTTGTCAGACTTTCGGGCATCTGACTACCCCTAACGACTGCCAAAGATCCACGAATGACAGCCGGGACCAACGGCTTAACGTGCTTTCCGAGGCACGGAGGGGTCACGGTATGTAAGGATGGTCACCCATCCACAGACCAACCGCGGCAAGCGTAGCTTAACCTGATTGATCGACCTGTGCGGCTGTTATTATTTAGCCACGGGCCAAATTCAAGTCGTGTGTAAGGAACACTGTTATACCCATAGCTTGATCTCTGATCCTAAAAGTGACGTAACAACAGTTACGTCACCGTTGTCGTTCCCACTATTCCACTCTCCTACAATAAACACATTTACTTGGTTTTGAATCGTAGAACAGTTCGTGTCGTTCCTTTTATCTTTTCTACAAAACAAATGATTTACAGCGAGGCGCGAGAGTACTAGAAAAATCTTTAGGCCTTATGTTACCGAAACGCTTTCGCAACTTCATTGTACACAAGCATTACGTGAACAACTTCAATAAAACAAGACTGCTGCGGTCGCTATCTCACTCCGAATTGCTCGAAAACTTCAAACTTTAGCACTCCATTACTCCGTTTGCAGCATTGTTATTTTAACGTTCTTTCTAGTCGCTATACAGACGGAGCAATGGACTATCAAATAGGGCTTTAGATTGTTGTTGGGACACAATTTTCTTTAGAAACGTGAACAGACTTCGAATAAAAAATAGGTGAGAATCTGCCTTGTATCGGCGTTAGAGCCTGTGCTCGCAGGCGGCACGGCACGGCAAGAGATTTTTATGTGACGAATAGAAATAAAACTTAATACTATGACAATAACATTGAAATTTCAATGATCTACTACGGACTACGGACGGACGGTCAGCGAAGCCTTAGTAATAGCACAGTATAAAGATCATACAGTATTGTAACTCGGCCGTAACCTTGAAATAAATGCCTACAGCCGCGCGGTACGTAAACATGCGATAGGGCTGCCCGCCTCCAGCATTTTAATTACATTTGCCTACTTTGTGTTTCCATTTAGTTTTGTTATTGTATTTTACTGTGTGTACATAAATATTAATAATAAAAACCACGTCTTTACTTTGAATTTTACAAACTAACAAAACAAAACACATGCCCCGAGGTTTTAACACAAGCGTACCTACCGTATAATGATTCATGAACCGCCTATAACTACCTATTTCACTCGTGTCTATCACTTTCCTTTACTCTATTCACTTTATTTATTAATCCAGACATCTTTTTTTTCGGGAGATAAAAGGAAATACTTATCCATTAAAAAGACACACATTATGTAGGTACCTACCTACTAGTACGTAAAATTATTTTATAGTCTTACCTTTCAGAGTTTCCAGGTAATCTAAAAAAAGTTATCTCTGGATGCGTTATTGACGAATTCATGCAACCAAAAACAGCACATTATATCCTACTCGTCATATTAAATATGTACTTTAATTTATTTTGCGCGGTTATTGTTAAAAAAAACAACACACCGTCCGTTCGTCACTGCGGCACAGTCGCGACTGTCTGCATGCCAAGCGCATGCCGAGGTCGAGGCGCGTAGGTATAGCTCGCGTTTCGTCCGTTTGTATGAAGTCGAAATACTGTATATCTTTATACTGTGGTAATAGGGTCCTTAGTCCTTTAAACCTTAGGGACCGGACGCCCACGAGCAACTTAGTTGCCAGCAACTTTTTGTCTCTGTCTCCTCGCCGAGATTGGGACGATGCGCACACGGGAGCGACAGCAACGCTACTTTTTAGGGTTCCGTACCCGAAGGGTAAAAACGGGACCCTATTACTAAGACTCCACTGTCCGTCTGTCTGTCATCAGGCTGTATCTCATGAACCGTGATAGCTAGACAGTTGAAATTTTCACAGATGATGTATTTCTGTTGCCGCTGTAAGAACAAATAAAATAAAGTTAAAATTTAAAGGGGTGTAAAAGAAACGTTTTTTTCGGCGTTTTATGCCTTGTGGTAAGGAACCCTTCGTGCGCGAGTCCGACTCCCACTTGGCCGGTTTTTTATTTTATCAATTCGCGTGACACCACACATCTCCCGCATCATCTAATACAAAAAAAAAAGGTTCAAAGTGTCGACTGTTGTCATTAAACTTAAGTTCTCGTCACGTTTAGTTGTCGGTAGTAAGCTGTCACTGTCACCATCGATCGTTACACCAATCTGTTACAGTAATCGACTACTTTTTCTCGGGATTTAGTCGACTTATTTACACTTAGTTTTAGTCAGGATAAAGCTTTGTCGATTTCGAATGGGGAATCGCATTAGTTACTCTTAAATCGGTATTAATAAAGAATAGAGTTGTGGGAGCAGCAGCATCACATAAACGTATCCGTTACAATAAGAATTACGAACTTATGTATTTCAATAAAACCTGTACTTATTTTTGTTGCTGACGATCCTTCAGGAATAAAAACAAAAGAAAAAGCGGATCAAACCGGAAAGTAGAAGAAAGTGTAAAGTAGATAAGACAGAGATTAAAACAGAAGACGATCAAGCAGGGGATCGAGGAGGGGGCGTGGAGGGGGTTCCGGGGAACAGACCGGAATAACTCCCATTTTCGTCCAGCCCCACGAGCACCTGCCACCTGGACGTGACCTGCAGTGGCCAATATAGACAGCAATCAATTGACTGCGGACCCAAATAGGCCGCTGCAAGCAGACCACTCTTTTCCATTTCCATTTAGCGAGAGGAAGAATCATTCCATGAAGTGTGAGTGAGACAGATAGTGACGCTTTCGAGTCATACTTTTTCTTAAATTTAGGATATATTTTCCTTAAATTTAAAATTAAACCACAATTCTTTGGATGCTGAGATGCGAATACGGAAAGATGCGTAGTAAATGAAGGCGCGGAACGTACTGATCTACATTGTATATTGTCAATGTTAAAATGTCAATTGATGTGTGTTGTCTTTGGTCGCTGGCACTGAGATCAAGCAATAGACAAAATGGACAACATTTTAGTTTGAGTACGAGGCTTTTGGACTACGTTGTATGTGTGTATTCTGTTTTTTAATTTTTTTATTTGTAGGTAATAAGTGAGCTTTGTTTGTGCAGAATAAACAATTTTTCTTTCTTTCTTTACATTGCGTGTGCCAACACTAAAAAAGTGGCGTCACTATCTGTCTCACTCACCCATTAGCATCTGAATCGAAAGCGTCACTATCTGTCTCACTCACACTTCATGGAATGATTCTTCGTCTCGCTAAAACTAGAATCTTAGTTACGCTCAAGGCAAGCTTTGGTTACACTAAAATCATTTTTAGTAGATAAAAATATTTTTTTCAAAACTGGGATTCTTAAGAAATTAATTTTTTTACGGTAATCTAAGAAATAATGTAGCAAGTGCTACACCATTTTATACCATATTACTGTAATTTAAAAAATACATGACTAAGATTTTTTTTATATTTTTCTGGTAACTATTATGATTTGTCCTATCACCCGATTCCGGCTTGACGTTGAGTTTTGGGACACCCTGTATAAAACTAGCTTCACCCCTCGACTTCGTCACCGTGAAATCTTGTATTTGGTGATATACCGACAGCAGCGCCACCTACCGGATCCAATTGTGTTTTCAAACCACTCAGGAACCCATTAAAAGTAATAAATAAATAATAAATAAATATACACACAAAATTTCATCCAAATCGGTCCAGCCGTTTAGGAGGTTAGGTGACAAACACACGTACAGAAGAATTATATATTTAAGATATATTTTATTTAATAATCTACTACATATACAGGATCCTTATATTATTTACTAGTAATACCTTTGGAACATGCAACTATGGCTGTTATAGATTAGACTGCGTTGTCTATGGAGGTGTTAGCTCCGGGATTAATTCAAAGTGTTATGTCGGCACTGTCCAGTTCTATGCATACCTATTATATATATAGTAGGCCAATGAGAAATGCATTCAGGCAGCTGTTACTTCCTCTTTTTTGTTTTGCTGTAATGCCAATAATAGTAGATTGTTGCATCGAGCATAAAGTGAGTTATTAATGCACGAGTGCATTAATTACTTACTTTAGCAAGGTGCGTAGTCTACTTTTCTTTCAACTACCAATCTACCTACCGTGATAAAATATACATACTCAAAATAAAAACTCAAGTGAATGAGATTTTATATAACATTTCTGCATTGTTTTGGTTCTAAGCAAAAAATACGTCCTTTGTGATCGGCTTCGTAATGCAACATTGCATTAACACATTACATTGTGTATAACCTTGCTACGTAGTTGAAATAAAAGGCATTTTTCTTTCTTGCTTTATTTTTATTTACCAGATTGTGTGCTTATGAGGCAAAGATTCTGTCAATTAGTTGTAAAAAAAACCATAATCGACATCTTATGTAATTTCTTGTAAAGCCAGGGTGGATAACTAACTTTTTGACGAAATCCAATAGATTCCAACATTTTTATTTCATTTTCCGTAACAAAACTAAAATATATACCTAGTACATAATGTACATAGTACCTAAAGTTACATAATAAATATTCATTGTATTAACGCCCCACCCATCCGGTTTGCGGCGAATTAAATTGACTGGCAGCAAGCCAGACTACCAGGCAACCAGACATTTAAAAGCGGTTACGTTTAACTTCAATTCTATGTTATGATAGCTTGACTTGATAGTTTTTTATGCCTATATGCTTCGATCAATAATAGTACTAGATGCCCGATAAGCGCTTCAAAAACGGCCCGAAAAATACGAGCACGAATACTTTTGTGCTCTTATTTCAAATTAGTATGGTCCAATCATAGCCAATGTTAAGACGTAAAAATGCCTCAGTGCACGTTCAAAAGTTGTGTAAATAACCACCGTAACACCAAGATTTTAAAAGGAATATCTTTTTTTCGGTAAGTTTTTATCATTAAATGTTTTTCATAAAATAGTAACACAATTAAATAGTAAATATAAATCAATTAGCAAATATTATGATTGTTTGGCCAATGTTTGCGATAACGCGCCAACTATTCCAACAAACATTGAAGCATTGGAATGTAATTCCAAGAACTACGTCTAGTTCCAAATTCGAGTAAGTACGAAATTGTCAACAAAATGTTTTTAACCTTATTGCTTAGAAGTTAAGTTTCATTTTAGAATAAATATTTTTGTACTTATTATAAAAATGACTTTTTATTTTCAAGTGACATTTTAAATTTATTGCTTCGATGACAGAAGGACTTAAATATTAATCATTTGCAAACGTAATTAAACTTTATGTGAGTGTGTTAAGGTTTATAATAATCTGAAGTTGTTAATATTATTAAACTTTTTTCTATAGTTCATAGTAAGAAATACAATGTTTATGTGTGTGCAAACGTGGCCACTTTAGCGACTTATTTTTGTTCCTAATCATTCATCTAGTACTATTATTGATCGAAGCCTATATGTTACTTTGATATTGCTTGATCTAGAATAAAGATTTTGTTATACTAGACTAAATGTCGTATATTATTATACAATTTTTTATGATAACATTACACAAAGCAAGTAGCTATCAAGCTCTGGATAATAGCCGTAAAATTAAGATCTGTTCAAACAATTTGACAGTCAGATATCAATACCAGCCAATTCTGCCTCTTTCTCCCAAGAATTTGACTTCTAAGGAAATTTCTTACAAGATTTTCAGCTATTTAAATATAATCTGTATTCCTGAAGGAATATTATAACAATGCTTCTTCCAATGATTGTCTGTTTTATCCTGTTTGGTTCAATCTCGTAATTTACAGGGAAATTGAAAATAATTTATTCAATAATCAACCTTTTGTACCAAACATTACCGCGCCCCGTTTTCATTTATAACAATAGTCACTTAAATGTTTTCATGAACAACGTAGAATTTGTTCTACGCATTTGAAATTGGAAGAAAATGTTTGTTTAATGAAATTAATACAGAATGTACCTACCATATCGTATTAACTGGGTTGTGGAGGTCAGATAGGCAGTCGCTCCGTGTAAAAAACTGATATTCAGCTGCATCCGGTTAGACTGAAAGCCGACCCCAACATAGTTGGGAAAAGGCTAGGCAGATGATGAATGTACCTACGGAATTGATAAGTGGTACTACGCGTTTATGTGAACCTAGTATCTAAAAGGCAGATAATGATTTTAATTTCAATATTTTCTTAGTAACTATTTTTATAATAACTATAAAAAAGTAGGTACCTATGGTATTTTTGTAACAAAAAATGGCGATAGTAATATACACCAGCCTTGCCTCGGTTAAAATAATAAATTATTTATCTTCTTCAGTACGCTGACGGGTCACTAGGCGATCAGGTCGGTATTAATTCGACCATTTATACTACGTAAGTCAGTAGAACGTCTTCAGGCTAGCGACGATCTTCGCAGGGTGGCTGGCAGCAGCTGGATGAGAGTTGCCGAAAATGGCGTGCGATTAGAGAGGCCTATGTCCAGCAGTGGGCTGCCATAGGCTGATGATGTATCGCAGTACAATTTTTGGACTTACGCTATGGTCAAAAATGAGGTATTTCGGTGTAATAATAACGAAGTACCTAATTTTCGACCTCATGATCATGAAATAATTCGCCAAGAAAATAATTAACCAAAAGTACATACATCAACTAACGCCTTCTTTCCATGGGAGTTGGTAGGAACTGGAGAACACCTGCTACGATCCCTAAATACTCCTTTTCCTAAACCAAAACAAAATTATTAATTATAATTAAACTACTTTGGATAAAAGAGACATTTTCAATAGGGTTCCCCCTATGAGTGAAACGAAACTATATAAAAAAAAAATACTCAATTCATTGATTTTTTCGCAAGCTACAATGTTTTCAGGTTTCACACTTGTTTGACGGGTTTTTTTTTTAATATTTTGTAGTTTTTTTCATTTCTACTGAATTAAATAAATTTTTGAAAAGTACATAATTAATCTCCATTAAATCTATACAATGGTGTATAAATTAAGTAGGTTCTGTGTACTAGCAGGAGTATAACAATAGAAACAGTTGCAGAATGGAAGCAAAATAATTTTTTCTATCGTAAAGCACTCTCTAATGCTTCGAAGTCGTGCAATATTAAACACATACCCTCTTATTTATAAACGTCGCTTAAAGTTAAGAGATATGTAACCTTTTGACCGCCACACATCAAAAAATCAAAAACGTGCCCTCGGCGTCAAAGTCTGTCATGTACAGTCACGAGCACTAATATGTCAACACTTGGCAACTTTCAATTGCGATTTTTTCACAAAATAACGAATGCACCGTTGAAATACGACACTTTACATAAACCTATGGGTTCGAAAATAATATGTTCCTAATAATATAAAATTTCATTCAAAAATAAAGGAGAAAATCGCCTTTGAATAAAGCCAAGTGTATACATACTTATGCTCGTGACTGTACCTAGTCGAACTGTGGCGTGCTGGGCACATTTTGGTTTGTCATCTCTACATGACAGTGGCGGTCAAAAGGTGAAACGTCAAAAATGTATGGTAATCATTACTGACTGCCTGGAATTAACTGCCCCATTGGCCTCGTGGTTGCAAGCGCGACTGCTGAGCATGGGGTCCAGAGTTTGATGCCCAGGCCGGACAAAGTGTTATTGGGTTTTCCATTAGCAATTTCTTAGTAACAACCCGGAATTCGGAAGTTGGCGGTTTAATATCCCCGTGCCGGAAGTCACGTAAAGCCGTTGGTCCAGCGGTGCTATTCTGTAAAAATCTCACCGTGAAAACTTAGGTGAAGTGAGCCTGGAGTGAGCTGTCAATAGTGTCAATTCCTAGCAAAAACAAACTCACTTCACCTAAGTTTTCACGGTGAGATTTTTACAGAATCGACCGGCTGCGCCTGATCTCTCCCCGGTCGTGTCGGATTACCGTCCCATCGGACTATGAGAGTAAAGGAACAGAGTGCACCTGTGCTTACGCACACACTTGAACAATATAACATCTCCTGCGTACCTGGCTAATCTATGTTGAGATTGGCCACCATGACCGAAATCAGTCGAGAGGGTAAAAATCATTTCTTAACTTCTATAAAAGTGCAATATTCTAACAAACTAATTCCTAACATGAATTTTATATTTATACGAAAGTATACTTGGCTTAAGAATGTACTTGTACACTCAACGTTGCAAGATTGAAGTAGCAGAGATTGTGAAGACAGTACAATTTATTGTGCAGGTTTTCATAAGTACTGTATACGGAACCATGTATCTTACTAGATAAACCTCTCGACAGACAAAGGAATTGCCTGAAATACAAATAGTTTTATAAAATGTTGCAATCTTTCATTTTATGACTAGTGTATAAGCGGGCCAGTCATGTACGGATAGGTGGCCTAGATAAACATTATTTTCAATACTAGGTACTTACCTAAATCTGACTTTAGTTATTTTGTGATTAATCTGAATCATTATGTTTTTAAATAAGATTTTTTTCGTTAGTTTTTTTGTTGTACTTTCTGCGGATAGTGTAAATAATTATTACTATCTAAGGCCCCATGCGGCTGTTATTAGCCAAGAGCTCAATAATAACAGCCGCATGGGTCGATCATTAAGGTTAAGCAACGCTTGCTGAGGTCGGTCCGTGGATGGGTAACCATCCGTGGATGGAGATCCTTCCGAGCGTCGGAAAGCACATTAAGCCGTTGGCCCCGGCTGTCATTCGTAGATATTTGGCGTCGTTACGGGTAGTCAGAAGCTCGAAAGTCTGACAACCAGTCTTACCAAGGGGTATCTTGTTACCCAGTAATTGGTCTGTGGAGGTCATATAGGCAGCCGCTCCATGTGAAGTACTGGTACTCGGCTGCATCCCTTAGACTGGAAGCTAGGCAGGCTATCGCAGAACCAGGCATGGTTTGCCAGTAAATTTGACACATGCGAAGTCTTGAGTTCTTATATCAATAAATTTTTAAGGAAGCAAAATGCATTTGAAACTAGTGAAACTTGTTAATTCGCTGCCAACACAACATAGCTTTCTTGACCGGAATTCACTACGACCGACAGGTTTCGTGTGCGGAAATCCCGGGACTTTTTGCTGTCTTATCCCTTTAGTTTTTGCTGCCACATGCGCCGATGTAAAGCCAGACGGTTTGTCAGTTTTTTCACATAATGTAGCTGTACTGTTTATTTCTGTGTTCTACATTTTTGCCACATCTTCGAGTAGTCTAGTATTTTTAAACTTGGATTTTTAAAACAGACGGAAACGGATACGGACGTATCACTATCGTCTATCATGCACGTGTGGTTTCACGTGAGTCCAATATAGCCATTCGCAAATAAGTGAATCTAAGGAATTTATGGGTATTTTTTTTCTTTCTTAGTTATTTTAATGATGGTCTGGTTCTTTGAGTAAGAAAGAAAGAAGAAAGAAAGAAAATACGTTTATTTGCGGCAAACATGACGCATAAAAATAAAAACACAAACGAAAAATAAAACAAAATAACAATTTCCATCATCAGCATGCGGGCCATCGCTCAGCATAATGCTAATACCCTATACGAGACAGAGCCCCAGCGCTGGTTTTCAGCGACACGCGAGCGTACTTTATGCGGCCTACCCATGTCCTTTCCTTGGTCTTGTCCAGTTGTTGAGCTCCTTAAGTTCTGAGTTGAGCCACTTACAAGTTGAAATTACTGACAAATGCGTGCACTGACTGGACAGGTCCACTCAAATATGTGTGGTTTTTCCTCAAAAGATTAAATTTCAGACTGACAGAATGGTCCTCGCATGATCTGATTAAGACAATATCCGGACTTTAAACAGACTGTGACTCTGGTGTAGTTTCGGCCTTTCTTTTCAGATCATCTACACAGTTCACAGCTATTTTGCATCATTGTCGAAATCACGGTGATCTTTATTCTCATTCTAATAAAGTTCCTGATGGGTTGTCTGACTGAGAAATCTGTCAAAATCATTGTGATATTAATTCTCGTTACAATAAGTTTGTTGTTGGTTGTTGCTGTCAGAGGTAGAATAACTGTGAATGGACTGTAGTTAATAATAATAATTTTTATTCACAAAAACATACACTTTGACAATAATGAGTTAACCGATAGGTGTGCAAACATAAGGGAGGCAGGCAGTTTTAAAACATACAGTATTTTTGACGTGTAACAAACCTACTTTACAGAAATATAATCATTTATGAGTCCGAATGGTCACGCAGCAATACTAAAACATGGGTCTTGGAAACCACGAACAGATCCCTCGTGCTGTGTATCCGATGACACATTCGAAACTACCAATCTTGTTTTACAACCCATTTTGCATAGCATCAAGTTTTACACCCACACTTACAGTGACGTCATTGTCTTCATTTGTTATCAGTATACACTATACATAGTAAAATACAGTAACATCCATGTGTCATACATTGTAGATATCTTTATGACGTACATATTGTTTCAAATCGCGAGTTTAGAAGCGATTTTATTGTTGAAAGGTTCTATATAACGGAGAATGATATCTAAAGAGAACAAGTAAGTTGTAGTTTTGTAGTGTAAGTTTTATATGATGTGGGTTCTAGTTGTGAAGTTGGCCATCAAAACCATATTTCATCTAGGTACTTGTATGTGCTAGGTTGGTTCTTCTTTGTGTCGATGCCTCGACAGTGTACTAAGTTTTGTTGGCCCAAAAACTTCGTCACTTCCACGGCGTCGTCGGAGGCAGCGCATAGGTCACTTTGCTTGCATTTTTCGTGGCACAGGATCCTACCTTCAGTGCCATAAAAATAGGTACTAAAAGAAACAGTGGCACTCCGGGAGTTAAGGATAAAAATGTAAGTGATTTCCACCCTGAAGCATTTCTTCAGACGAAGTAACTACTTTTCAGTATTAGGTTTTTTTACGACGACCTTGTGAAGGCCGCAGGAACCCGTTGGATGCGAGAAGCACAGAACCGGTCGAAGTGGAGGTCTTGGGGGAGGCCTATGTCCAGCAGTAGACGTCTTTCGGCTGAAGTGATGATGATGACTTTTTTTATTGTATTTTTTACAGTTTTGTGCTTCAAGCTAACTTATTTAATTCATAAGCCAGTTTTATATATTGCCTAAAAATGGATAGTGAACGTAAAAAAACCTAAGCGTTTCGGCCCAATTTCCTACCAAAAGATAATGGAGCCCAGGGATTAGGATAAGCCATGCGAAGAGCTAATTTACTAAATTAATTATTTGTTAGATCCTCGTCTAAAGAATTTTCATTAGTAATTATCCTATATTTCATTCTACCTCTGAATTAGTACCGGTAAAGCCATTTTGCAGACAATTTCATACAAATTCTGTTTAATATTTTGATCTGTTAGCTGCCATCTAATCTCTTCACCACCCTTGGTTGACTAGAGAATATCTAAGGTATTAAGTTCGCCTTTGTACCTTTTTTATGTGCGAAAATATTAAAATTAAATAAATAAATAAGGAAGGGAGACCTTTGCCCTGCAGTGGGACATAACAGGCTCATAATAATCACACTAATATTATAAAGGTGTAAGTTTGTGGGGGTGTGTGTGTGTGTGAGAGAGTGTGTGTGGGGGTGTGTTTATATGTTTGTTACTTCTTCACGCTCAAACGGCTGGACCAATTTTGATAAAATTTTGTATGGAGGTAGCTGACACCCTGGATTAACATTTAGGCTACTTTTTATCCCGATATTCCCACGGGATCGACATTTACGTGGGTGAAATCGCAGGAATACAGGCGTGATTATATCTATATATATAAAATTCAAAGTCCTGACTGACTGATATATACGACGCACAGCCTAAGCCGCTGGTCCTAGAGACATGAAATTTGGAGGGTGTGTTCTTTGTAAAGAGTAGGCATCCAATAAGAAAGGGTTTTTCGGAATTTCACTCCTAAGAGGGTAAATGGTCCCCCCATTTACCCTCTTAGGTGAAATTTCAAGTGGACGAATTCGCGAGCGAAAACTAGAAGAAGAACTTAAGAGCACCCTCTTAAGCCTGAAATTTGAGCATTGAGCGCAAACGTTCAAGTTATAGCAGCCGTCTTAAGCCGTTAGTGGATAGATCTCCATACTATGTGACATTACTAGGGTCCCCGAAATCGTAAAGAGGTTTTAGAAAAGGTCTTTTAGTGCATATTTAAGCTGTTTTATTGCTTAAAGTTTAGGGTAATGTGACATTATTATAATTACGTCTTTATTGGCCGTAAAGAATCTTGTATAATGTTGTCTATATGGTTTAGGTAATATTATTAAAACATTAACAAAAGAAATATAATACGAAGTCTTGAGACGTATTCATTGCACGTATATTCCCTTTTGGGAAAACACAGACGCAAAGGAATCAAACAACCAGTCTCTTAACCCTAAAATTAAAGAAGATAATTAAAATCGTTAATATCAATTCCACAGCCATTTGCAAACGTTTATTTTAATAACTCGAGTTCTCTTTAGATTAATTGTGCATTCAAAACTCCGCAACTCATTTCCTAATTAGCATTGTTTAATTAATTCACCCACCGGGGCTGTTCCATATAATTGTTTTAGTTCATTAATGTTACATCTCTTCTGCGGTACTGTTGTCCTGGTACATTTGGGAGTAAATTGTTACGTAATAAGATTAATGTTGTATTGTGATTTATTTTGTATTTACCAAGTTGCTACCAAGGAGACATAAAATAAAACGGCAACTATATAATGAAGTCTCTTTTAATTATACCTTGAAAAGAACTGTGACTAACATTTTTCAATCAGAAAAATGCCGCATCACTTTGCTAGACTTAGCAATTTCATCAAGGAGCTTATGCTTTTGCAGACACTGTAGAGATTCTAAGAAAAAATGTGTCACTTGTCATTTCATTAGCCGCGGTAGTGAATCTCCCTCCCTACAGCTTGGATTTCAACATAAATATACGGGTTCACTGGTATGCTTAATAAAACCACTTCCGTTTAATTCTAATCGTTTAAAGTTTTAAACTTTTAAAGGAACAAAAATGTAACTTAACAAAATTTGTGTGGTCCTTTGATACTAATGAAGATTATAATACCTTTTTATAAAGTTTCTTTGATAATACCTTTTGATCATCAAGATATTTAAGTGACTGGAATTTGAATAAACTTTTATTTCTCCTGAAATTTTATAAGGCATCCTTTAACCAATTTTTACTTCAAACTTCTTGCAAAGAAACAACATCATCTTCTCACTTTCCGTTACGTTTAATAACCGTAAATAAATCGGGAAGTATAAGATGTGAAAATTGCCCTCGAAACTGGCTATGTAATAAAAAATAACGGTGTTTTTATTTAAACACGGCGAGACTGTCAAGTGGGATGGAATTTTTCGCGCCTACAATTTGTTCTGTCGGCGGGCCGTTTGCACTTTATTATGTCAAGATTAAGGGGTAATGGAAACGGTAGCGGTACCAGGAATGTAGGTACAAGGAGGTTAAATTATGTTGCAAGGTCATGTTGGTATGTTGGCGGTAAGTCGTCCTTTATTGAGTATGTTAAATTTAAACTGTGGAGACTTGACTTACAATGAATTAAGGGTTTAGTGATCTTTTTTTTTTTTGTGGATGGGAAATCATCAAATGAGGGGTCATTTGATGATTTCCCATCCAAAAAAAAAAAGACCCTCCCGCTCTGGGTGGAGCGGAAGGGAGTGTCAGACTCTTACTGACTAAAACCCACCCGTGTTCCTTCCTTAGCCCTTCACGTTCCGGGCCAGCGGTAGGTAACCCTTTCGGACAATCCCGTTGACCAGGGTTTAGTGATCTTAAGTTTAGGATTGTAAATTAATTTATAGGATTAAACGTGATATTCGGTTTTTTATAGCCACATTCAAAATGGCAGAATTCTAAGAGCCTTTATTACCAAAGACCTACTATATCGATTCTATACAAAGTAATTGGAAATCGGTTATGGTATGTTCAAGTTATGCATGGCAACCGATTTCTAGGGGGTTGCCATAATCACCACGCTTGGCAGGCGGGTTGGCGATCGCAGTATGGTATGGTGGTGGAATGCATAAAGAACGCTGCTGCCCATTCTCCGGTACCACCCTTAGTCGCCATTTACGACACCCACGGGAAGTATGGGGTAGAGCTATTCTTTAAGTCAGATCGGGTAGTCAGAAGCCCGAAAGTCTGATAACCAGTCATACCAAGGGGTATCGTATTACCCAGTAACTGGGTTGTGGAGGTCAGATAGGTAGTCGCTCCATGTAAAATACTGGTATTCAGCTGCATCCAGTTAGACTGCAGAAGCCGACCCCAACATAGTTGGGAAAAGGCTAGGCAGATGATGGCATACATATCGCACACCTAGATCTAAACAGCGATTAACTCAAAAAAACACTTTTTTCAGGAAAGTTGAAAAACTGATTACTATGTCCCTATGCACTGCAGGAGTTTGCTGTATTGATCAATACTTTTTAAGTTGAGTAATGGAACTATTTTTTAATCTGTTTTGTTGGTCGCTATTATAGGTAGTGAGTTAGGGAATTCGATGGTATGCATACCTCAAAAATTGAGATTTTAGAGTTAGCTCTCTTTAGATCTAGGTGTGCGATATATACTATAGTTAATCTTATATAAATAATATCTGTTATATCCCATCCAGTAAGGGTGTATGGTCGTTATTTTGTTTGCGAGCGCCTTCATTCTGTGAGTGTATGTTTTATTCAGGAGTCTCTTCCACTGATGTTTCGAGATGGAGCGCTCACTATTTGCAACTGACTATAAAATTATGACTAAATACATTTTGAAGATATAATTTTATATGCTTTTGTTTGTCATTCTTGATTGGGGTTGCCATAATCGCCACGCTTGGCGATCGCAGCATGGTATGGTGGTGGAATGCATAGAGAACGCTGCTGCCCATTCTCCGGTACGACCCTTAGTCGCCTTTTAAGACACCCACGGGAAGTACGGGGTGGTGCTATTCTTTAAGTCAGATCGGGTAGTCAGAAACCCGAAAGTCTGACAACCAGTCTTACCAAGGGGTATCGTATTATCCAGCAACTGGGTTGTAGAGGTCAGATAGGCAGTCGCTCCATGTAAAATACTGATATTCAGCTGCATCCAGTTAGACTGGAAGCCGACCCCAACATAGTTGGGAAAAGGCTAGGCAGATGATGATGAATAAAATAGTCACAGATACGATAGAAAACATTCCCGTTTCCCAGTCAGCAAAAGTGTTTGTCTATCTGACTTGTATTATCGCTATCTAGAGAAGGGTTGGCAACATGCCACGACACTTTATCTAAGGCTTTACACCTGACATGTTGCTTTCTCTATGTGCTTTATATATAAAGAAAGGAAAAGAAAGAAATAAGAAACTGTATGTTTTCACTTAAGAATTGTTTAAGACTAGTGTGAAAAGAAACTGACTTCTGTAATTCAGGGTTATGCCAAGATTCCATCGGCCATTGGCCATCTGTTCTGCGAGCAATGTGCCCTGCCCACTGCTACTTAATTTTGGCAATTCTTCGGGCAATGTTGGTTAGAGGATTCTTTAGAAAGAAAAAAAATACATCTCAAGGACTAGAGTAAGTCCTTCCCATGCCGGAAACCTTCAACATCGGACGCCATCTTTCTTTCTTTGGAGATTTTATATAGGTCGTGATAGTGAGAGCTTTGGTAGAAAGGAAATAATTATGTATATTAAGCAACAGTTTTTTTCTCTCCAAAAGAATGTTTGTTAACACATAAGAAAAAAAAAGATTAAGGCAGATGCCCGCGAAGTTCTAGAATTGGCCTCAAATATAATGATATCATGAATAGTCATTCAATATTGAACCGATCTTTTTTTTTTTGTTTTGTTGCGGTCGCGGATCATATTTTGATCATCAAACAACTCGATGCAGACCTGCTAATTACAAAAAAACTTATAACATAATCAGCCTATAATGTTCCCACTGCTGGTACACAGGCCTCCTCTCGGTGATAGGGTGTGGGCCCTAATCCACCACGCGGGCCCAGTGCGGGTTGGCAGATGTCACATGTCTTTGAATTTTTGTTTAAATTAATTTCGCGGGGTACCCTAGTGTATCAGTTTTCAAATAGTTTGCACACAGATTCGCGTTTAATGATTTATATATGTATAGTGATGATAAAGTAGCAGATAGCTCCTACGAGCCTACGGCGTAGTCCGTTCTTTTTAATCGAATTCCAAAATCTGGTAAAGGTTCTCCATTTCTTTTTTAATAGGCTAAAAACAAGGTTACGGCCGAGTATATTTTAAAAAAAGCTTGAGAAGATGGTGATCAAAACACCAAATTTTACTCTGATATAATATGGCAGTTTCAAGTGAGTTTCAATTGGCAAAGGACTTTCTACAAGGAACCCAGAAACAAGGTGTTACAGTCTTAATATTATTGAACAGAAGATAACTCTGTACCTGAACCGATCGTTAAGGAATTAACAGAAGATCTGAAGAAGGACACAGACCCGTGCCGGACGGCGCGTACGTGTTTCACGCGCGCCTCAAAGAGATGTCAGCATCGAGGAGTGGCCCCATAGGGCTGAAGCCAGCCGGGTCAGCGGGATTGTCCGAAAGGGTTACCGCTGGCCCGGAACATAAAGGGCTAAGGAAGGAACACGGGTCGGTTTCAGTCAGTAAGAGTCTGACACTCCCTTCCGCTCCACCCAGAGCGGGCAAATGACCCCTCATTTGATGATTTCACATCCACAAAAAAAAGAAGAAGGACACAGGGGATACATTCATCTTGGCTATTTGTAGCCAAGATGAATGTGTGTTTGTATAACTAGCTTCTGCCCGTGACTTTTTTCGCGTAAAATTTCTGGTTTCCCGACCCACCCCGTCGCATCACATCGCCTGCTCGCGCTATTACTTTGTTTTCGCTTAGCGTTCTTTGCGGCTTTTTTCCTGTATGCTCAGCTCCTAAGAGCCCAAACGTGGTGTAATATAACCTGTAGCCTTCTTAAAAAATTGGTCTATCAAATGCAAAAGGAATTTATCAAATTCTACGGGCAGTTTCCGAGATTAGCGCGTTCATACAAACATACAAATAAAGAAACTCTTCAGCTTTATTATTACCTAGTATAGATAGATGAAATACATAGTTGAAACATAAACTACACATGGACGAAGCTGCAGGGAACATCTAGTCCATTTATCTCTTGGTTGTCCTATCCGCTGTCCTGACACAATACAAAGCTCAAATAAATTATTCAAACAAAGCTCTCCAATTCCCAACAAACTGAAGTTTAAAGTGCTAATATCCCGAACATGTCAATTTCTTAGAAAACAAGTATTTTAATATAGTGTAAACTTGTCTTAAAACTGCAGATCATACTGGGAACTAGTCCATTTTTACCGACTTTACAAAAAGGAGGAGGTACTATGTTCGGATGTTTGTATGTTTTTTTTTTTTTTTTTTTTTTTTTTTTTTTTTGTATGTTTGTTCATCGAATACGCCGCCAATTGTCGACGGATTTTCAAAATTCTTTTTTTGTTCGAAAGGAGATAGTTCTGAGGTGGTACCATTGTCACCAAGTTAGGATCTGATGATGGGATCTTAGAGAAATCGAGGGCAACCCTCAAATTTTGTAGGCTCACTTATTGTTTTTCGCATATTTTATGAAGTATCTTGTGTATTTGTGTATGGTTGTCACCATCTCAGGTAGCTGGGCTGATGATGGAAGGTACAACTCCTTAACAGTAAGAAGTTACTCGAACAGGCAAGGACTGTTTTATAGTAAATTGTTTTGATGTTTGATAGGGCATTTGCCACATTTGGTCTCATGATCATCAAGTCATGACCTGATGCTGCAGTCAGGATAGTCTGCAGAGTACCTAACTCCTCGACAACTAACAGTAGATATATCGTGTTTAGGCTCATTGAAAAGGGCTCGATGTGTGGATAAACGTACTGTTACTGAGGAACACCGAAGACCTGATGCTGAAGCCAGGAGCATCAGAAAAAGTACAAACCTTTAAATTACAGCACCGTAGTCGTGTTTGGGCTCATTTTAAACAGGACTAATTTTAAGTTCAATGCAATGTTGACATAAGTCTGGCTTGATGCTGCAGCCAGGATTATCAGCATCTAATCTAAAAACTAATAAAAGGAGAACTCCTCAACAATTAACGTCCCTGCATCGAGAAAAGGAATATTTTATAAAAAGGCGATGGGCAAGTTGACATTAGGCTATTGTAACTTAGATAAATTATAAATAGACCCACTAAAAAGCGAGAAATAAAAACTTTTTAACAAAAAAAAAAACCGACTTCCAAAAAAAACACTACAAACTGAAAAAACAAACACTACAAACTGAAAAATAACTTTAATTTCGGAAGTCGGTGGCAAAAACTAAAATACTGATCCCTAAGACACCGACTTCCGAAATTAAAGTTATTTTTCAGTTTGTAGTGTTTGTTTTTTCAGTTTGTAGTGTTTTTTTTGGAAGTCGGTTTTTTTTTTTTTTAAAAAGTTTTTATTAATGGTTTCCTAGAAACTTCCTCAGTTGCAAAGCTAGGACATCGCAGGGTGAATAGACGAGGTCTTTGCACGATCCATCTTTGTGAGTTGTAAACAAAGGATTTCCGAGAATTCTTCAGGTGGTACTAGTCGAAATATTTTCCATACAAATTTCGGGACGGTATTACTCCACTGTTTGACATTGTGCATCCAAAGTTAAACATGATATCGTTTTGTTTTATTATTAACTAGCTTCTGCCCGCGACTTCGTACGCGGATCCTGTTGCTAATGCCAGCGACAACGGGGTCGTCAAAATCGAAGATCTGAAACGACTGATGTCGAATTCTAAGAGCCCGGGGACGGGAAAACGGCGTGATGCGCGACACGATTCGAGACGTTCCAGATCTTTCATTTTTGTAAGTCAACAGGAAATGCCCATCAGACTAAACAACTTATGCTAAGACGTCATTCCTATAATTATGTTAAGTGTCGCTGGGCTTTGGAGTTCCACAACAGGTGTTCCAGATCTTCAAATTTATTCTCACAGCAGAAAATGCTCTTCACGTGGAATATTTTTTGCTATGGCACCATTTTTATATCTCTTATACTTTAGCTGGTCTGTTGCGGTTCTGCATCAGGTGTTCCATTTTCCAAAATAAATTATAGCCTGTATGTGGCCCAGACTTAGTACCTATACAACAAAAAAATTTTTCTTCCCGTAATTCCGCAGTGGATCCCAAGGGTACACTGAATTAACAATAATATTGCAAATAACTTTAAAAAAAAATATTTTTATACTAAAGCTGTACCCGTGGTTTTGCCCACGTATCGCATAAGTATTATTTTAATTTTAATAATAGTTAGTGACAGTTTTTTGATTTACAGAAACACTCAAAAGATGCGTCTCATACTGTACCATAGCTTAGATCCCTCAAAAACTATTTGGCTTAGTAAACTCAAAATTAGAAAGTTATGTAGTTAATTTACTGGTAAGAGACGTCAGGTTAATAAGGAAATTTAGGAGACGTCGATTAACAGAAGTTTTATAATTTACTGTAACACTTCTGTGTAAACAACGTTCGTTGTTTTTCTCTCGGTCTTATTCAATATGTAAGTACAGCGAGTCAGGACTGGTGACGCGGGAGCAAGCGACGTACAGTTGTCCGTGTGAGATGCAGCTCGTCCTGAGGTCGGCACCCGCAGCCTTCAGTGTCTGCCCCTGCGACTTATTTATTGTCATGGCGAAGCACACGCTCACAGGAAACTGCACGCGCTTGAATAGAAAAGGGGTAATTGTGGCCGGGTGTCACCATTGCCAGGATCGCCCAGAGGACACGGTGGAGCACACGGTGGAGGTCTGCCCCGCTTGGGCGGAGTACCGCCATGTCCTCGTAGAGGCGCGTCCGGCCCTGGTGCAAGCTATGGTCCGGGGCGAGAGGGAGTGGGAGGCAGTCACCTCCTTCTGCGAAGCAGTCATGCTAGCGAAGGAGGTGGCGGGACGGATGAGGGAGAGAGCCTTCCGTCCCAGCCACCGCGGGAGAAGCTCCGGGCGTCGGGAGCCAGTACGGGACGACTTCCGGCCACCGTAGGCGCAGGCCGGAAGTAATGGGTAGCTCACCGTCCGATCAGGACCAAGCCCGTGCTGGACGGCGCGTACGTGTTCCACGCGCGCCTCAAAGAGATGTCAGCATCGAGGGCCGAAGCTTGCCGGGTCAGCGGGATTGTCCAAAAGAGTTACCGCTGGCCCCGAACATAAAGGGCTAAGGAAGGAACACGGGTGGGTTTTAGTCAGTAAGAGTCTGACAGTCCCTTCCGCTCCACCCAGAGCGGGAGGGGTCATTTGATGATTTCCCATCCGAAAAAAAAAGAAAAAAAAAGGGTAATTGTGGGGAATCAGTGGTATACGTGGTATAAACACTGTCTCGTCGACACCACAACCTGTTAGAATTTCCGCCTCAATGATATTTCTCTGCAGCGAGACGACTTTGAGCCGGGTCCCATTGCACAGTTTCGGCGGAGTGAGATTCCGAAGAAGCATAATTGGGACACCGACCTTTAGCTTAATGGTGTGCGCTGGTAGTCCACTTGCACTGAGGGAATTGAGAAATTCTACGGGGTAATGTGTGGCGTCATCTTGGTCGACAACAGTGTTTATTGAAGTGTAGATTACTTCATTTCCCTTAATTTCCGCGAGAATGCATTCATTGATCGCTGAAGGTTGGTCGTTTCTGGGTGTTAAAATGACTCGTTCACACACCCAAGAATTATCTTGGTGCGGTATCCTATTGATGTCTCCGTACCAGGCGAATCAAATCTTCTAAGGTGGACACCACTCTCCCAAGTATCTCAGGTAGAACCACCTGGCCACCGTCTACTGGTAGCGTTCCCTCACCCAATTATAAGAAAAGATCAGAAAATTCTTGGGCGTGTACATTCCCGCCAAGCTGTGCTCTCATATTCATCGTTAAGCGCAACCTATGAATATGCGGCCATAAGAAAGAGCATTTCAATGAAGCATTCACCTCATCAGCCCTAGTTCCTCGCGTCACCACAGGCAGCGTTTGTCGGAAATCGCCGCTTAACAGAACTGTAATGCCACCCATCATTTGCTGGTTACTGCGGATGTCCTACAAAGTCCTGTTTACCGCTTCTACTGCTTTTCTGTTCGCCATAGTACATTCATCCCACACGATTAAAGAGCAATCTTTAAGCACGCGCCCTTTGTCACTGTTGCGTGACACTCCACAAACAACAAATGCGCTTGGTAAGATATAACTGAGACCCAAAACTTTGACTTGACTTTATGATAGTGTAGCTTGTTGTACCACCAATCAAACTGTTTATTAATATTGGTGTGAAACTCCCCATACAATTAGATAGGACATGTAAAGTTCTCACATTTCATAACAGTATCGTTCCTAATGCACATAAAAAATGCAAAAACTAAACAAAAAGAATTTTACGATTTTTTAAAACAATAACAGTTTTTTTTTGTAATACGGGATTTGAACTCGCACCATTTAGTGCGGTAAACGGTCGCCTGACCTTACCGCTAAATTCCCTGTTGACATATTGTTGAAATAGCTGTTCCCTTGCAATTTATAATATTACTGCTCCGCTCCTTTATAAAAATAGCGTGATTGTTATGTTTCCAGGGTTAAATTTTTATTAACTAAATAAATAACATGTCATTTTGGGCATTCAATTATTTTGTGCATTCAATTACGAACCAAAACCTTTTCAAATCAATATTGCTTACCTCCCATAACATACGGCGTGATAATATGTAGCCTAAAGCCTTCCTTGGTTTACAAAGAACATTTTTGCTGAATTTCAATTCAATCTATTCAGTAGTTTTGGCGTGAAGCCTTACCATACACACAGACAAACAGACAAAAATTCTAAAAAGTCACTTTTTGTCATCAGTTACGTTTTTCTAACAAAAGCCACTTATTTTTTCTCGAAAATTCTCAATGTACAGTTTTTCTTTCGTTACTGTTTTATTATATGTATAGATTTTGTCTGTACGGAAACAGAATACCTAGTAAAATAAAAAGCCATTAAAAAGTTATGAGCCAATAAAGATTCGTTTTTCTTGCTATTTTTAACGTAACTTTGGGTGTAAATAAGTAATAAAAGAACTGCAAAATCTTCAAAATAAATTCGGTACCGACAAAGCTAAGTTATCGAAGAGTTCAATAAGTAATAATAAGTACACTCAACGCTGGAAGAGCTTCTTATTAGAAAAATAACACACAGACCAAATTAACATTTAGTGGAGCATGGTACTAGGAGAGCAGACTTATCAGGATATACTTTTTGGTACACAGGTGTGTTGTTATAAACGTATTTTTTTTCTGTTTTGTTTATGTTAGGTAACAAAAAAAAGTTGGAATTATGTAAGTATATATTCACACATTTTAATAAAATGTATTGAATAATTTATTTATCAAAATCAAAATATTTTATTTCACATAAACCTACATGGGCACTTATGAAACGTCAGAAGCTATGTGCACGGTTCCAAATGCTCGTTTCCTATGGAGAAGAACCGGCAAGAAACTCCACGGTTACTCTTTTTAAAAATAATTGGCTTTTACAATATTTTCAAATTACCGTAGGTATGGGAGGACAGTTGCCAATATGGGTGGACAATTGGCACTCATTCTGTCATAGCGATTCTATGAAACTATCACTATTTAACATAATGACCTTGATATCAGCTGTATAAATGACACGTTTTTCTTAAGTCTAGACGAAATTCTCCGAATGTTCCACTGAATAGACTATCCCAAAAAGTATGTACCTATGTCATCATCTGCCTAGCCTTTTCCCAACTATGTTGGGGTCGGCTTTCAGTCTAACCGGATGCAGCTGAATACCAGTATTTTACATGGAGCGACTAGCTATGTGACCTCCATAACCCAGTTACTGGGTAATACGATACCCCTTGGTAATACTGGTGGTCAGACTTTCAAGTGTGTTTATTTTTTTTCAAAATCGAGGGTTCGATTCCTGGCTAGAAATATTGAAAAAATCCAATGATGCAGTTTTAGTTTTAATCAAATTCGAGCCCGCGGCTCCTTTGAGTACTTTTCGCTATTCCTCATATTTTCCGGTTTGGCCATCCACGCCCACTTGGAAAATTCACCCTGTTATATTATACAAGTATACAATAAAACATTTAAGAAAAAGGGAGGAGCTCATTGGGCTTAAAAAAAATTCGTCCGCATCGCTGCTAATGGGATAAGTGCCCAAAAGGCTGGCAGCATTACCACGTTGGATGGCAATGCTGATTCTTTGGGCTACAAATAGGACATCCCTCTGGTCACGTGAAGAGTCAACCAATCGCTTGGCGATGTCCTGAAATGTTCGATGAAATAGTTCATAGATACTAATAATTAATTTATATTATTATTATCTATGAACTATTTATTTACTTATTCAAAAAAATTGAAACATTTTTTTAACGACGCGACGTGACGACAACTTTTGTTTTAAAATAAATTAATCGTTTAAAAAACATTAGAAAAACACGCTTTTATAAATGCACGTAAAAAAAAAAGAAACCTCATCGTGTTCAAAGTTCATTACGTGGCTTTTCTCACAAGTGCAAACACGACTATGATACGATATTCTATCATGGAATGCCATGCGGCTTCATCATCAGACCTTGAAAGCTAATCGTGGTCAAAGTTCATTACAAGAATTTTCTAAGAAATCCAAAACAGCTATAATACGATTTTCCATCATGAAGTTCCAGTTCATATCTTCCGGCTCCATCATCAGATCAGTTCGACAGTACCATATTATTGTATTGTCATCAGAACTACATACAGCTGCCAATTTTCATTACGCTAAGACCCTTGGAAGATGGTTAAATTAGTTACCTTAGATTCCATTACATAGTTAGTCATATCTTCCGGCTCCATCATCAGATCAGTTCGACAGTACCATATTATTGTATTGTCATCAGAACTACATACAGCTGCCAATTTTCATTACGCTACGACCCTTGGAAGATGGTTAAATTAGTTACCTTAGAGTCCATTACTTAATTAGTTACATACAGGTCGACCTAATAAAAGCGTGTTAAAAATACCTGCTTTTTTACCAAGTAATAAGGTACCTTAGCGGCTACTCCACCACTGCGGTATGTATCCTTTCATAATTCGCAATAAATAATACTGCATCCACGTAAAAAAGTACAATAAACTAGAGATTTTTCAAGCGAATACACTCACGTAAAAAAGTTGAATTTATTGCTTTCCCGGGACCTACACATTTATACAGGATAAGGCAACCCGTTGTTTTTCCGTCTATCTGTAAGAATCTGGACGAAAAATAGGTATTACATTTGAAACTAAGCAGGTTTGAATTTTAAAACGATTGCACTGTGGTTGCTGCGACGTAGTCACGTAGCTAAAGATTATGACGTCACTGCTACGCTGCTACGACGTAGCAGATAGTCGTGTTACTAGTCTGTGTGATGTCTTGGGAAGAATTGGAAACTATTTTTCTGACAGAATGAAAGAAAGATTTAGCACAGAATAAAAAGCAAAACCTATGCTGCGAAATAAAAAGTATAAAAAGTGTAGAAAACTAGCTCTTAAACTGTGTGGAGACTTTAGTGCCAACAGCTAAACTGCAAGCTACAACCATGATAACATTATTTAGTTTAATCATTTAGTTATTTAGACAAGTGGTCGTTGGCCGTGACTTACGAGTTGTAGGTCGTAGGTTCGAGCCCAGACAGGCGCTTTAATTTGTGTAAATTATTTCATCACCACCGCTCTTAAAACGGTGAAGGAAACAAATGCTTTTTTCATGACAGATCCTGTTTTTTATGTTTCTTTGAAAAAATAAAATTTGAATTTTCCTTTGGTCTTCTTGGAATCGCGGCGAAAATCTTGCCGTGACTTAAAATTTTCGCCGCGATGATATCGCCGTGTGGAGACACGTTCTAATAGAGTGTATAGAAATACGTGGCACGACGATAATATCGCCGCGATTTTCTCGCTCGTGGATACGGCCCCTTAGCTTGTACTTACTATCACCATTTACTTTATCAAGCGTGGTTGGCGTGGTGATTATGACAATTATCACAGATTACGTTGTTGGGCACACTGTCATAATTACCAAGTAAATGACTATCGATTTGCAACATGAAACGCCAAAGTAACTTGAGTAGGCCCTTACCTGAACTATGTATCTTCCTGGTATATGGAAATTGAGAACTATTATGTAAATAAACCAATTTTCCGGATTATTTTTAAGGATACAATGCCATCCTCTTTAGGACTGTCCAAGAGGTTATTTGATTAAAAAGCATTTATTTATTTTAAAACGATGCACATTGCATAACATTATTACTTCTGTAGTTCATAAGGGGTAAAATTATAAATATTAATTAAATTAATATTTTTGTATGATAAAAAAATTGGAAAATCCATCACATTTTGAAACTCAAACCTTTTAATTATTATTTAATACTAGCAGTGCACCGCGGTTTCACCCGCGTAAGTTTCGATCCCGTGGGAATATCGAGTAAAAATGATCTTATGTGTTAATCCAGGAAATGGTCTATCTATGTGCCAATTTTCATCCAAATCTATTCAACGGTTTACGCGTGATTGAGTAACAAACATCCAAACATCTTCACTAACTTTCACATTTATAACATTACTAGCTGCGCCCCGCGGTTTCACCCGCGTAAATGTCGAACCCGTGGAAATATCGGGATAAAAAGTAGCCTATATGTTAATCCAGGGTGTCAGCTACCTCCATATTTTTTTTTATCAAAATTGGTCCAGCTGTTTTAGCGTGAAGAAGTAACAAACATATAAACACACCCCCACACACACTCACAAACTTTCGCCTTTATAATATTAGTGTGATATACTAGCTGCGCCCCACAGTTTCACCCGCGTAAATGTCGATCCCGTGGGAATATCGGGATAAAAAGTAGCCTATATGTTAATCCAGGGTGTCATCTACCTAGCCGGGGCGCCCCGCGGACTCGCCGTCCGCGTACCGGCCCATAGTGCTGCTAGACGAGGTGGGTAAGCTGTTTGAGCGGATAATCGCAGCCCGCCTCGTCAGCCACTTGTGCGGAGAGGGGCCGGACCTGGACGGCAGCCAGTTCGGTTTTCGGCACGGGCGCTCCACCATTCACGCTGTGTCGCGGGTGAGAGTCCTGGCGGAGGAAGCGGTGGCCCGGGGCGAGGTGTTATTGGCGGTGTCCTTGGACATCTCCAACGCCTTCAACACCCTGCCCTGGAGTTGTATTCGGGAGGCACTGAGGTATCATCGGGTGCCTCCCTACCTCCGCCGCATTGTTGGGGCTTATCTGTCGGAGAGGAGTGTCACCTACATGGGACGCGATGGCGAACACCAGCACCGCGTGTCGTGCGGTGTTCCACAGGGCTCGGTCGTAGGCCCGCCCCTGTGGAACATCGGGTACGACTGGGTGCTGAGGGGTGAGCTCCAACCGGGTGTGGACCTGACGTGTTATGCCGATGACACGCTGGTCACTGCCCGGGGGAGCTCGCACAGGGAGGCAGCGTTGCTAGTGGCGGATGCGGTGTCACAGGTGGTGAGCCGCATACGTCGCCTGGGCCTGGAGGTGGCCCTCAACAAGTCGGAGGCCATGGTGTTTCATGGCCCCCGGCGGGCGCCGCCGCCCGGCTCACACATCGTGGTCGGGGGGGCTCGGATCGCTGTCGAGTCTACCATGAAGTACCTGGGATTGGTGCTCGACAGCCGGTGGGATTTCGGCCCCCACTTCCGGCGGCTGGCGCCCAAATTGTTGGGCGCGGCTGGGGCGCTGTCAACGCTGCTTCCCAATCTGGGGGGCCCGAGCGCCGCCTGTAGGCGGCTCTACGTGGGGATCGTGCGATCGATGGCCCTGTATGGGGCCCCGATCTGGGCGACTGACCTGACGGCCGGTAGCATCGCAGTCCTGCGGAAGCCGCAGAGAGCGATGGCCGTCAGAGTCGTCCGCGGCTATCGCACGATCTCCTACGAGGCGGCTTGCGTACTGGCTGGATCCCCGCCCTGGGACCTGGAGGCGAAAGTACTTGCGTCACTGTACCGGTGGCGTGAGGAAGCGCGGGCGCGAGGCGAAAGGCTGATGCAGCGCCATATGGAGCTGCGTCGGTCTCAGCTTCGCGAGGTCCTGGTGGCGGATTGGCGGAACAGGCTTTCACGCCCTACCGCCGGCCTCGGTACCATCGGGGCGGTCCAGCCAGTGCTCGAGCGCTGGCTCGGGAGGAGGCACGGCTCCCTGTCGTTTCGGGTGACGCAGGTGCTCTCGGGGCATGGTTGCTTCGGGAAGTACCTGTGTCGCATAAACAGGGAGCCGGACGCCCGGTGTCACCACTGCGTCGACTGCCGGGAGGACACGGCGTGGCATACGCTGGCAGAGTGTGCCGCTTGGGAGGAGCCGCGCCGTGCCCTCATCTCAGAAGTAGGCAGTGACCTGTCGCTGCCGGCCGTGGTCGAGTCGATGGTCGGCAGCGAAGAGTCCTGGGACGCGGTGGTTTCCTTCTGCGAAACGGTCATCTCGCAGAAGGAGGCTGCGGAAAGGGAGAGGGAGATCTCGTCCATTCACCCGGCCCGCAGCAGGCGCACCGGGCGTCGGCGGAGGGCGGAAAACGCCCTCTTCCAGCCCCCCTAAATGGGTCCAGGGGCGACGGACTCGGGGACGTCCGCCGCCCCCCACACATCAGGACCCGAGGTGGCGGCGCGTAGTGTTCCACGCGCGCCCCTCTTAGACGTCACGGGGGGAGTCAAACACCTCACTCCCCCCCCTGACCCGACGAGGCCCGCAGTGGCGGGCCGGCACCAGTCGGGGGTTGCGGAAGGATCGTACGTTCCCGCGACCCCCGGCGTAGGTGTGGGACGGAACACCGGGGTGGTTTTTAGTCAGTAAGAGTCTGACAGACACCGTCGCCCACCCCAGGGCGGCGGACATCCATGAGGATTTTCCAACCCGGAACAAAAAAAAAAAAAAAAAAAAGGGTGTCATCTACCTCCATATTTTTTTTAAATCAAAATTCACACCCACACACACTCACAAACTTACGCCTGTATAATATTAGTGTGATAGTAGGATAATTGTCTTTTTATTCAAAATAACCCAACGAAATAACCCAGACAAATTCACTTTTTTTAAGTTAAATCTTTCAAAACAAAAAAATTAAATGAATGTGAACATTTTAATGTCACCCCTAGTCACTATAGAAGCGTCCCTCGCTTCCTTTATCGAAATAATAAAATAAAACGATAATAGTGTTAGTTTATTTTTGTCCACACATTGTGCCACAAAGGGCAACGTTCCACAATGTTTTACAAACAATATTTTATAGTTTAGAATACATTTTGCTTGGGGTAAAGCCTAACGGAAGCTTTACCTATTCAGGTTTTAGTTATGGTTGGTTGGTTTGTGGTGTGGTTATTATGGTTGGTTGGTTGGTTTTGATTTCGAGACGAAATAATAACAGCCGCGCGGGTCGATAGAAGGTTAAGCTACCCTTGCCGAGGCCGGTCCGTGGATGGGTGACCATCCATTACATCTCCGTGCCTCGGAAAATACATGATCCCAGCTGTCATTTGTAAATCTTTGACAGACTATAGAGAGTTCAGACTTTCGGGCTTCTGACTGGTTGTCAGAAGCCCGAAAGTTTGACAACCAGCCTTACTAAGGTATCGTATTACCCAGTAACTGGGTTGTGGTCAGATATACAGTCGCTCTATGTAAAGTACTAGTATTCAGCTGCATCTGGTTAGACTTGAAGCCGACCCCAACAGAGTTGGAAGGATGATGATTTAATCTATGTACAAGCTACTACAATCTGTCAAATTTCCTTTAATAGATTTTCAACTTTATCGCTGAAGCATAAGGTTCAAAGTTGATTGGGAAAATTTTACAGTTTCAGGTAGCTTGATGTGCTGGCGTCTGTACCTAAAATAATTAGCTTTTTTCCCCCATTTTTTAAAAATTATTTCTTTTTAAGTTTTTGTATGGAGCTAAAACCTTCATCAATAAAGGCTGTATCAGGCAATATCTCTCATTCTATTGAATATGACTCGTCATATTTTTTATGAAGAGACTGATCGTTTATTGATGGATCGTATGGTTTCCTCTTACCCTGAAAAAGAGCGGTTTTCAGTTTGTCTGAACCGACAACCGATGACTATTCCAAAACTGTTTCATGCCGAGGCGTTTGGAATTCATAAATATTTCAAACAAATTGAACCACTGCATAATAATAATCACAATCTTATCAATAAAATAACAAAATTAAATTCTAACATAAGTAAAACTATACAGAAACTAGAAAATAGCGTCGAAATACTCATCCGCATCGCTGTCGACTGGTAATGTACCCAAGAGACTGGCGGCATTACCACGTTGTATGGCGATGCTTAGCCTCTGGCCAAGGTAAAAGCCAGCCCTTGGGTCACGGGAAGTGTCAACCAGCCGTTTCGAAATATCTTTACCACACGAAATATCGAAATATCTTTTTCAAAATACCACTCCATACTAGAATATTTCTCATTCATCAGAATGCCAATTCCAGTAATTAAAAACGTTCAAAATCTGGTTGCAATCTCATCTCAGCGACAATCAGGGTCAAAAACTTGTCAAAAATGTAAGGAAATTATAGGTATTTTTGACAGATCAGAGTATAAACGTTCTTAAAATTACGAGAATTGCCCTTTAGGTCACAGTCTTGCGCCATAAACGGCCGTATCTTTTTTAACGTTAACTTAGAAGGTTGATTTTATCACAGCGTCAAGAGACCGCAGACTTAAGTATAAGGTTTTAATTTCAACTTAATACCTCCACGCGTTCCCGAGATAAAGGATCTTGACAGACAGCCGGCAACAAAGTGACCGTTTAAGGGTTCCGTTTTTCCTTTTGAGGTACGGAACCCTAAAAAATGGGCTTGGTAACAAATAAAATCAAAACTCACAAATAAATCGAGTTTCCAAATATCAAATAGCAATATCGCTTTCACTGGAGTACCAGGGTATAAGCAACGTCAGAATGTTTGTGGAAATTCCCAGAATAACGGTGTAAAATAAAAACGCTTTATTCACTTTTATATTTCCCTCTATTTCGGAATTCCGTACAATTTGCTGGCAGTTCATTTTTGTGGGGTATCAGTTACGAGTACTCGGGGTACGAGTAATTTAGACGGATTCGCAAGTCGAACTTTTTTCGGATTTCGCGATAAACAATTTACGTCTGGTTGAAAGAGTATGGTGTTGATTGATAACGATTCAGGTAGAGAATAAATAAACCTCTATTCTCTAACTGAATCCCTTTTTTTTGTTTTCGGGGGAAACCTTCAATAGGCGCCTAGATTTTGGGCAAAAAGTTCTTACCTCACTAAAACCACTTCGGTGATCAACTTAGGTATTTACAGTGATCAACTTTAATTGCGATAGGACCAAACTGTCAGGTCGACCCTACCCCATCCATTGCACCATTTGAGCCGAATTATTCTTCGTCCACTTTTTCTTATTAGT
Organism: Oligia strigilis; assembly: GCA_951800025.1. NCBI lineage: Eukaryota > Metazoa > Arthropoda > Insecta > Lepidoptera > Noctuidae > Oligia > Oligia strigilis. The sequence continues at coordinate 14,577,415 of OX637560.1, read as the reverse complement.
CGATGGCACATTTATTTAAGATTTTTTGAGAACAGAAATTTAAAAATAAAAGAGTGCTAGATATGTTTACAAGTATTTAATGTAAAACTTAAAAAAATACTGTAAATGTATTTTCTGTAGAACCTGCTGATTTAGAACTATCATTGCAGGTGTAGGTGTACATATACAGGACCGGGACGTGTCGACGGTAGAGGCAACTGCCGTCGAGATCCGTTGACGCCCACCGTCGACGCGTCACACGTACCAAAACCACACCACATCGCAGCGACAAAATGTGGGCAAGCTGTGGTTACGTGTGACTAGTGTCGCTGCGGCTTTTTGCTGTTGCGTTGTGGCACGTACAAAATTTTGTGTTAACGTTGTGTTTGCGATGTGGCCGGCCGCTAGTTCGCGGTGTCGCTGGTGGTTACGTTGTGGTTGCGACGTGGCTGCGATGTGGTCGGTATCACACACGCGGTCGATAATGACGGCAAAATGTGGTCCGTGTGAATTTAACTATTAATTTTCATACAAATTAGCGCCCGCCCACGTGTTGTGGTTGTTGTACGTGTGAAACAAGCCTCAGTCGGCCACTGCTGGACATAGGCCTCGCCCAGGCGTCGCCACATCGACAAGACGTTCAGCGGGTTCCCGTAACTCGCACAAGGTCATCGGTCCATATTGGTGATTTAGAACTAAAATAAATTGTCAGTCTAAATACATTCATGAATTACATTCGAGGCAAAATTGGCCATAGTCCATAGGTATATTTCCGGCTCTTTTGTCTCCAAAAGAACGCACGAGTACACCTGCCTAGACATTATGTCGCCCTAATACTTTTCATGGACAAACTCGGCCCAAACTTCTATTGAATTCTTATGAAAAGAATAAAATAAAAAATAGTATAATTATAATACATCACACTAATATTATAAAAGCAAAAGTTTGTGAGTGTGTGTGTTTATATGTTTGTTAATTCTTCACGCTCAAACGGCTGGACCAATTTTGATAAAATTTTGTATGGAGGTAGCTGACACCCTGGATTAACATAATATACTTTTTATCCCGATATTACCACGGGATCAACATTTACGCGGGTGAAACCGCGGGGCGCAGCTAGTTACAAAAAAGCATTATATTTCAGTAGCCATGCATGCGGTGTTATACGTCGGCGCGGGCTGCGGCTGTCACTGAAAACCAGCGCTGGGGCTCTGTCTTGCCTATAGGGTCGCAGCATAATGCTGAGCGATAGCCGTTTTGGGTGGATGTGACGCATCTTTCCCCCAACTCTTTCTTATTTATTTTTTTGTGTTTATGTTCTTTATTGCGTCATGTTTACCGCAAATAAACGTATTTTCTTTCTTTTTCTTTTCTTTCATTTCAATATAATTTTTGATTTTATTTAAAAGAGTGTCCGTTCTTCTCCAGGCATTTAAATTGAGATAAAGGTACAACCTTTTACCTTTTTTTTTATACAATACTATTTCTCTCTCTATCTCGCTCACTCGCCCGCCTCGGGTCGGTTTAGGCGAGTCTAGTCATCTCGCTCACTCGTGAGGCGCCGAGACGTCGTCGGCGAGTGAGTGAAATGACCGCGGTCGGCAAATAGTAATAGCATAGCGAGCGCGGCGAGTCGCCTCGCTATTACGCAATAATAGGGATATTATTTGACTAATATCTGGTAACCTATTACTCTATATTCGCATATCCTAATATGAATATACATGGTTTGTATTATGATACCTGTGCCTATTACGAATATATTAGTCACTCCTCTAATTTCAGTTTGTCAAACTCGATGGCGCTTAATTTTGGTTTATGTTTGTTTTCAATTAAATTCTCAAAAATTTATTATGTTCAAGTACCCTCATTTTGTTTTTATTAAGTCACCATGAACGTTTCGGAAGGATTTGTAGTTGCCGATAGCAGAAACTTCCCGAAAGTAGACTATTTAATGCTATTGCAATATATATGCATGAAATTGAATGCTACAAGCCTACAATGTTACGGAAACACGTAGTGCCAAGGCATTACTAGCATCACGGGAAGCATAATATGTTGATAAAGCTGTAGTATATGTAGAATCCATGAATTTGTCGAGAAGATTATCACAGTAGAATGCCAGCCCCATCGGCCATATTCTGTTCTGTGAGCAATGTGTTCTGCCTACTGCCCACACTTATGTTTGGCAATTCTTCGGGCTATGTCGGTTACCTTGGTTCTCCTGCGGAACTCCTCATGCCTGATTCCATCACACAGGGAAACTCCAAGCATAGCCCTCTCCATTGCCCTTTGGGTGACTTTCAGCCTTCTTATAAGGCCCATTGTGAGCGACCACGTTTCAGTGCCATAAGTCATCACTGCCAACTGCCAACACGCACTGGTCAAAGACTTTCGTCTTGAGACACTGCGGTATGTGGGATGAGAAGATATTGCGTAGCTTCCCGATTCCCGAACGCTGCCCAGCCGAGTCAGATTCAACGAATAAAAAAATAGGTTTATTTGAACTCAGGTTATGAAAATAAAGAAATGGTACCTATTTTTGTTTTAAGGTCGTGTCAGGTTTGAAATGTTGTCAAGTACGCAACACCCCGATTCCAGTTTCATAATTATTGTTCCAATACAGGATGGAACAATAATTATTATGAAACTGGAATCTTACCCAAAGGGAAAGGTAGAGTTGTTTTTATGTACCAGTTTTTTCGCTAGTTATGTTTGAGTCCCATGTACAGTGTCGATCAAAAGTCCTTAAGCAAGGTCGCAAAGTTATAGTTTGAAGTTTAGTTAGTGACTTACGACCTTCTTTTAATGAGTAATTTGACACACACACCCGCATATTACTCGAATAATCACGCTATTGAATATAGTTCCGTGTCATGTTCGTCTTGTTCACATAGTTCGTAAAACTTTATGATTATACCCACAGAAATCTTAATAAATAAATTATAAGGTGGACAGATGCACCATTCACCGCGAAAGAATGTTGTGGTTCTTTGTTGGTTGATAATAATTTGATATTGTGGGTTAGTGAAGTGTGTTTAATCTATTAGAGGTGTTGTTCATTTTGAAACGCAAGCAAATTTAAATATTGAGATGAAAGCGGATATTATCGCGCTGCGTAAAAGTGGACTTAATATTATACCACAAATATTTGATGAAACCGGACTGACTGTGAGTATTATGATTTAATTCTTTTATCGAACATTTATTTAATTAATGTATAACTGCTGATCCTTGTAGTTATTTTATTAAACGTTTTATATTTACCATAGGGTCTAAATAGAAGAAAAAATATATATTTCCAAGAGTTTATTTATTTACTTTTGGAATGATGAATATAACATTAAGTATAAATTATAATCTTATCATTTTGTAACATTTGAACTATTTTCAAAATATTTTTTTTTCAAAATAGTAGTTAATAACATTTTATCATTTTGCTAGTAGCCTTACAATATTCCTTTTTTGTTTTAGAGAAATTACCTACCTACTGTGAGTAGGAAGGTCAAAAGGTCGGAGGGTCCGTGCCAGTCGAACGCGATCGACAGTGGAAGGCCCCAGCTGGTCAGTGAATAAGAAACAAGTGGTTTTAACCAACCAGTTACCAGATGAAGTTGCATTGCAAGGAAATATGCAGAAATATGTTTGAATATTATAGGATCCATACGCCAGCGTTTACTTGATAGCATGGATAATAATGGGGGTTATACAACGTATTAAGTTATAAATTACAAATTGATTTTAGTAATATTAAAATAATATTGTGTCTTAACCGTATTAAGGATTATTTTGAGGTTTATAGTTTCAATCTTCTTTTCATAATGAAAATGAATACTTAAGCTATAACCGCAATTATAGAACAATATTATTTTATTAAAGATACTTACAATATTTTAAGTCTAATGGTCGTAGTTCACATGCTTTACTTCAATAAATTGTTCTTTATGAGAAAATAAACTGTTTTAAAAGTTTATTTACAAAATTATAACGAATAAAATTTTGGAAATCACTTAAAAATCTCTTTTTTTTTTAATCCCATATTTCAATAACAATATAATAATACAAATAAAATAAATATTACATTATTATTCTCGTGTATTAATTTATCGAATAATAATAAAAAAAGATAAGAATATTGTTGAAAAGATAAATTAAAGTTTCATCTCGAGATTCGAACCTAGGCCAACTTGTTTAATAATCCAATACGCAACGCTATCCGCTAGCGGTACTTGTTATGAAGATGTGAATTTTAGCAATCGTATGAACCAGCCAAGGTCATACGTAATTACGCCGTGTGAAAAAGCGACGGTATAATTATTTTTGTTTCGTTCGACGTTAGCCAGTGTACACACACAGATGTAGGTACGGGCCTGCGCGGCGGGCGCGTGTTCACAGAAATTTCAACTTTATTGTGCTTAAGCAAATTTGTTGCAGACCGTACCAGGGGCACATAACCGGAAAGAGGTACTCAAATGAAGATGGCAGATCTCAAGTACCTAATTTATTTTAAAACAAAATTTTGCCTGCGACTTCTTCTGCGTGTATTTTGTATGTCACCATTGTTTTTTACAACTATCTAGAATGAAAGTGACCTATGTCGAAACATAGACAAGGCTTTACTGTACTATTAAACTGGGCAGCAGAAAATTTTTCAATTCTTGTGGACGATGGAAATATGTAATTTTCCCCATAGACCAATTGGTCAAATTTCAATTGGTCCATGGAGCACCGACGGTCGTTCTTTAGGTCCCAGGCTACCTATTTGCCAATTTTCATGACGATCAGTTCAGCGGTTTAGGCGTTAAAAGGTAACAGACATGTAGACAGAGTTCATCATCATGATTGGCAGTCTTGTCCCATTCACTGTTGAGTACAGGCCTCCGTCCTTTTGTGCTATGCTTTCCTGGTATGTGCGAGTCTCATCCATCCAATTGCGTTACACACAATTACAGTCTGAATGATTTTGAAGGACATTGCTAATCTATTGCTTCATAATTATGTTCGAAAAAATTGTCTGCTCATCAACGTAAATAAAGCGATGAATGTTGTTGAACTGCCTAAATGAAAGCCACTGCTAGGTACTGTTAGTGTGTACCCTGCAAGTCTTCCCCAGACATACAGAGTTACTTTTGAATTTTTAGTAGGTATTATTAAAGTACCTATGGATTATGACCTTTTCATTATACATGTGGAGACGTTTCTGCCAACCTTATTAAATCTTTTTACCTAACTGATACGGCATTACACAAGTTTTACACTAAGCTGACAGCCAACCTCACATAACATAATCAGCCTATAGTCTTCCCACTGCTGGGACACAGGCCTCCCCTCTTTTGAGAGGAAGTGGGCCGTAATCCAACACGCGGGCCCAGTGCGGGTTGGTCACGTGTCTTCGAAATTTTGGTTCTAGGACATGCCGGTTTCCTCACGATGTTTTTCTTCGTTTTGAGAGCTGTGGTGATGAAAAAATATACAAAGTAAGGTTTCTGTCTGGGTTCAAACCCACGACTAGTAAATCTGCGCCACCACTGCTCTAGCTACATACATACAAAGCTCAAAAATAAGTTTAATTCGCAGAGATTAACTGTCCAGGCTATGTCCACTCGTTAGAGTTCGTTACGTAAAGCCTTTTGTTAGGCCATACAATTGCACGACAAAAAAGAGTTAGATAAGTATTCACGCGGACGGAATATCGAGCGTGTTGTTAAAATGTTCAGGGTTTTATGGTGGTGTCCTTCAAAAAGTTCAGGTGTTAATTTACATAATAGTACCAGGCGCTCATGTATGGCTGGATGTATATGTGAACCTAGGAAAAGAAGTATCAAAAGGATTGTGGTACGTATTGTTAAAATGTTATGCTATGTTCACATGCACGCCGTGCAGCCCGGCGGGCTGCCTGGCGGGCTGCGCGGCATGCAGCCCGCCCCAGGTCGGCGAAAATTCAAGCTGTTCACACGCACGCCGTCGTGTCAGTCAGCACGCCCGGTTCGCGGCATTCACGTTCACAGGCGCGTTTACGGGCTCGGGCGTACCGTTTACACGCTCGTGAATGTGAATGTGCACGTTGAATGTCGAGTTGAACGCGCGCGTGTGAACGTAGCATTAGGTTTTATTGTGGAGTCCTTCGAATAGTTCAGGTATTCATTAACATAATAGTACCAGGCGCTCATGTATGACTGGATGTATATGTGAACGAAGGAAAAGAAGTATGAAAGGATTGTGCACGTGTTGTTAAAATGTTCTGGGTTTTATGGTGGTGTCCTTCAAAAAGTTAAAGTGTTCATTTACATAATAGTACCAGGCGCTCATGTATGGCTGGATGTATATGAGAACGAAGGAAAAGAAGGATGAAAGGATTGTAGCACGTGTTGTTAAAATGTTCTGGGTTTTATGGTGGTGTCCTTCAAAAAATTCAAGTGTTCATTTACATAATAGTACCAGGCGCTCATGTATGGTTGGATGTATTTGTGAACGAAGGAAAAGAAGTATGAAAGGATTGTGCACGTGTTGTTAAAATGTTCAGGGTTTTATGGTGGTGTCCCTCAAAAAGTTCAAGTGTTCATTTACCTAATAGTAACAGGCGCTCATGTGTGGCTGGATGTATATGAGAACGAAGGAAAACAAGTATGAAAGGATTGTAGCACGTGTTGTAGGTACAGTTTTTGTCTACCACCTTGGGGAATGGGCGTGAGTTTATGAATGTATGCAGGGTAAATTGTTCACGGTCTAAAGTTAAAAGTTTTGGCTCTTGAATGACATTGACATGGGAGGCGTTGTTGGTTACTTCTTGTGAATTTCTGTGAAATTGTTTTAAAAAATGAAGATGGCGATGGCGGCGTTCATTCTGATTTTAGCGACGCGATAAGTTATATCAATAGTATCAATGGTGAGACGCGAACGCGAAACAAGATTGACATGAATGGTTTGGATACAGTTTCACTTCGCTTCTGACTCCTTAGTATTATAGCCGAGGTTATCTTGGTGACCGTGTTTATTGTCCTAGGAAAGGGTAACGTCAAAAGGGTAATTAATAATACTAGCTAGTAATGATAGTGAAGGGATCAAAGCATTTATAAGAAACTAGCTGTTGTCCACGACTTCGTCTGCGATCCAACATTAAAAGTAGCCTATTTCCTTATCCAGGTCATGGTCTACCCATAGCCATATTCATCCAAATCCATTCAGATGTCTGAAAGCGAAACCAACGAACAAACTTACTTTCGCATATATAATTGTCTAATAAGTAGTTAGAATAACGATTTATACAAGCCATGTTGCCCGATGGTATTTTCCATCGACGAAAATGACGAACTTCCATACGAACTTTTATCCTCTATTTAACCCCTTTAGGGGGTGAATTAAAAAAAAAATATATTTACTAGCTTACATACGAACTTCGTACCGCCTGGCCCCACCAGCCACTCTGCCCCCGCTTTTTAAATCTCTGACATGTCTTAGGATATTCATTTCAATTGCTCTAAAGGGCAATATTGATCTACGTAAAATGCACAACTATCTAATGTATTTAATTGGATAAGGAATAATAATGTATTGTTTAAAATAGCTTGGTAAATAACCTATAATATTTTTTACCCGACTGCGTCAGAAGAAGGTGTTATGTTTTTGTAATATGTAAAAGATAAAAATGGTTACTTGGGTTATCCTTAGGAGATAAACATATACCATCGCGGACTTTTTTATCGATCTTTTTAAGATACATATACAATTCCGTAGTACGTTAATTTGATGATCTCGGAAATGTTTAGCCAGCGTTTGCAATGTAAGCGCACAAAAATATGTTTGTTACGACATCACATTAGAAATCTTTGAATTTCTCGGCTTTTCTCTACTATGATAAGGATGTATTATACATATAAACTTTCCTCTTGAATCACTCTATCTATTGCTCAAAACTGCATTAAAATCCGTTGCGTAGTTTACAAGATCTAAGCTTACAGACAGCGGGAGCGACTTTGTTTTATACTTTGTAAAGATGTACACAGTTACCATAACACAGGTACAGACATGACAACATGCTGGGTAGTGACATGCTTCTTCTCGACCTAGCGGATTAGGCTGTGTTGTTGAATGAATGAATAAATTGCAATTTGTAGATGAATGAGACGCATTATTTATTTATTTATTATTAAACTTAACTATCTTTACAGGATGACTCTAATACAATAGTGGTTTGCAAACACACACCAATTAAATTGAAAGATCAACTTACGGCTAGTACTTAAAAGTCTAATCTTTAAAAATACAAAGCAACACTAAACTCTATGATGTGAGAAGACATAAAGTTATACTAAAAATAAATAAAAAATTTATGATCATTTTGTATAGTTACTTGAGACTTGTATTCAATGATCCTAGTTTTTTTTTATACAAAGCAACACTTAACTCTATGATGTGAGAAGACATAAAGTTATACTAAAAATAAATAAAAATTATATGATCATTTTATGTAGTTACTTGAGATTTGTATTCAATGATCTCAGTTTTTTTTTCACATTATGATATTCTGTTATTTATTTTTCCAGGTAATCATCACAAATGTAGCAACTACCTCTTCAAGTACCTATGTACCTATCTAGTAAGTAAAAACCTCAATGAAAAACATCAAAGTAGGTATCTAATTCCGGTAAAACAAGAAAACTAACCAAGACGAGCAATCTTGTACCACTATCAAGTACCAGGACAACATAAAATACAGAGACATCAAGCCGCCGAAGCTGCTCCAGCCCGCAAGATTTCTCCCGACCACAATTGGGTCAAGCCACAGTCCCACAGTCCCTTCAACCAGGGATGCGTACAGTCCGAACCATTTTAACTGATTTACACAAGTTGTTTGGCATGTCACGTAACTAAAATTGGGTTTAGGACTTGTTTCAGGTAGATATGGGTAATTTTATTATTTTAGGAGTACTAAAAGCTTCTGCAAAGGCTAAACAAGGTACATGTTTTACCACTTTTCGCTCCATCTCAGTTTAGGCCAGACTATGCAGTCCCAGAAAGCAAAAAATCGTCCTGTATACACAATACGGTCTTTTCGTTTCCCAAACCATTTAGGGCGAACTCGATTATACTTAGTGTAAACTTTTAAGATAAATAGATTTTTCTTTGAACTACATAGTAATGTTATCATTAATCATTACAAAACCGATTACAAAGGACGTATTTTTTGCTTAGAACCAAAACAGTGCCGAAATGTTGTATGTAATCTCATGGTTGCACAGTTTTTCATTAATGCACTGTTTTTTATTTTTTATTTAGTTACTAGCTTCTGCCCGCGACTTCGTACGCGGATCCTGTTGCTTTGCCAGCGACAACGGGGTCGTCAAAATCGGAGATCTGAAACGTCTGATGTCGAATTCTAAGAGCCCAGGGACTGAAAAACAACGGGATGCGCGAGACGATTCGAGACGTCATTTTCAGGCAATAATGAACCAATAAGGTGGTAAACTTGGCCTTGCACTTTGAATGTTGGCATAAATGGGCCTTCTGAAATCTGTTCTGCACCAAAAGATGTCATTTGAAAGGCATTATTGTACGAACGTATGTTATCCAAGAAATGTTTTGACTGTGGATGGTCACCGATTAGCAGTGATCTTAATATTTCTGGAGGATTTTGTAATATTTCAATATGTACTTTCCCACCTGAGCAACACATACCGTTTGTTTCTTTTTGCCATCTAACAGCTTCACAAAAAGTACAATTTTGAACCATACCTCCGATGGCGGAATATGTGGCGTAGTCAATCATAGGAGTATACGTAAATGCACTCCGTTCCTTATCAACCCAAGGAAGGTCGCCATGCCCTACGGCTATATCTTGAGACACATCCGATTCTTCAGATGATATCGACATTCTGTTCAGAGAATGTCGAAGTCGTTCAGAATTCAAACGTTCGTTGCGCTCTTCTTAATCTGTCTCTTCATGCCGTACTCCAGCAATTCTTTCTTTCTCACTTTCTAACTGATTATGAGTATTTTGTTGTGTGCGTGTTCGGGACAATGTATGATAATCTCAAGTTCATCACTTGTTTCAAAAGACCTGTTAGTAGTTGTGCGAATACGCTGAGAACTCAAGCGTGATTCTGTATCGGTAAACGTTTCCGATTCGCGAGACAATGCATGTCGCTCACGATCAGCGGACAGTCGCGCATCACGTTCCGCACTTGTCTCTAGAGACCTAGAAGCGGATGCGTAGATATGCTGAGAACTCAAGCGCAATTCTCTATCCGTGAACGTCTCCGACTCGCGAGACAATGCATGACGTTCACGATCAGCGGTCAGTCGCGCATCGTATTCTTCACTGGTCTCTAGAGACCTGGATGTAGATGCGTAAATACGCTGAAAATGCAGGCGCGCTTCGCGATCCGAAGAGGTTTCCACGGAGCGAGTTGCAGCCTGATGTTCTCGAACAGCATCAAGTCTCTCCTGACGCTCTTCGGTAGATTCTTGGGATCTTATGATCCGCAATCTTTTAGCTCCTTTGGAACATTGGAAAAGATTTGACCTTTTTCTAGGCATGGTTATAGTTTTATTGTGAAGAAGATACCTGATCAATTAAAATCTAAGTGACTGCTCCCCTACCAAGGGTGCCCAGACATGGGGTCGTCTGGTGCCCATGTGCTGGTTTGGTCCCTGGGGTCGTCACGGCGTGCTATGTGTTCTGGTGCGCCGGTGATGGGGAGTACTCTCCAGAGGAGGGTCCGGTGACGGACAGCCGCGGCGGGTTCGCGAGTGCTAACGCGTGCCCATATTCCCGCTGTAAGCGGCAGAGGAGGACACCGTGGAGCTTTAGTGGGTTAGAGTCCCACATAACTGTACTATCTCCCCGTGGTAGTGCAGAACGCATGAGCATTTATTCACGTTAAAAAAAAATGGGAGTTTTGGCCAGTAGAGTCAAATTTTCAATGATATACCATCGTCATCGAAAATCAGTCCTAAACTGTTAACGCCTTCACCGCGTGGAGGTGAAATTAGTGATAGTTTTGATTTCCACATCAGATGTTTCTGATCTTCGATTTTTAGGGTTCCGTACCCAAAGGGTAAAAACGGAACCCTATTACTAAGACTTCGCTGTCCGTCCGTCCGTCCGTCCGTCTGTCTGTCGCCAGGCTGTATCTCAAGAACCGCGGTAGCTAGACAGTTGAAATTTTCACAGATGGTGTATTTCTGTTGCCGCTATAACAACAAATACTAAAAATAAAATAAATATTTAAGGGGGGCTCCCGTACAAAAAAACGTGTTTTTTTCGGCGTTTTTGCCGTCTGTCTGTCGCCAGGCTGTATCTCAAGAACCGCGGTAGCTAGACAGTTGAAATTTTCACAGATGATGTATTTCTGTTGCCGCTATAACAACAAATACTAAAAACAAAATAAAATAAATATTTAAGGGGGCTCCCATACAAAAAAACGTGTTTTTTTCGGCGTTTTTGCCGTCTGTCTGTCACCAGGCTGTATCTCAAGAACCGCGGTAGCTAGACAGTTGAAATTTTCACAGATGATGTATTTCTGTTGCCGCTATAACAACAAATACTAAAAACAAAATAAAATAAATATTTAAGGGGGGCTCCCATACAACAAACGTGTTTTTTTCGGCGTTTTTGCATTGTGGTACGGAACCCTTCGTGTTGGCCAGTTTTTTTATAAGTCAACAGGAAATGCCCATCAGATCGAACAACTTTTGCTAAGACGTCATTCCTATATATGTTATGGTGTAGCTGGGCTCTTGGAGTTCCACATAAGGTGTTCCAGATCTTCAAATTTATTCTCTCGGCAGAAAATGCTCATCACGTGGAACCATTTTTGCTATGGTACCATTTTTGTATCTCTTATAGTTTAGCTGGTCTGTTGCGGTTCTGCATCAGGTGTTCAAGTTTCCAAGATAAATTATAGCCTATATGTTGCCCAGACATAATACCTATACAACAAAACAAAAATCATTCAAATCCTTCCAGTAGTTCCGAAGATTAGCGTGTACAAACAAACAGACAAACAGACAAACAGACAGAATTTTTTTTTCGGATTCGTACCCTATTACTGTTTCTAAACCCCCCCCCATTTTTTTTTTTTTAATATTTTCAATGTACAGACACAGTTTTTCTACTGTTTTATTATATGTAATAGATAAATTTATCACAGAGGTTTAATGTCTTCCATTAAGTTTTATATAAAATGTATGCAGTAGTTCAAAAAGATACTGGCTGAAAATAAAAATCGGCTGAATAAAACCGACTTGGTGAAAAAAAAACAAAAGTTGCACATTTTGTACCATTGTAAAACTTTGATACTTCATATTTAGTAAGAAAAGTTTAAAAAAGTGGAAATAGACAGCGATAGCGATATTAATTAAACTCCAGAAAGTATAAAAACAGCTGCAAATGAAATTGTTAATAACCTTTTGCCGTAAAAGTCGCGGGATAAATATTTAAAAGCATGAAAACTTTGTTTTTATTAAATTGAGTTTTTATTTTGAGTAGGTATATTTTATCACGGTAGGTACCTAGATTGGTAGTTGAAAGAAAAGTAGATTACGCACCTTGCTAAAGCGTGTTAAATTAGTGCCCTCGCATGCGCTCGGGCACCAACATAACATCGCTTTGCGCTCGATGCAACAATCTTCTATTACATACATAACACTCGTCAATTTGCCCTCGATGCAACAATCTTCTATTACATTTTTGTCAGTTTCTCAGTACAAAAACTGTCATACGTAAATTTTATTGCACGGATAAAGTATGACTTTGAATGACTTCGATAAAATCAGCAATTAAAAACTAGTAGTAGTAATACAAAGTTTTATTAGCCCTCAGTCGATATCAGTCGTCTTTATGCCGTCATCAATTCTCAGGAGAAATCCCATCGAGTTCTGTATTGTAAACCATCATACATCATCGCCTACGATTTACTAGGGCAACATAAACTCAAGGAACATCAATCACTGGTCCTGCAAGTGGCGCGTCCCCACATTATAGATAGTGTGGTGAGCCGGTGACATGTTATAATATCATATGTCGTTGATCGACCGGTCTAACACCTAACTGCATTGCTGGTACTTGGTATCACTTGCGAGTTCCGACAGTAGGTATAAACGGTACCTATATGTGTGTGTGTGTCTATCTATGTATGTATATGTGGAGGTTTGATGAATATCTCTACCTAACACGCATTATGTGAAAGAGATGATTATCATGAAGTATCAGTTTTGATCTAATCTGCTGGGACTCGTGGCTAATTATAACATCAAAGTTAAGCTACGCTTGCCGCGGTCAGTTCGTGGATGGGTGAATATCCATTATATACTTATCGAGACCCCTCCGGGCCTCGGAAAGTACGTTAAGCCATTCGTACTGGTCCCGGCTGTCATTCGTAAATCTTCGACAGTCGTCTGATAAGCAGTCTTACCAAAGGGTATTATGTTACCCAGTAACTGGGTTGTGGAGGTCAGATAGGCAGTCGCTCCATGTATAATACTGGTCTTCAGCTGCATCTGGTTACGCAAATTGATTGACCCATTAATGAGCGCATTGACTGATGATTATCATGTAGTATCAGATTCGATCTAAATGGTCTAAACGCTTACGCAATCTATAATTATCTAGGAAATTATTCGACCAGTAAATTAGCTCTGTATGCTCCAATGTCTTGTTTCAGTGCTATAGACCTCAAGCCCTTTGAGGTACCTACCTATTAAGGTCAACTAAATTGAGACAGATAGACAGATAATGACATAATGGTAACTAGACATTATGAGCTTATTAGGTGCGGTTAGTCATAAACATTAGGTACAATACGACCGACGTTACTTGGCAGGCCTGAACATAGTTTATTTTGTTACAACGAATACCAAATCAGCTGATTACTGACACATGCGTGCACTGACACACGTCACACACGTCATTTCACACACACACACACACCGAACTAATCTCTTTTTAAAACATAAGTTATTTTTGACATGTAAACGTGTTTTTTTTAATCAATTTACAGAAGTAAATAAATAAATAAATTATTATCATGTATAAAAGAGTGCAGTTCACGTCCCAAAATAGCAATTGGATTTTGAAACAAAAATGTCTACATTATAGATTTCGGACATCAACAGGCTTTTGATTTTATCGGTATTATTTCCCAAATTCCCCATGGTTAATTATGTTATTCACAACATATTCGTTGAGTTGTAATAGTTATTAAATAATAAAATTATCACTTTATCCACTAAAGTGTACGCTGCCATAAACTAACGCAACCGAAAATACGCCATAATGACTATTGGATAAAACTCACGTAAAATAAAACTGTGACAGCAAGCACGTTCCACCCCTCAGTATTTATTTTTTTGTTATTATATCCCATAATATTAAACATAACATAACAAATTCAGGTTATAAAATTAACCTCAATAATAATTGTCGAAGGAAAACCACCTTTCATCTTTAAGGTGATTTCAAATTAGAATTCCGGGTTGAAGGTATTCACATACCTAATCAAATCAAAGCACTCATTATGTAAATGGCATTACGAATTAGCATCCACATTTATGTTTGTTTACATTTGAATCAATACATTTGAATCAATACATTTGAAACAAACCATACTTACAATACGACCGACATAACTTGACGGGCCTGAACATAGGCACTAAGAACTTTCGCGCATGTTACATCAAGTTACTACAATCTGTCAAATTTCTTTAATAGATTTTCAACTTTATATAGGTACCTATCGCTAAAGCATAAGGTTCAAAGCTGATTGGGAAAATTTGACAGTTTCGGGAAGCTTGGTGTGCTGGCGTCTGTACCTAAAAATGTGCATTTTCTTTATACATAAAGAAATTCTACCTTTTCTCCGTATTCCGATCCAGAAATGAAATCTTTACAATTCCTTCCTGAGATTTGTAAAAGTCGTTATAAATATTCGCGTGCGTGCGCCGTATTTGCATTTAAAGCTGTTTGGAGTGTCATGACTGTCGGGGAGAAATCTTGAGAAACACATTTGTGAAACCCTTGCAAATGTTATCGCTTTTAGATAGATATAAAGGCAAGTTATCTATACGGGTAAGGTTCAAAGCATGACAATTTTCCTTCTGTTTTTGCACATTTTTTCAGCATTTTTTTGGAGCGAATTTCCAAATCGCATTTTATTTTCTGCACACTTGGCGTTTTGACCGTCACGACTCCTTTGTTACGTAACAAAACAGGGGTAATTCTCGTAATTTTAGGAACGTTCACAGCCTAATCTGTCCAAAATACCTCTTCTTAGCGTGTCGATAGCAATAGCGATAAATGGACTCGGCCCAGAATTCGGCTACTTGTTTGGCCATCACCAGCGTCCACCAGTTCCTGTAACGTGCTGCTGACAGGATACGCCGATATTAAGTGATAAATGAAATACCTCTAATTTCTTTTAATTTGGCGTAAGTTGGCTCTTGACCCGTTTATTTATTACTAGCTTCGGCCCGCCACTTCGTCCGCATGAAATTACTTGTTGTTGACACGGCGATACTGTAGCTTCCCATTAGTGTAAGAATTTTCGGAATCGCATCAGTAAGTCCGAAGATTACACCCTCCATACAAACTCACATACCTATTACTAGTAAAGACTAGCTTCTGCCCGCGACTTTGTCCACGTGAAAGTACTCGGCTGCGGCTGTCCTCGGGATGTACTCGGTTTTAATAATTATATATCCGATATGTCAGTGAGTGATGGCAAAGTATTCTGTTTTTGTTTTGTTTTCACTTCTGTCGGCACTCCCGGAGTGCCACTGTTTTATTTATTTATTTTTATTGCTGAATGGGCCCGCTCTTGACCTCGATCACGCCTGATGGAAAGCGATGGATGAGGTCTATGATGGAACGAGCGTGCCCAGAAGATGGCTAAGGCACTGGAACTCCCACGCATCGACAAAACACAGCAGGCTCCTTGACGCCAGACTCCGGTGGGAGGGTGGTCGCAAACCAGGCGGGCGTTAGCCCTACCACCGCAAGGGAAGAATTGGCCAGTTTTCACATAAAATATAGCCTATGAAAATTCTTTCACTAATGGGAAGCTATACAGTATGGCGGATACTGTTTATCTTCCCATTAGTGAAAGAATTTTCGAAATCGGACCAGTAGTACCGAAGGTTACCCCCTGCACACAAACTCACCTCTTTATAATGCTCCTTGGCAAGTGATATCGTTTACATTTGATGTTCAATCGAGAACCAATGTTTAGGCCGTCCGAGAACCTGTCGACATTAATCACTTTCACCACAATGAGGCCTGAATTCAGTTGAAGATATCACATAAATATTCTCATTCAGATTCTTACGATGGTTCTCAAAATATATTGCAAAGGAATATTTTACCAACTTCCTTGAATATATCAGAGTTAAACTGTGAGTTATGTTGTTGTTGAGTTAGAATAAAATCGGAATAACGCCATGGTAGATTTCAGATTTATGAAAAGAAAAATTCTAAGTGTATATTTTTATTATGGCGGAGAAGGTTTGTCCCTCGTTATCATCAGCCATATTTTAACTGCTGTGGGCGTACTATGGGTAGTGTTAGTTACTGCGCAGTAGAAAAACGGTTTGCAATACAAATCAGATTATAATTTTATTTTAGGAACAAATTGATCACATTAGTGAGTACCACATTGTAGGTACACGACACAACAATACGGAACGCGAGACAGTTTCTGAGCACATGTTGTCTGTACGATGTCCAACGATCAAGATCCTGCTCCACACCACTCTGCAGGACTCTCCAACTGGCGCGAACTCAGGCTAGACTCTGTCGAGCGCCACCAGATGGCGCTGGTGTACCGGATACGACTTGATTGCGACATAATATAAGATTCCATGTCTATGTTTTGTCTAACGGACAAAATATCAATGTTGTATTTGGTGTGTGTTTTAGACTTTGTCTGTAATAGCAAGACCAATGTTTCTTTTTTGGTGTGCATATTGCATTTAAACTACTCGGAAAATGTAAAAGAGGAAAAGGGGCCAAGTGCGAGTCACATTCGTATACGTAGGATTCCGTACAACCGTAGGTAAAATATTTAACAATACATAATATAATAAAAATGATTTTGTAAAAAACACGGTTCTTGTCCCCTTAAATTTTTAACTTTATTTTATTTTTATTATTTTTCGTTACGGCTGCTATGATACTTTCACAGAGTATTTACTGCTATATCTATTATAGTGTCTACCACGGATATACCTATTATAGTTCAAAAGATACCTATTATAGTTCAAAAGATACAGCCCTGTGACAAATGGATGGACGGACGGACAAGCCTTAGTAATTGGGCCCCATTGGGAACCCTAAAAATAGGTAGCTACATATATATTTGTTTTTTTTTTTGAGGACAAAGAATAACTTTCTTTGTGCTCCCACTATGTTATTTTCTCGATAAGTAATCCACTAAAGAAGATTAGAAAGTCATGTCCTCTATTCTTACAGCAATTGAAGGTTGGCTTCTTCGAACTGCTGTAATAATGTAATCCATCGAGACATTTTGTAATGTTTCATACAACACTAGCTTCTGCTTGCGACTTCGTCCGTGTGAATTTTCTTGTTTCCCCGGTCGTCGCATCGCATCGTTTAAAAAGTTTTTAACAAAAAAAAAACCGACTTCCAAAAAAATCACTACAAACTCAAAAATAACTTTAATTTCGGAAGTCGGTGTCTTAGGGATCAGTATTTTAGTTTTTGCCACCGACTTCCGAAATTAAAGTTATTTTTGAGTTTGTAGTGATTTTTTTGGAAGTCGGTTTTTTTTTTGTTAAAAACTTTTTATTTCTCGCTTTTAAGTGGGTCTATTTATAATTTATCTAAGTTACAATAGCCTAATGTCAACTTGCCCATCGCCTTTTTTTATAAAATATTCCTTTTCTCGATGCAGGGACGTTAATTGTTGAGGAGGTCTCCTTTTATTAGTTTTTAGATTAGATGCTGATAATCCTGGCTGCAGCATCAGGTCAGACTTATGTCAACATTGCATTGAACATAAAATTAGTCCTGTTTAAAATGAGCCCAAACACGACTACGGTGCTGTAATTTCAAGGTTTGTACTTTTTCTGATGCTCCTGGCTTCAGCATCAGGTCTTCGGTGTTCCTCAGTAACAGTACGTTTATCCACACATCGAGCCCTTTTCAATGAGCCTAAACACGATATATCTGCTGTTAGTTGTCGAGGAGTTAGGTAGCATCAGGTCATGACTTGCTGATCATGAGACCAAATGTGGCAAATGCCCTATCAAACATCAAAACAATTTACTAAAACAGTCCTTGCCTGTTCGAGTAACTTCTTACTGTTAAGGAGTTGTACCTTCCATCATCAGCCCAGCTACCTGAGATAGTGACAACCATACACAAATACACAAGATACTTCATAAAATATGCGAAAAACAATAAGTGAGCCTATAAAATTTGAGGGTTGCCCTCGATTTCTCTAAGATCCCATCATCAGATCCTAACTTGGTGACAATGGGACCACCTCAGAACTATCTACTTTCGAACAAAAAAAGAATTTTGAAAATCCGTCGACAATTGGCGGCGTATTCGATGAACAAACATACAAAAAAAAAAAAAAACATACAAACACCCGAACATAGTACCTCCTCCTTTTTGTAAAGTCGGTAAAAACTACGTTTTCGTTTAGCGTCCTTTCAGCTCCTAAGAGTCATAGCGTGATGTTAAATAGCCTATAGCTTTACTAAAAAATTAGGCTATCAAATGTAAAGATATTTTGCAAATCCGACACGTAGTTCCAGAGATTAGCGCGTACAGACAAACAAACACACTCTTCAGCTTTATTATTCCTATAGATAGATAGATAGATAACTTGGTATAGATGGTGTAGATATAAGTCATAAGTAGTATAATTAGCCTATAATGTTCCCACTGCTGGGACACAGGCCTCCTCTCGGTGACCTCTCACCGAGAGAAGGCCTGTGTGAGTGGACCGTAATCCACCACGCGGGCCCAGTGCGGATTGGTAGATGTCACATGTCTTCGATTTTTTGGGTCTAGGACATGCCGGTTTCCTCACGATATTTTCCTTCACCGTTTTGACAGCAGTGGTGATGAAATAATTTACACAAAGTAAAGCGCCTATCTAGGTTCGAATCTACGACCTACAACTCGTAAGGCGCGGCCTGATTTCTACTGCTAAATGAACAAATAATAGGCAGCTACCTCATTATTTGTTATTTTCATGATAAATAAACTATGTGCTCTCACTCACTATGTTATTTTGTAGCCACTAGTACGACGTTGGGTATTGGTAATAAAAGTACCAAAAAAAAAAATCCCGACCGCTTTCCGTCACGGTGGCCAATATCAACGGAGATTAGCTAGGTACGCAGGAGATATTAAAGTGCACAAGAGTGTGCGCAAACACAGGTGCACTCTCTGTACCTTTACTCTCATAGTCTGATGGGACGGTAATCCGACACGACCGGGAGAGATCAGGCGCAGGACTAAAGGCTTTACGTGCTTTCCGAGGCACGGGGGTATTAAACCGCTAAATTCCAAACTCCAGGCTGTTACTAAGAAATTCCTAATGGAATACCCAATAACACGTTGTCCGACGCGGGAACCGAACCCAGCTCTCAGCAGTCGCGCTTGCAACCACGAGACCAACGGGGCTGTTAATAAAAAAACCATTAAAGAAGATTAGAATTTCATGTACTTACTACAATGAAGGTTAGCTTCGTCGAAATGGTAAAGTAATCCATCGAGACATTTGTAATGCTCTTAAAATTTATCTCCATTTGTGACTTTTACGGTTCTGGGAACGGCCATTAAAACGCCTCCTTTTCCTGATACCCTTATAATCGCGTTACGTCCATCCATCCTTACGTATTAGGATGGCGGCTTATTTTCCTAAATTATCTTTGTAAACCAGCAGGCGTAGCATGACGCTTTCTATTTCTACGAAGAATTTTCATTCTTTTATTCATAAACAATTTACATTGTGTTGAACATTACTTATTAAATAAAATTATCACATGCAAAAACAATACCAAATAAAATGTTAGATAAAATTATCACATGAGGAAAACAATACAATATAAAAGCCTAATTTGAATTGATGTGAGATGTATAAGTAGTTCAAGAGTCATTTCATATAAAATATGTCAACAAAAAAAAAAAAATAATGTAAAAAAAAAATTTACACAGCCCTTTTTATACAAAGTGACATTTTGTTTCTCCATTTTTGACATCGCACCGTAAAAATCCTTCTACAATCTGTAATTTTGTCTTTCGTTTCACGATCTTTGTCTAGGTCCTTTTGTATGTAGACTATTTCAGAAGCAAGTTTTCTATCCCAACTGTCAAAATCACACTGACAACTGACAGTTGTCTAAGGTAGTGAAGAGATTTTGTAATCGCTAAAGACAGTAGAAAACTTTCTACTCGACGGCCACAAAGTATAATTATACGGAAATCTACAAAATCCCATGAAAAAAAAACAAAATTTCCAAAATTCCACTGTCAAAGATCCACGAATGACAGTAGGGACCAATGGCTTAAGGTGCTTTCCGAGGCACGGAGGGTTCTCGGTATGTAAAGATCCACCGACCCATCCACAGACCAACCGTAGCAAGCGTAGCTTAACCTGTTCGATAAACCTGTGCGGCTGTTATTATTTAGCCATGGACCCCTCCTTATAATGTGACTTAATATCAGTAAAAATTAAGAATCAAAAAGAAAAAAAAAACCTATGACAAAACAAAGAACTCCGAGTCGAATTAAGTAAAAGAGTGAATTTCGTAAAAAGTGTAGTTGACTCTTTCTACTTTGCTGCCGTTGTATTATCTACATAGATATTCCTGCGGTCTCTTGCTGACGTGAAAATTGAAATAAAATATTGATGTTTATTACTGTAAGAATGAAGGTACCTACATCTTTTATACGCTGCACGCTGTTGCACGCGAATGTTTTGCTGGATTTTATAAAGAATCTGTACTTTTGAAGTGAAAACTTCTTTAGGCGCGCACTTTGCGCTGTTTGTGAAGAGTGAACGGAACTGAGAGTCCATAAGCACGAAATCCGTAGCTTCGCCTGAAGTTCCGGGAGTTTCATACTCCTTACGGACATTTGATTGATAATCAGTTCCCGTAATTAAAAACGTTCAAAATCTAGTCGCAATCTCGTGACATTCAATGTCAAAAACTTGTCAAGAATGTTGGGAAAACTGAGGTATTTTTGACAGATTGAGACTAAGATCAGACTGTGAACGTTCTAAAAAATACGAGAATTGCCCCTCAGAACTAAAAATGAATGACAACACGATTTGACATTACTCCCGTCATGCATTTGCCTGTCCGAAAAATTGAATTTGACACTTGTTTTGACGGATCAACTACTTTTGGACAGGCTCGTAACTTCGTTGACGGGCTTAGAGACTAGACTCCCTGAACCGTCACGCTTGGGTTGGTGACGCGGAATCGGGTCTACTAGGATCGAATAAACTCGGCTCCAGTAAGTAAGTTTTCACTTCTATCGTGTGGTCATAAATACACACCCTCTTTTTTTTATTAAGTTTAAAAAAAAATCTCCTAGAACATAATCGTAGTAGATTGTTTAATTATTATTAAACCTAGTCCAATATACACAGACTTATCAAATATAAAAAGATAATGATCAGAGAGAGACCATTCCCTTGAGAAATTAGAAGGTGGGCCCTCAAATTGTGTCTGAAACGGCCGCTCCTTCGTAAGATTAGGTACCAGGCTGACATAATAGCTAGGGTACCTTGTTGACCGTGGACTGAGGTGAATGGTCACTATCATTCTAGTCGTTAAATGTCGAATCGTGATATTATGTCATTTGGTATCTAGGCCGCATTATTATTTTGATCAGTATGGTTTGTTATAAATTAAGGTATTTTTATACAAGGTCAGAAATAGCTTGGCCATACTTTATAGACGCGCAGAAAATTCATCCATCACGCACTAAATAAATTGCTATAAACAGAAGACGGTAGCCGTTTCAAAAACAATCTACTTAACCTTGATTGATTTGAAAACCGAACTTGATTGATTTTTACCGGTATTTTACAAGGAGTGAATGCCTATCTCATGTTCAGAACCTAGTTACTGGGGAACAAGATACCCCTTGGTAAGACTGGTTGTCAGACCTTTGTGCTGTCAAAGATTTGCGAATGACAGCCGGGACCAACGGCGTAACATGCTTTCCGAAGCACGGAGGGGTCGCGACTGCGATGTGTAATGAATGGACACCCATCCACGAACACACAAATGTAGCTTAACTGTGTGTAAAACGTTATTTGTATGGGCTCCATATGGAAAGTAGTTCAGTATGACAGGTAGGATCAACCCAAATAGCAAAGTATAGGTGACTTAACCAACAACCTGCATTACTATGATATTTTTTCTAATAGATTCTGGAGCTCTGGTAGATACGACAGGAGACAACGTATCTTTTATTCCGCGAAATCGACCCAATTTCGCAGTAAATATTCTAGAAACCAGCGAACTTTGACAGTTTTTCATTTCTGAATGCCAAAATTTGAGCTACAGCAGTGCCAAACAAGTTCTATAGGAAATAAGCTACTGCTCGACGGATTTAACTTGTTAAACGTAAACTGTACGTTCACTTAACTGATGAGTTTCTTATCCATCACCTAAAAAGGTTTACTCGGTACACAGCGACCGTTGGTTTCTTCATACAGATTATTTTCGTTTTAAGTTATAGAAATGATAGCAGTTTTTGAGAAGATTTTCCAGTCTTCTTTGAGAACTTCATCCATTCTAGCTACATATCATGTAATCTGTATCTGACTATCTATACTAATAATAAAGCTGGAGAGTCTGTTTGTTCGATCGCGCTAATCTCTGGAACTAACAGTCGAATTTAAAAAAAATATGTTTTTATTTGATAGCTCAATTCATGAGGAAGGCTATTTAACATCACGCTACAACTCTTAGGAACCGAACAAAAGAAAAAAAGTCAGAAAGAACTAAGCGAAAATGAGGTAATAGCGCGGGCGGTGATGGAATACAACGAGGTGGGCTGCGCCCGAATTTTATTTTGCAAACGACTTCGCGGGCAGAAGCCAGTCTAATTATAATACTGATCACCAATTTATTAATTTAGCGAGTTTTCACCTTAACTAATACTAAAGTATATAAAGAGGAGGGGAAATAATCAAAGGGCATCAAAAAATTCGTCTGCATTGCTGTCAATAGGCCGTGCGGACGAATTTTTTGATGCCCTTTGTTTATTTCCCCTCCTTTTTTATTTTCGTGCCCAAAAAGCTGGCAGCATTGCCACGTTGTATGGCAATGCTGATTCTTTGGCGAAAGTTGAGTTTGAAAAGTTCAAGGTTCATGTTTAAGCCGCGTTATCACCAATACTACCCATGGTACGCCCACAGTAATCAAAACATGGCAGATCATAACAAGACAGACGTACCTTCTCCGTCATACTTATAAATACTAAAATAAATAAAAACAAGAGAAAACAAACCTTCTCCCCAAAAAAAGTGAGCTTACGCGGCAACATAAATTTTTCACTCATATTATAATATCCTGGTCACAATGGCGGGTATATTAATTCGCATACGTCGCCTGGCGAGGGGCCAAATCTTTAGTCCAATGGGTCAGCCATGATAAAAACTTTTGATTCATTACTTTTCACCAGTTATGTAAGCGAGCTTGGTGTTAGATTTTATTAGTTTAGAAGTAAAGAGGGTAAAAAGGTTTTAGGTGATTTAATTCTGAGAATAATTATTATTATGGTGAATGTATATATATATATTTTTTAAGTTTGTTCTTGAAATACATTTTCTTGGAATAAAAACATGGTAGATAACATAGTTATCGTACGGAACCATCACCACGCAAGTTCAACTCGCACTGGTGGCGGCATCTACATCGCCGCATGTGAACTACGCATCACACTGACGTCACGCAAAGTCCTCAACGCGCAAGAAGTTTACCGCGCAACTAGCATTAATTATATATGTCGGAGACATCATTAGTATGGGAGCTGACTTGACAACGAGGCGGAAGCGCTGTGACCACAAGCTTCGACGGAGTCATTCGTTTGACTGTTTGGAACGCCAGCGCCATCTGGTGGCGCTTGGCAGAGTCTAGCCTGAGTTCGTGGAGGGTCGACGCTCGACGACAGCGCGACAAGAACGATGTGGAGCTCTCTTGGACATTGGACATCGTACGAACAACATGTGCTCAGAAACTGTCCCGCGTTCCATATCTGGTTGAGTCGTGTACAGTGTGTAATTTTCTAGTGTGATTAAATTGTTCGTGAAATTATAATCCGATTTGAACTGCAAACTGTTTTTCTGTTGCGCAATAACCAACACATACCCACTGTACGCTCACATTAGTTAAAATATGGCTGATAATAACGATACACACTATACCATCTCCGTCATATACAACATCCCGACACCAACCGTCGGGCAGTTGCCCACCAGACATGAAACCCGTCTGGTCGGAGGATCCTCCCATTCCTATGAAGTATGACTGAATATAAGACTCTGTTCCATACCTTTAGACACTTGTCCGGTTTAGCTTTTCGATAGTAATTCTCTGCAAAGTAATTCTAGCACCCTTATAGGTACCCTCTCACAAAAAGGTAATATATTACGTCACGAAAACTTCTTGTAATCTGTTATACGGATGATATCCTTGTTGGGGTCTCGACTAGACCTCTTTTTACCGGACCTTACGTAGGCTGCCGTCCGAAAAACGAGGTGAAGCTATTAATCTTATGAGACATGTCATATTACAACTTGGATATTTTATTGAATGCTGGCTTCTGCCCTGCTTCTGTCCCGCGACTTCGTGCGGGCAAAAATTCGACCCCCGACCCACCACGTCATTACGTCATTAGCGTTATTTGTTTTTTTTTTTTCTCTTTGCTCAGCTTCTAAGAGTCGTAGCGTGATGTTAAATAGCCTATAGCCTTGCTCAAGGATTGGGCTATCAAAACAGAAATATTTTTGCAAGTTTAAACAAACTCTTCAGCTTTATTATTAGTAGGTATAGATATAGATAGATAGGTAGTTAAAAAGTAACTTATAAATAGAAAAAAAATAATTATTTCTATTTTATTCTGCCTAGGGTCACATTAGCACGACTATATTTTAGACTAGCTGCGCCCCGCGGTTTCACCCGCATAAGTTTCGATCCCGTGGGAATATCGGGATAGAAAGTATGTCCTTTCCCGGGATTCGAACTATCTCTATACCAAATTTCATCTAAATCGGTTCAGCGGTTTAAGCGTGAAAAGGTACAGTCAACAAAAGAGATAAGTATGCAGGATTGTGTACTAAAGAGAATCCTAACAACAGGCCCACAGTATTAAAACTAATGGAAATGAAACAGTCCAATGGGTTCATAATAAAATCAATCATAATATGCAACGGCACATAATATGCTTTTGTTATTATGTGTCGTTGCATATTATGATTGATTTTATGCATAATATGCTTTTGTTCAACCAGTTTTACCAAGGGGTATCGTATTACCCAGTAACTGGGTTGTGGAGGTCAGATAGGCAGTCGCTCCATGTAAAATACTGTGGTTAGACTGGAAGCCGACCCCAACATAGTTGGGAAAAGGCCAGGCAGATGATGATGATGACATAATATGCTTTTGTTAGTAATTTTATTAATACATTCTGTATAAAATAGAAAGCTAGGTAAAGCCAAGTAAAAGTTTATCTTTACGCGTTGGATGTAAATATTTATGAAGGAAAATGTATTATTTACAGCTACCTCACCCATGACCACATCACCGTAAAATGTCTTTACGATACGAGGCACGAATATGACACTATTTTCCTTAAATACGGTAACAAAATCGTACCTTTTTACCTGTAGCTTGAGAAAATATTACGGTCGACGACTTTGATCGATATTTTAATTTCATAAAAACCGATAACTTCAGGTCTGTGTTTTGTTATTGGTCTAATTAGGTTCGTCTCTGTTTTTATTCACAATTTAATAATAAATAAGTTAATATAATCAGTAAATATTGGCTTCATACTATTATATTTTTGAGCCGTTTGGGGTTGAAACCCTTAGCCCATGGGATCCGATTGCTCATGGACTTTCCAATGAAATCTCCAAACAGCTAGTTGACAATTCCCGTGACCCAAGGGCTGGCTTTTACCTTGGCCAGAGGCTAAGCGTTGTCATACAACATGGTTAGGCCGCCAGTCTCTGTTTTTGCTACATTACCAGTCGACAGCGATGCGGAGGAATATTTCGACGCCATATTTTAGTTTGCTAATAGGTTTAGTTATGAGCGTTTACGCCGTACGGCATTTCATACAAACTTTCAAGGCCTTGTTTTTCGAAATGAATGAACTGATTTTAATGAAACTTCATACGCATAAGCAGGATAAAAAGGTCTAGTGTAGTGTAGTGTGTCTCGTTATTATCAGCCATATTTTAACTACTGCGGGCGTACAGTGGGTATGTGTTGGTTATTGCGCAATAGAAAAACGGTTTGCTGTTCAAATCAGATTATAATTTCAAGAACAATTTAATCACACTAGCAAATTACACACTGTAGGTACACGACCAGATACGGAACGCGGGACAGTTTCTGAGCACATGTTGTTCGTACGATGTCCAATGTCCAAGAGCTCCACATCGTTTTGTCGAGCTGGCATCGACTCCCCACGAACTCAGGCTAGACTGTGTCAAGCGCCACCAGATGGCACTAGCGTTCCGAATAGTCAAACGAATAACCGGATGCGACATATATTTAATATTGCATTTTTTGTAGGTCTACCGTTTTCATTACATGAAACGTGCTCTCGACAGCGTGTGCCAAACTTTCCGTGTCATTGCTTCGCTATATTATTTCCGAAACGCATCGACTGAGATGTTTAGAATCACTAATTTGTTCATTGAGTGGTGCGGAGGCGTTGTGCCAAGTAACACGAATAAAAACGGGTCATGCATGCCAAGGAGATTGTTGTCTAGGGCTGTGCGGCCTCGGGTCCGTAAAAAATACCGGGATTCAACGCAGGATTTGAGTTTTGTGTGGAATTATGATTTTTGAAATAAAGTCGCAAATAGTGGTGGTTTTTCCGACTATTTCAAATTTTTTTAAAGTCTAGATCCTTATTATTAAATCTTGGGAAGTGCTTACTTATTTTAAAAACTACAAGATATGATAATTATACAGGAGACCTTTCTTTGTAAATGGAATCGTAGCTTACAACTGCACGTATCCTGCCGACAGACACACAGAATATAAAAGTAACAACTGTAACCCTAGTATATTGTAACAGCTGAAAGATGTGAGAACAACTCTATAACCATATTTTTGAGCACAATATAAAAGTCCACAGTCTCTATTATGTGACCTGGCACTTTACAAATCGCCTACCATGCACGCTTCGATAATTGCTCACACGAAGAAGCCACATTTTACCGTCCCAGGTGACCGGACGACGGGACATAAATCCCGGGAAATTGGGACGTCCCGCAGACACTTGACATCACTAGTTGGCGGTATCGAACGTCAGAAAGGAATGAAGGAGACCAAATGGGGCGATACAGTTATATGTTCAGACTTGTTTTCTTACTTTTTCCCGACAGTGTTTGTTTTCAGACATATAGAAAACGACTCGATACTGTCCTAGTGATGTAGGTACGACTACAAATATCGAGCTCGAGGGAATGTGTCGTAGTTTTTTCTCAGTTTTATTTCGTTGTGAGAATACAGATGTACCGATTTGAAAGGAAATATTTGAAAGGGTTATTTGACTTTTTCCGTACTAGTAGTAGGTTTTTGTACAATTTTTGAGAGGTCAGACTACAATACAAATCAAATTTTTTCTTGATAAGTATTTATAACCAAATAGTGGAAGAGGCTGTTTAACAAATTCTTACATAATATTATCTTGTCAGTGATAAATTCAAAATGTTTGATGAGATAATCCTTTGAAACAACCCTTACAACACGTGTTCCATACTTCACTATTGGTTTAGAAGTCGTGACATCTTTACTAAGAGCAGTGGACCGAAACGAACTGATAGTGAGCGGTGAATGAATGAATGAACGTAGTGCGGTCGTTAGCCTTGATAGGTGTTCTATTCAATGGGTTGTATTGCTTGCACTTTTACGATGAATGAGCTACTAGAAGATTGGTCACTTGGAAGGAGAATGTAGGTACAATTTAGCAGTCTGAATATCGGATAGGATATTTTTCAAAAAGAGAGGCGGGTGCTGTTTTTAAAAAATATTCTGAAAAAGAGTACTTTTTGTAAACGTAACTTTTCCCGTCATTGATTTCTTTCAATACTCAATACTTTTATTGCATTCCACATGTAGGTATTCTTAGGTGGTAAATGTATACTAAGATCATAAGGATTGTCGGGCACAGCTAAATAAGTGAGTTAGAAGAGAGGAAGCATTTGTTAATTATATAACATTACTTATCAAACTACTTTATTTTATTAATGATGTAGGTATTTTTTGAGATAAACTAATAGCTTTAATATAAAATATAAACAGGTATCTATTGAGAGATGTAATAATCCATACTAATATTATAAATGCGAAAGTGTGTCTGTCTGTATGTCTGTTGGTTTCGGCTTGGTAAGAACGCCAATATGATAATCCTACTAATATCCT
Source organism: Oligia strigilis (assembly GCA_951800025.1). Taxonomy (NCBI): domain Eukaryota; kingdom Metazoa; phylum Arthropoda; class Insecta; order Lepidoptera; family Noctuidae; genus Oligia; species Oligia strigilis. The sequence continues at coordinate 14,548,780 of OX637560.1, read as the reverse complement.
ACTTATTCTATCCTACTTCCTACTAATATTATAAATACGAAAGTATGTGAGGATGGATGGATGTTTGTTACTCTTTCACGCAAAAACTACTAAACGGATTTCGATGAAACTTTACAGTAACATAGCTTATATATCAGCATAACACATAGGATACTTTTTATCCCGATATTCTTACGGGATCAAAACATGCGGGTGAAACCGCGGGGTGCTGCTAGTAGTTTAATAAGTTTTCTCTAAAGTTGTAACAATTTGCGTTGTGATTACCTGCGCAATGTTTGCACCTTTCAAAGGATGATGCAAGTATATAAGGTAGTGGTTTCCATCTGAAATCCAGTACCTCTACACATCATCATAATCATCACCAACTGGTGGCGCCTAACACCAATTACTTGGGCGGAAATATAAAGAAATTGTTTGCGTTTATCCCAGACGCTGGGAGCTGGATCAATTAAAATAGTGGACTGTATATTGCGGGGGTGAAAAGTACGTGGGTAGGTCTGACCTTGCAAAACACGACACGAATTGGGACGACGAAAATTGTACATGGAACAAGGGAATTGGCAGGAAAATGCAACACCACTGACCTGTATGTAGATTCACCATCAATCCTCCACGTCGGCCGGCCGAAGGTTCGAGCCTGGCTGGATCAGGGCGGCGAGAGGTCGCACAGACGCCTTTCACAGCATAAACACGCACTTTTCGTAGTGTTTTAGATAATAGTTCGTAAATGCTTCGCGACAGTTCGCAACCGTAAATTGGTAATTAACAAGGGAGCATGTTATGGAACACTACTCTCGTTGAAGGCAACGCGGCAAGTGAAGAATTTCCTCACACCGTCACCGGAGATGGTGACCAGGACAGCGATAGTCCGGGGTTGCATGTGGGAAAAGGATAGGACACGATAGGATAGTGACGCATTTTGCAAGTCATATTAATTTCTACCCTATAATAAAAATAATAAACTAATACGAAATCCAACATCCCCCCAGCCTTGAAGAAACCCTTCAAAAGAAGGTTAAAAAATTAAGAAAATCGCTATATTTAGCAACTTCAAGGAGTAACTAGAGCGGAGAAATATAATGAAACTTCTAAATTTAACTTAACTAACATAAAATAAGCTAATTTAATACTTATGTGCGTAAAGTACACATAATAGAGATATATGACTATTGAGTCGGAAGAGGGCATAACCGCACTACTGGTCGTTTATAAGTACCGGTTTTAGTTTTTATTTCCGCTACGCGAACAACACCATCCTTACCAGGGTATACATTGGTAACAATTCCTAATGGCCACTGCAAGGGTGGAGCGTTATCTACATTTAACAACACTACAGTACCGACTGTAATCGGATTAGACGGAGTATTCCATTTTTCGCGTTGTTGCAAATTATGTAAATATTCCGACTTAAATCGCTTCCAACACGATTGAACTATCGAATCCATTAAAGAGAAACGAGACAACAGATCTGTTCGTTCGTCGGATAAGTCGGCTGCAGGTAAGCATTCTAGCGGAGTGGTAGACAAAAAATGCGCGGGAGTAAGTGCTAATGGCTCTGATGGATCAGAACTCAAAACATAAAGAGGACGGCTATTTAGCAAATCGAAGCGAAAAACTGTAGCTTCCAGCAGCTTTTCCCAAGTGGAACACTCTGAAGCTAATTTTAAAAGCGGGTTATCATTACCTGCGACTTGAGTCACATGCGTAACAGTTTTTTCTTCCGGTAATGAAGACCGGTTGGATAAAAATTGTTGTATAGGCCAGTCTTGTCTAGGCAAGGAAAGCCAGAATGGACACTTAAACCAAAGCTCATGTTGAATGAGCTGCGAAGGCGTGAGCCCACCAGATACGCAATCTGCGGGGTTCTCGATGCCAGCGACATGATATAAATTTTCAGGTGAAATATTTTCCTGAATTTGTGAAATGCGGTTGGCAACATAAGTGTTGAATCTGTGTGGCGAAGCAACAGACCAACAGAGTGCTACTTCAGAATCCGAAAAAGCATAAATATCTTCAATTTTATGTCGTTTAAATAAAGTGTCATAAACGGTTTTAAGAAGTCGTGACATTAAAAGTATTCCGTTTAATTCCAAGCGTGCGAGAGTGATTTTAGGTTTAGCAGATGCGACACGTGATTTGGAGCACACGAGTGAAATAATAGGCGATTGATCGCCATTGACGACGTGTAAATAAATCACACAGCCGTATGCGGATTCGCTCGCATCTGAAAATGCTACTAAGGAAACTGTAGAACGGGTTTCTATACTTAAATGACGTGGAAATGATAAATTAGATATTTGCGGTAATTCTATTAAATATTGTTGCCAAATTTTAACAATGCGAGAAGGGGGTATATCGTCCCAATCGAGATTTAAAAGCCAGAGTTCCTTAATGATTAATTTAGCGAAAAGAATTATAGGGCCGACGAGTCCTAAGACGTCGTACAACCAAGCGGTAGCGGATAAAATGGCGCGTTTAGTACAAGCAGGTGGGGGATTTGATATTTCGAAAATAAAGGTATCCTGAGCGGGTAACCAACGCAAACCTAATATCTTAAATGTATTTCCATCGTCGAAAGAAATGCATTCAGATTGACGGTGCGACTCGGGAATATGTTTGAGCAATTCCTGTGAGTTGGAAGTCCATTTAACTAAGTCAAACCCGCCAGTTTTGAAGATCTGGATCAGATCGGTAGCTGTCTTGACTGCTTCCTCGAGAGAAGAAGCAGATGAAGCTACGTCATCCATATAAATGTCCCTCTCTAATACGGCTGCCGCAGTTGGCCAATTATGCCGTTCATCGCTAGCGAGCTGGCGTAGCGTGCGGAGCGCCAAAAATGGTGAAGACCGAAGCCCAAATGTGACTCGAGTGAACTCAAAAACCTCGAGTGGGTCGGTTTCTGAAAATCTATATAAGATTCGTTGATATTTGCGGTGCGGAGCATTTGTATAAATGCATAAATACATTTGTTTTACATCTGCACAAAAGGCAATGTAATAAACACGAACATTTAAAAGTATATGAAATATATCAGCCTGTAGATTGCAACCCGTATACAGGACATCATTTAGTGATAAGCCTGTATCGGTCTTGGCACTGCCATCCAGCACAGGACGAACTTTGGTTGTCGCCCTGTCGTTGCGCACTACAGGATGGTGCGGTAAATAAAAGCCTGCGGCGACTAATGCCTCAGGTGCGGTGCGGGACAGTATACCTTTATTTAGGTAATCACGAATAACATCGTCATATTTTAGTTTTAAACTAGGATCCTTAGAAAATTTCTTTTCTAAAAGTAGGAAGCGTTTTTTAGCGGTAGTATAAGAATTGCCTAGATTATTTGGGTCTTCTTTAAAAGGAAGGTCAACTGAATAGCTGCCGTCGGAGTTACGAACAGTGGTTGAAGTATAAATATTTTCACACTGCTGGTCGTCGGGACTTAAAAATGACTGCGAAGGTAATTCCTCGACTGCCCAAAATCTTTCGACAATCTGGTGTAGCGGGTCAGAAGTAAAAGCACACAATGTGCGGGTAGCGGGTTGCGGAGATATAATAGGAGCGTCACCTAAAATCAGGTAACCTAAAGTCGTTTCAAAGGCGGAGGGCATACCGTCATAAGGGGGTTTAATTTTATCAGTGAGTAAAATTTCACAATAAAATTTAACACCTAAAAGTATATCTATTGTTCCCGGCTGCGAAAACTCATCATCAGCGAGCGGTAAGTTACGAATAAATTCAATAGACGCTGTATCAACACAGGTGTCCGGCAACTGTGACGTAATCTGTCCTACTACCATCGGCCTTATAGAATATTCGCACTTATTATCAAAGCGAGACGTGAATTTAACAGAAGTAACACCGAGAATTTTTTGTGAGGCTCCTCCAATGCCTTGAACTTGCGAATAGCGGGTTTGATTATAAATAGGAAGCGATAGTCGCTTACAACAAGTTGCGGAAATATAATCACTTTGAGAGCCAGGATCCACTAGACATCTCAAAAAGTGCGTGCGGTTTAAAGAATCAACAAACTTTACTTTTGCGGTCCCTAACAACGTAGTCGTTTGATAACGAGCGGTTCGATCGTACGAAACTGTACACACCGAAGCATTATTTGCAATAGTTGTAGGGTCATTAGAAGCGGCGAGTGAATGAGTCATAGCGGACTCTGAATGACTGCTGGCCGGGGTAGGGCGCGGCATGTCATGAGCGGTAGCGGGAATAGGATTAGAGGTATTGGACACCACAGAACCAATGTTGCAATTTGTTTTATCATTTTGCATTGGATTGAAATGTAACAAGGTGTGGTGTCGCTTTGAACAATGAGAACAAGTATGTTTCGAATTACAAGAAAAAGTCTTGTGTTTTGTACTTAAACAATTGTTGCAGAAATTATTAAGTTTTATATAATTATATCTTTCTCGCGGGGTTAACTTATTAAATGAGGAACAAGAGTATAAATGTTCATGTTGTTTCTCATCACATAAAGCGCATTTATCGCTTACACTTGGACCACACCCTACATCAGTATTAACAAAGGACTTGGACGGTTTAGGGATGCGCTTAGTCTGACGCTGCTGTTTAGACTGAGAATTACTATCTATCGATTTACTAAGGTTCATAGAACGAGACAAAACTTTACTTTGCTCCTTTATGAATTCAATTAAATTATGATAATGAGGTATTTTATCTTTACGATAGGTAATTTCAAATAGTTTAACTGTGTCTGCGTCCAACTTTTGCAGAGCCAAATGCAAGAAAATAAATTCAGTTAAATCATTAAGCTTCAATTGCTTAAGCGCTTGTACTGAAGAATCAAAATTATTTATAAATGAGTCTAACCCATCAGAACTAGCAATGGATAGCGGTGTAAACTGTAACAATTGGTTTAAATATGCGGATGCGAGTGAGCGAGGATCGTCATATTTTTGCACGAGTGCCTCCCAAATAATAATATAATTTTCTGCGGTTGGAGCCAACCCTGCGCAAACGCACGACGCCTGCCCAGTTAATTTACCTACTAAATAAAATACTTTTTCACTATTAGTGAGCGATGCGTTATCGTGTATCATGCTTTTAAATTGTTGATAAAACAATGGCCATTTCTTGACATTACCGTCGAATGACATCAAATCAATGGGCGGAAGGCGAGGATTCGATTTTTGTAATGAAGTTTGAGATTCAGGTTCAGTACACTCGGTTTTATAATTGAGTAAAACCTGTTTTATAAAACAAAACATTTCTTCAAATGGTAACCAGGAATCATATTCGACCTCAGAATCGGGGTTCAACTGTAAATTTAACATATTATAAGAATCTAAAACTTGTTGATAATCATTACGCAATGTATCAATATTTAAAGCACTAGAACAAAACGACTTATAATATTGTCGATCAGTATTTGTTTTCTGTGCAAGTTCGAAAATATTTTCTACGCGTTTGTAAATTACATCACGTTTGACTACGTATAACGATAACTGGTTTTTACTAGTACTGGTAGTGTCGAAGAACTGATCTGCATCACTTCCCTTCCTCTTTGGTTTAGTCATTGTGAACTACTGTAAATATGTACAATAGCGGCGATAAGTATGCAACACGACTATGTAAACAAAGTAAATAAGCGGTTATTATCATAAAACGACTAACTTTAGTTGCGAGAGTAAAATAAATTATTGCGGGTAAGAGAAAAATATCAAAAGTACTGGTATGCGAACGTGCCCTAACGAAGCGAGCCGAAGTTCACCGAACAATTACGAACAAACGAGTTATCTAAAGAACGACCGTACAGGAACCGATTCAAAGTGGCGGAATACCAAAATGGAATGAATTTGGAAAGAAATAACTTTTACGTTGTGTTGTACTATGCGATGCGGGTGCGGAAATATAAAGAAATAGATGTCAGTGCGGGAAAATACAAAGAATAAACGACAATCTATTTATTAATTACGTAGTACAGTGACCGTTTAGTTATAACTGACCATGCGGTTTGAATTAAGAATGCGACCTAAACGACCATAAATGCGGTTCGAAGTGACCAAAAATAAATGGTGGCGCCTAACACCAATTACTTGGGCGGAAATATAAAGAAATTGTTTGCGTTTATCCCAGACGCTGGGAGCTGGATCAATTAAAATAGTGGACTGTATATTGCGGGGGTGAAAAGTACGTGGGTAGGTCTGACCTTGCAAAACACGACACGAATTGGGACGACGAAAATTGTACATGGAACAAGGGAATTGGCAGGAAAATGCAACACCACTGACCTGTATGTAGATTCACCATCAATCCTCCACGTCGGCCGGCCGAAGGTTCGAGCCTGGCTGGATCAGGGCGGCGAGAGGTCGCACAGACGCCTTTCACAGCATAAACACGCACTTTTCGTAGTGTTTTAGATAATAGTTCGTAAATGCTTCGCGACAGTTCGCAACCGTAAATTGGTAATTAACAAGGGAGCATGTTATGGAACACTACTCTCGTTGAAGGCAACGCGGCAAGTGAAGAATTTCCTCACACCGTCACCGGAGATGGTGACCAGGACAGCGATAGTCCGGGGTTGCATGTGGGAAAAGGATAGGACACGATAGGATAGTGACGCATTTTGCAAGTCATATTAATTTCTACCCTATAATAAAAATAATAAACTAATACGAAATCCAACACCAACCTACAGCAGTCCACTGCTGGACATAGGCCTCTCAAATTACACGCCATTCAACTCGATTTACAGACACTCATACAGCCGCTACCAGCCACCCTTCCAAGCTTTTTTCGTGATTTATAATCACTGAAAATCTTCTCAAAACCTTCACAAAATTGGGGCAAATTGTCGGCAATTTCCATTCAACAAGGGTTTACGGTACCTGTGTTAATACGTGCTGGTCAAGTACCAATGTTACCTGAATCCTCACATTACAACTAGCTATTACAACAGGACCCAGTACTAAATTTACATTTTTATTACGAGACTGTTCAGCGAATTTGTGAAAGATTTTAGACATGGGCGCCAAAAATGAGAAGGATGATTCCGAATCATATATTTTTCCTGTTTTAGTTCCGTACCACAAAAGGAAAAAAACAACACCCATAAAGGGTCACGTCCTTGCCCGTCTGTCTGTCTATCTGTGTGTCAGTATGTCAAGTCCCTTCTTTCTCAGGAACACGTGGTATCAAGTTGAAATTAATATCAAATACGTAAGTCTACGGTCACTTGGAACTCTAAAGAAATTAAGCTTCTACTAGTAAGTCAACGCAATTCAACGCAAGTCATTTTTTTTTGACATTGTATTTTCATGACTTTATTCATTTAGACAGGTAAAAATAACAAAATTAAATTCTAACATAACTAAAACTATACAGAAACTAGAAAATAGCGTCGAAAAACTCATCCGCATCGCTGTCGACTGGTAATGTACCCAAGAGACTGGCGGCATTACCACGTTGTATGGCGATGCTTAGCCTCTGGCCAAGGTAAAAGCCAGCCCTTGGGTCACGGGAAGTGTCAATCAGCCGTTTCGAAATATCTTTAAAAAGACCATGAGCACTCGGACCCCACGGCCCGAGGGTTTCAACCCCAAACGGCTCGAAAATATAATTTCCGATGAGGTTATTATATTTTCGCCGCTTGAGGTTCTCCGCAGCCGCAGCAGCAGCGCCAGCACAGCATGCCGAGCCAGGAAGATGGGATGGCGCAAGAGTATCGACACACGTAGCGTCCCACACTAAAGGCCTACCCACCTTCCATGGAAATAAAGACATACCGTCCGGTCTCTTGCCATCGTCGCGTGCCAAACCATTGGGTTCTAATACAGCTGGAACGCCGACGGTGACAAGAGCTCGTCGGATGATGTCATTAATGTTCGCGTGCCGCGCTAAGCGACCCGCACTTCGGTTGCAAGACAGGCCGTGGTGTCCGAGGCTGTTGACATCTTCGCCACAGTGACAGCGATGGGGAGAGCAGCAAGGAGTGCCTAGTCGTAGGGAAGCAGCGAGGCGAAAAGTAGTGTCGTCGAACAAAGTGCCTATGTTCGACGAAGGTAGTGCATGAAGCCAAAGACCCGACTCCCACCTACCCACAGCCAGCAGGCGCGCACGTTCCGCAGTAGTAGCAGACGAGTCAAGTAAATTGTTCTGTACTACTCTGCAGAGCGGCTCATCCCACCGTCTCTGGGAAGATGGATTGTCGGGTGGATCTGTATTTGGGCAAGCGAGTCTCCAGGCATCCATAGCCTCGGTGAAACACGGCACATCAGAATTAATCAGTGTGGAAGCTAGGATTTTCCTGATTAATTTATCAGTGCCGTGGACCGAAGATATGAAAGCCGGTAAACTAATACTAGAAATTTTGCGGACGCCGAGGCCCCCCATACGAATGGGAAGAGTAGCTTGTGCCCAAGCTCGATCGTCCATGGCCACATTTAAAATGGAAGTTAATGTATGCCTGATAATTTGGTCCATTTTGTTTAAAAGGTGAGTGTGCTTCCATAAATGGGAAGCGCGAAGGAAATATGTTAATTTAGGGCCGAAACAGCAGTAGCGAATTAAGGTTATGGCCGAATGCATATTAATTTGGAACTTTTGCATTTGAAGAATTGAGCGTTGCATATAAAAAAAAAAGTCCTCCAGACCGTATTTCGGCCACGGCGGCCAAATCTCCACGGAGACTTGCCTTCGGCGCGGGAGATATTATAGTACACAAGTGTGCGCGCAGACACAGGTGCACTCCCTCTTCCCTCACTCTCATTGTCCGATGGGACGGCAATCCGACACGACCGGAGAGAGATCAGGCGCAGGACCAACGGCTTAACGCTGCTTAACGTGCGTTGCATATATCGATGTATGGGAGAACATGTTTTTCAACTACAATGTTTGTTTTTTTAATTTTTACCTTATGTTTTAGGTTCTTTAAATACCTCGAAAAGAATTGTATTTAGTAATGTTCCTATATAGGCTTTCAATATCAATGTAGACATTTCCTGTTATCAGTTACTTTATTGTAAAGTGCTAAACTTTTTATGAAGGTAATATCAATTACTTTGGTATTATGGGTTTCGTACCGCGCAGTGAAAAGACGGAACCCTTACAAGTTCACTTTATTGTGCGCTTGCCTGTCCGATACGGCCGCATTTTCTTTAATTAAAGGGAGAAAAACGTCCTCTAAGAAAAAATAAAAGTGGTCTAAAGCTAGGAAGTTACAAGTCTTGGAAATGGTGGGTGTTCAAAAGGCCTTGAACTGATTTGTGTAAATTTTACAAAAGAAAAGATTCAAATTAAAGAACAAAAAGAAATACACAAATGGGCCTGCTGCCACGCATGAGACATTTAAAAAAATCATTATTTAATTTTGTAAAACATGAAACGTTTATTTTCTCTTGACTGTACTTACCTGTCAAAAAGAGTAACCTAGATAAAGTGGGTAAGGCAGAGATTAAAACAGAAGACGAACTAGCAGGGGATCGAGGAGGGGGGGTGGAGGGGGTTCAGGGGATCAGACCGGAATAAATAGGAAGAGGTACTCTGTGGGCCTAGAAGTAACTCTTATGATGACCAGTACATTTGGATTTCCTCTACATATTATGATTAACCCCTCAAGTGTCAACGGTACAGCGTATGTACATAAGAAAAAGTGCTTGAAATGTCAACGGTACAGCGTGTGTACACAACAGTTTCATTGTTCTATTGTCATTGTTAAAACAATGACTTTACTCGCCCATTCAACTACTCCGACGCGTGGGGTGTTCGCCAGGTAGGCGGGCAAGCGTGTGGGAAACCGTCATATTGATCATAATACACCATATATAATGTGTGGTTCTTTCCTCAAAAGAGTATTTTAAACCAAAAGAACCAACCCACAACCACCAATCACCAATCTACATGGTCTTCACATGATCTGAGCAAGATTATGTCTGGACTTTTTAAAAGAGACTGTGACCTGTAATGTGTGTGTAGTCAGATAGAAAACGCCGACCTCATCTAGTTTATAAAATACTAGCAGCGCCCCGCGGTTTCACCCGCGTAAGTTTCTATTCTTGGAAATTTCGGAATAAAAACTATCCTATGTCCTTTCACGGGACTCAAACTATCTCTATACCATCTGTTCAACGGATTACGCGTGATTGAGAAAAAACATATTCATAAACTTTCACATTTTTATTATTATGTAGGATGACTGATGTTTAAATAAAATAAGTCCTTTTTTTACTAGCCTACGCTGTCCCACTCCTGGGCAAACCCATCCCTCCATTCCTTTCATCCACCGCGAGCCCGCGCGTCCTCTATCCAGTTTTGGCGGAACCTGTCCAGCTCGTCCCACCACAAGTAGGTACTTACAGAAATAAAATCATTTCATCATCATCATCATCATCAGCCTATAATGTTCCCACTGCTGGGACACAGGCCTCCTCTCAATGAGAGGGAGTGGGCCGTAATCCACCACGCGGGCCCAGTGCGGGTTGGTGGATGTCACATGTCTTCGAATTTTTGATGACATGCCTCACGATGTTTTCCTTCACCGTTTTGAGAGCAGTGGTGATGAAATAACTTACACAAAGTAAAGCGCTTGTCTGGGTTCGAACCTACGACCTACAACTCGTAAGTCGTGTCCGTGACCACTGGGCCACCACTGCTTTTGCTGTTATCCTTTTATGATTCTCCAAAGTGGAATTTTTAGGCCCCCTGCACTTCATTACAGGGGCCTCATGGAGTAAATTAACGTTATCGCAGCCAGTCCCTAACGATGTGACCGACCATCTTATGGGAAGTCAAGCAAGGTTGCGAACGTTAGCAGGAAGGTGGCAAAGTTACATAATGGGAGCTTTTTATTTAATCTGAGAATGGGAGGTGAAAAGGTCGAAAAGTTTCTAAGTTGTTTGAATAAGGAATATCTTTTCTTTAAGAACCTATACTACCTCAGCTAAAATTCACTCTTTATCTCGCTCGCACGATACTGCTCGCGGACTGTGTGAAAGCGAGACAGAGTGCGGTGCTGGGCGGGAGGCAGCGCCAATAGTTTATTTATTTGCTTTTTACGGTGAAAATAAAGGTAATTAAAAAAAACTAACTAACATAAGACCTGCTTTATAGTTAGTTCAGTTAGTATGCAAAGTTTCATGATCTAATTTGAAGTAGTTTTTTAAATACCAGCGGTTTATTGTTCGGTTTGGAGGTAACTTTGGATTTTTTTTCTATCGAGAAAATTTTATGGAATCGTGTTTTCGTCTAACATAAGACCTTACATTAATCCTCAACTTTAGCATATATTTATTTCAAAATTAATGCTGCGGAATTTTCGACATAACGGAGGATCATGCTAAGCCATTTGAGGTAGTATAGGCTCTTAAGGGGACTACATGACCTAAAGCGCGGTCACTGTCGGACTGCATAGAGAAGAAAGAGAATCGCGATGACACAACGCTGGTAATTTATTGCAAAATATGAAGCAATTACATTATTCTATTTACAAAAAATCTATTGTTTGGATTAAAAAATTAAAACACTACCTAGTGCTTTATTATGTGGCTTGTAGAATAATCTGACAATAAAATCGGAATGATTGTATGTATATTAGTATGGTTTTTATTGTAAAAAGAAAGTTTTTAGAGGTATCTTCATGATTTTTTCTGTCGTATCTATATATATAATTAGTTGTATTATGGTTTCATCTACCTAGCATATCCTGAAGAATATCATATATTTTTCTGATTTTGTTTACTGTAGTCGATCATATATACAGGCATATGTTTAGGCATTATAAGACTTGCGTTTTTTGCGTTTAGGTCCTGTTGTCCCGTTAGAGATGACTTTATTTTTCGTACTCAGCATCCACCAACGCGCACTGGGCCCGTGTGGTGGATTACGGCCTACTCCCTCTCACAGAGAGGAGGTCTGTGTCCCAGCAGTGGGAACATTATAGGACAATATTATGATGACTCAGCAGCCTCTTTTTTTTTTTTTTTTTTCTTTGGCTTCGCACGGTTTGTGCATTTAGCCAATGTCACGTTTTGTTTTATAATACGAACAGCAGCCTCTTGTATGCCAATTTAATCAAATTTAGAACACCAATTCGTGTGGTTGTGTTTTTTTTTTTAAAGGAACTATAAACGAATAGCACTTGTTAGTACTGTAGAGGCTGGCTATGTAATCCGACCTTAAATTAATACAGGCTGGTAATATTTATTGGATTACATTCGAAAGTTGAGACAAACGTAAAATAATGGAAATATGGTGTGTTGAATAGAATAAGATTCATATATTTACCGTGAACCTGTATTGTTCTTTAAACAATATTAGTTCAAAGTTTAACGTGTTTTTGTTAAAACTGTGGAGGTCCCGTCTGGATCTTCACAGTACTTAGAGAATCCCCAGCATAAGGGATCGTAGTGGAACATTGAGTGCTGTGTAGTCCCCTGGGGGACTGGTCTAGGGGATTTTAGTGGAACGAGCGCTGATTTTGATTGATTTTGACTTTTGTTTTAATTGTTGACGAAGGTAACTCGTGTACGACAGTTAATCTAAGAGCGATTTCCTCAAAGAAACTGAACGCTATCAGCACATCTAAGCCACGTTCAGAGCTGTCACTGCTGTCAGTGTCAACATTGTTGTGGAAATTGGCAGTGACAGCTTTGAACGCGGTTCGGAGATGATTATCGTGTTCAATTTCCTTGGTAGCCTTTAGTTAGTTATGGGCTGATTTCTCAATAGTCAAATAATTATCTGAGAAATAAATAATGGCTGTTTGATAGCTTTTGTATAGAAAATATGTCAAGCTGTCATATTTGTTCTTCGGATCGGACTGATGAAAACAGCCGAACATAGTACCTCCTCCTTTTTGTAAAGTCGGTAAAAATTAGATCTTAGTTATTTATTTACACACTGGTCGACTTTTAAAATTGACATGTCATAGTGTTAAAAAGATTAAATAAGTAGGTAAATGATATTTAATCTTTTTAACACTATGACAAGTCAATTTCGCCTCAAAGTCAATGTCAGCATCGAGGAGGGGCCCCATAGGGCCGAAGCCTGCCGGGTCAGCGGGATTGTCCGAAAGGGTTACCGCTGGCCCGGAACATAAAGGAAGGAACACGGGTGGGTTTTAGTCAGTAAGAGTCTGACACTCCCTTCCGCTCCACCCAGAGCGGGAGGGGTCATTTGATGATTCCCCATCCGCAAAAAAAATAAAAAAGTAGGTAAATGTGCGATGTATCTTTTGCCTTGTCTTTACCTAAAGAGTCGATAAAAACTGCTACTTTTACACATCATCTAAATTGACACAAAATTATTCGAAATATCGCGTAATTAAGAGTTAAAATCAATGATTACAAAAGAGTAATATATAAGTCAATGGTTAAAATTCATTTAATTTTACTTCTGGTCCTAGTTTAATTAAATATTTAGATCAATTATTAGGATTTAAAAAGTGTTAATCGACTTTTGCCGCTGACCGTATCTGCTCGTATCTATATCGTGTATTAATTGTGAACTCGAATAGGTCAACTATTATGTAAAGCATTCATAGAAACTGCGAAAAAGCGAGCTTTATTTTTTACAGCTATGAAAACATTTCTGAAAAAAAACCCCACTACGAGTATGAAAATGTTTGCCCTTGACATAAGTACGCTATTCATCCTGTTTCAGAATAAACACTGTAATAAACATAAAAAATAAGGCTATAAACTAACTATAAACTGTTTTCTCAAGGCGTTATGCTGTACCTAAACGTTTTACCAAAATAAAAATATGAACTTTTCTTTCATATAAGGCCTGGCGCGCACCACGATTTTTTATCGTGCGATAATTTTGTCGCATGAATGCAACGTATGAGTTAGTACGGTAGTGTGCGCACAGACGAGTAATAAATCGCAGCGATTTTAAAATTGTGATTTGCCACAATTTGCTGCGTTTGCTCGCGACGCGATTATCGCGAAAGTAAACTACAGTGTATGGAATTGTATGATCCTGCGCGCACTGCGACAGGGAAATCACGCACTCGGGCCGGCGCCCATTTGTATTCTGTTCTTGCGAGAATAAACATGTCCACTGGAGTCTCAATACGAAACGAGGCTAGACGTGGAACATTCTCAGTAATCTGTCAAATGTTTGAAATTCATCCTCTAATAGCCATATAATTTTTTGGGATGTAGCCGAAGATCATTGTATTACTGACAAAAGAAAGCCTTAATAAAACCAATAAAACTATCCGCTTTAAGAGGATGAATCCAGTCTTGACATTTTTTTTTATTTGTACCGAATCCATGGTGAGACTGAGCAATGACCAACGATGTTTTTATCGCAATGCGTGCACTGTACTTTCTGCGATATTTTACAGCGCGATTCTAAAATCGTGTCGCAAAAAGTTAAATCATGGTGCGCGCCAGGCCTATAACGATTTTCCGCTTTTTCGTTTTTAGGGACCATTTCAAGTCTAAGAAGGCTTTACACTCTTTTTATGGCAAGGATGGATCACATACTTTAGGTGGATCTCTCTCTAGGTTCTCTACCTATAAAATCAATAAAAAGTTTCCGCGCATTTGGCTCCATATCCCGTGCCCCGTCGCGTGGTGCGTTGCTGTGTGAGATCCGCCATGTGACCTTTATCTAATTTGATCTCCATAACGGTCAAAGAAAGTTTGTTGCCAAAATATGTTGTCGTGAGGAGCAAAGGACATTGTAATTTATTTTGTCATCTTCTGGACACGCTCGTTCCATCATCTGATGGAACGAGCGTGTCCAGAAGATGCCTAAGTCACGCGATGCCTAAGTACGATCACGCCTAATGGAAAGCGATGAATGAGGTCTACTCATTCATCGCTTTCCATCAGGCGTGATCGAGGTCAAGAGTCCAGTGAACAATAAAAAAAATAAAGATGTTACACATCTTCGACTACTCCACATTCATGACGTAACCTTTTTAATCAGAAAGCTAAACCTAAAAAGAAAGCCTTTAAAAAGAAATCTCCATTTCTCCGAACTTACCTAGCAGCTGGAAGAATCATAAAAAGTACACAAATAAATAAAAGAACGGTAAATATTTCCTCAAGACTATGTTTTAGGTGAATGGTTATGGTATTGATTCAGGCCCAGCGTCCAAATTGTGGTCCTCTTGAATATTCACGAGCAAATCGTTTTGGCAGCTGCACTGCGAATATGGGTTAAAATAATGAGTCTCGCTTCTTCTGATTCATCAGTATTGTATTTTTTTGATCACCTTGTTTTTGAGTTGCGTTTGGTAAATGAGTAAATAACTAACACTTTTAGAATAATGTTTTAAAACCTAGATGAGGTCGGTGTTTCCTATTCAACTATTCTGAGAAGAAATATCGGAACAAACTCAGTGGTCACAGTTTTTTTAAAGTTCGATATGTTTTTGGTCAGATCATGTGAGGACCAGATTAGTGTCTGAAATGGTATTATGGGGAAAGAACCACACAGTCACACAGTACAGTCAGTAGACGCATTTGTCAGTAATCGTGCAGCTGAAATCAGAACGTAAGGAGTTCAACGAATCGCCGAAAAATACCAAAGAAAGGACATTTGGGTAGGCCGCATAAATTACTCAAACTGCCAGATCAGCTGAGAGGTCGATAGTATTTTTTAAAGTTCAGAAATTTTCTTGGTCAGATCACGTGAGGACCATGTAGATTAGTGTCTGAAATGTTCTATTGAGGAAATAACCACACATGATGATGATGCTGGTATTTGTTTTGAGTGAAAAGGTTTGTTTTTTAAAGGCTCCATCGTGGGGGTGACAGAGGGGCATGTCGGACTCTTACCAGCTAAAACCAACGCGATGTTCCACCTCTGCCTATGGCCGGGGGTGCGGGATTCGCATAAGTATTCACCGCTCCTCCGACAGGCCTCGAGCCGCTGTTCCACACCACCAGGTGGGTCCTACCTCCCCAACTTCCCTCACCTCGATCACGCCTGATGGAAAGCTACGGATACTAGATAAGTAAACGGGCACTACATATTTCCCTCTATAGCTTTTTATGTCCTTATACCCTCATCCATCAATAAAAAAGCTTCGCCATTCAAAAAAATGCCTTACTACAAAAATGCTAAGTCACTATCATATCTTCTGTACGAACATACTATCACTATCTCGCTCCCTCTTACACCCACCGACATCACACTTCACTAGCTATCTCGTTCCCTCTTACACCATAAGGCATCCAATACGTCTTTATCAGCAATGATTAATGAGAACTATGAGTTCAGTATCACTGATCGCGAATATACCCGAATATTTCCGAAGTCCCCCAAATGTTTGACTTATCAAAACTATTGTAATTGATGCTGGAATTTATATTCCGTTGCGGCATTTGTAAGTTATTCATTTCGTCGTGAAATAGATTCATTATGTACGGTTTATAATAGGTAAGTAGGTTTTGTAATAGAACTGTGTGACTGTGACACTATTAAATGCCAATCAGTCTGGCTAGCTTTTTCCCAACGATGTAAGGGTCAGCTTCCAGTCTATCCTGTCTAACCTGATGCAACTGAAAACCAGTTAACATATAAGCAACATGGCATCAAACTGCTATAAAACAGGTGTCAACTTGATAAAAAATGAATTTCCCTGACTTTACCTAAGTTAGAACTAACTTGATTTTAAAACCTAAGATCAAGTTATGAATCTTGTAATTGAAATATAACGTAACTTAAGCACAGTCTAGTGTCGGCAAGCTTCGTCCAAGCATAATATTGAGCTTAAGGTCGGGTCGCTGAGATTGTGTAAGCGGATTAGTCGTATGGCTCCGAAATAAGCGATTAAGGATGGAATGGCTATTCAACACGAGAGCATTCTCTTACACTTAATTTTCTGTGATGTAGCTTTAGGTATAATGGATATTTGGATAAGTTAAGAAGCAATCAGAAGTTAAATCTTTTCTGGGTTGGACAACATTTGGAATTTTTGAGGATTGTTTTCTTCATTTTTAGGATTACGTACCCAAAGGGTAAAAACGGGACCCTATTACTAAGACTCCACTGTCCGTCTGTCACCAGGCTGTATCTCAGGAACCGTGATAGCTAGACAGTTGAAACTATCACAGATGATATATTTCTGTTGCCGCTATAACACCAAATACTAAAAACAGAATCGCGAGTCCGACTCGCACTTGGCCAGTTTTCCTACATTACTACTTGAAAATGATTTTAGAAGAGAATGTTCAAATTGTAAAACCTACTGTTATGGTATGGGCATGTGATGCTGAGGAATGAGGAAAATGTCGTGAGGAGAGTTTTAAGTATGAATGTGGTGTGCTACAAAAAACCAAAGCAGTGGCGTAACTATACCGTTTGGGGCCCGTGGCAAGTTCAAGGGATGGGGCCCTCCCTCAATGTAAAGAAGCTCAACCAGCGTTATAGGTTTTTTTTACTAGCACTTTTCCGCGACTTCTTCAGCGTAGTATTCATATTTCCACCTACAAAATTTAAAACCTGACTGCTTCGTTGGTTTAGTGGTCGCAAACGCTACTGCTAAGCATGAGGTCCTGTCCAAAAAATTAGACAAACTATGGGAAAAAGGTACAAAATGTTCGAAACCTGAATGATGTCCGTTGTTGCACATTTTCAAAAAAAAGTTTGCATTTATAAACTTATGTTAGGATCCTCCTATGCTCATGGCCCTCTCGGGCCGGGGGCCTCTCTGGCTGGGGGCCCGTGGCATTTTACACGACGCAGCTGTACCTTTCGCGTCTGCATCACTCCACGACAACTGAGGAAGTCGTGCAGTATTTGAAGGTGAAGACCAACTGGACTCTGAGGGTCGAAAGGTTGGAATCGCGCCACAACATCAACTTCAAGTCTTTTGTGGTACGAGTTCCAACCCAACATCTACAGACCTGTCTGAAAGAGGAGTTTTGGCCGAAAGGTGTCGTATATCGACGTTTCCGTGGACGGTTACGCGACACCACGCAGCGAAACACGACGCCGACAATGTTACGTGTATAGTTCATAGTTTTATGGTTTTTAATTATGTATTAGTTTATTATTTTATAAGATTATTTTGTGTATTTTATCTATGGGCCTTAGTTGCCTGACAATAAAATGATTATTATTATTATTATTTTGCCCCAATGCCACCCTATAGGTACGCCACTGGACCAAAGGAACAATGTATAAGTAAACTTTGTGACTGTGTGATATGGTTAGAAAGGGGGTGACTACCGAGATGACGACTAATAGAGAAGTATGGAAGAAAAAGACATGTTGCGCCGACCCCGAATAAATTAGGTTTTGGGCTGGAGAATGTTGACATAATATCAGTACCTAAGTTGTTATCGTAGTACATTTATCAACTGTATAATTTAACTTGCGTTACTATATACTTTAAAACTTTTTAACAAAAAAAAACCGACTTCCAAAAAAAACACTACAAACTGAAAAATAACTTTAATTTCGGAAGTCGGTGTCTTAGGGATTAGTATTTTAGTTTTTGCCACCGACTTCCGAAATTAAAGTTATTTTTCAGTTTGTAGTGTTTTTTTTGGAAGTCGGTTTTTTTTTGTTAAAAAGTTTTTATTTCTCGCTTTTTAGTGGGTCTATTTATAATTTATCTAAGTTACAATAGCCTAATGTCAACTTGCCCATCGCCTTTTTATAAAATATTCCTTTTCTCGATGCAGGAACGTTAATTGTTGAGGAGTTCTCCTTTTATTACTTTTTAGATTAGATGCTGATAATCCTGGCTGCAGCATCAGGCCAGACTTATGTCAACATTGCATTGAACTTAAAATTAGTCCTGTTTAAAATGAGCCCAAACACGACTGGTGCTGTAATTTCAAGGTTTGTACTTTTTCTGATGCTCCTGGCTTCAGCATCAGGTCTTCGGTGTTCCTCAGTAACAGTACGTTTATCCACACATCGAGCCCTTTTCAATGAGCCTAAACACGATATATCTGCTGTTAGTTGTCGAGGAGTTAGGTACTCTGCAGACTATCCTGACTGCAGCATCAGGTCATGACTTGATGATCATGAGACCAAATGTGGCAAATGCCCTATCAAACATCAAAACAATTTACTAATACAGTCCTTGCCTGTTCGAGTAACTTCTTACTGTTAAGGAGTTGTACCTTCCATCATCAGCCCAGCTACCTGAGATGGTGACAACCATATACAAATACACAAGATACTTCATAAAATATGCGAAAAACAATAAGTGAGCCTATAAAATTTAAGGGTTGCCCTCGATTTCTCTAAGATCCCATCATCAGATCCTAACTTGGTGACAATGGGACCACCTCAGAACTATCTACTTTCGAACAAAAAAAGAATTTTGAAAATCCGCCGACAATTGGTATTCGATGAACAAACACACAAAAAAAAAAAAAAAAAAAAAACATACAAACACCCGAACATAGTACCTCCTCCTTTTTGTAAAGTCGGTAAAAATTAGATAATGCAAAAGGAGAACACTTCTGTCATTTTATTTTATTTTATTTATTTTAGGAAAACTTACAGCTAAACAAATACAGTAAGTAATAATTTATACAAAATAAGGCCAATTACAAGTTTCCACGTGTAGTATTAATATCAATGAAACAGAAAAAAAAAGTTAATAGACTTTAAGCAAAACAGAAAAAAAAAGAAATATTAATTACGCTCAAAGAAGCAATTAGATTAAATTTTCTTCAATTTAGCAACACTAGTATTGAAAATGTCGATATCAGCTTCCTGGCAGGTTGCGTAGTACATACGACTCGCTCTAATCATGAACGAGTTCCGTCTGTATGTAGTGGCTACCCCTGGGGTGTGCAATAAAACATGATAAAAACATGGTAACAATGAGCGTAAAAGGATATGTTTCAAACGAGATACAAAAGTAATTATTTCATGTCCGTAAGGATTGAGGAGCCACATCAGATTTTTAAAATCTGATCTCACCATTATTTAACAGCAATGTAGCTTATTTTGCAGCACGAATTCTAGATTTAGCAGCAAAATATATCACTAGTTATTTTAATGCAAAAGTGGCTCCTCAATCTAAATGTTTGAATTGAGGAGCCACCTGGAACTCGTTAAGTAATAGATGAATATTTATGAAAATTTTGCATCATTTAGCAGCAATTTTGCATATTACCGTCTAAAAATTTAGGATCTGTAGCGCTAAAATAAAAGAAAATACAATACTTTTAATATGGCTCCTCAATCTAAACTCAAGAGGTGAATTTCTATTGGATGTGAGCGATCAATTAATATATTCGACATATTGATCATTTAGCAGGTGTTGTGTTTGTTTTTGCAGTATAGGAGTAAAATAGTAAAACAGAGTAAATTTTGTATATGAACGCATTTTCTTTGGCTCCTCAATCCTGACGTTCTAATTATATATGTTTGACTGTAGCCACCTGAGATCTCAACGGAATCTAAAGTCAAAGATACTAACATTTAGCAGAAATGTCTGCTAAATATATCTGCACAGTTCAGCAATGTATATATTTTGGATTCTGAAAAAACAATACTTAACTATTTTCTTGTAAATTCAGTGTGTAGGGTGACCATATTATACTCGTATTAATGAAACCAGGATAAGTAATCTAATAAATTTATGTTTCCATAACAGATTATATCTATCGTACCTATTGGTTATTTAGCAATCAATTTCGCTATAAGTTATAGAATGAATGAATATTGGCTGATTAGTACTTATACGTATTTTAGAATCGTAATCATCGTAACAGAACGTCTCATCTTTCGGTGTAAGATAGTGACATTTGTAGTGGCCTATGCCAGTTTCGATAGTTGCAGGAATAAATTCTATAGCACCTACTTATTTATGATTTATTCGAAAACATTACAAATTCTGGTATTATTATTAACAAATATTTTAGAACATTAAAGTGCTTCAATTTGGTCTATTTTAAGAATCGACCGTAGTATTTATGTATTTTAATTTGTAAACTTCGAACCCGAACATACTACATATTAAATAAATAAATGTAAAAAAAATAACAATAGTCGGCACAAAATGTACTTACATTGAAAACAGGATAACAAATCCTTTTTTTAGCCGCGAATATCTTATTCAGCCTTGGGTTAATCATACAATTCGAAACATTCACACTCTATCTCTTTCCCGCCATTAGAAAGTGAGAGAGACAAAGCAAAGACTTCCGAAGTTCCGATTTTGAATTCGACCTCAAAGACAAACACGTTCGGAATTTCGTACCAACTAAAGAATTTTTGCAAAAAGATAATTATGTCTTTTAATGTAATTTATTGAATTTTTAACTTATTGTTGTATTTAAACGAAAATAAGTATTTACTGCAAATAAAACTGATATTTAACCTGAAAATATTTATTTCTAGTTTCAATAATGTTACGTAATATATTTTGAATAATAAATTAACATGGGTGCTATTTCCGAACACGCCTTACAAAGGGCGCTTTCCGAATTAGCTATAATCGCTCACATTATCTCACATGCGTTCCGATTTAGATATTACGATTATGACAGCTGAGAGCTGTCAACAATTCGGAACGCCCGTGAACGTGCTCACAGTGCTTACTCAATGTAAAACGGTACGGGTTTAAGCACGCTCACATCGATTATTTCCCTATCTCGGAACGCAAGGAACGTGTTCTCGCTGCTGAAGTGAAAAGTTATGTGTGTTACACACAGAGTACTTTTTGATAGACTGAAAGTGTTACACGAGAGCAAAGATTTTTGCATCCCGTGCCTTTGAATCCCTCGCCACACTCAAGATTCAACTTTAGAATCAAAAACAGCAAAAAAACGATTTTGCTCTCTTGTTGCACAAATAACTATTGTAGGTACCTACCCCCAAAATGTGGTCACCCTACACACTGAATTTACAAGAAAATAGTTAAGTATTGTTTTTTCAGAATCCAAAATATATACATTGCTGAACTGTGCAGATATATTTAGCAGACATTTCTGCTAAATGTTAGTATCTTTGACTTTAGATTCCGTTGAGATCTCAGGTGGCTACAGTCAAACATATATAATTAGAACGTCAGGATTGAGGAGCCAAAGAAAATGCGTTCATATACAAAATGTACTCTGTTTTACTATTTTACTCCTATACTGCAAAAACAAACACAACACCTGCTAAATGATCAATATGTCGAATATATTAATTGATCGCTCACATCCAATAGAAATTCACCTCTTGAGTTTAGATTGAGGAGCCATATTAAAAGTATTGTATTTTCTTTTATTTTAGCGCTACAGATCCTAAATTTTTAGACGGTAATATGCAAAATTGCTGCTAAATGATGCAAAATTTTCATAAATATTCATCTATTACTTAACGAGTTCCAGGTGGCTCCTCAATTCAAACATTTAGATTGAGGAGCCACTTTTGCATTAAAATAACTAGTGATATATTTTGCTGCTAAATCTAGAATTCGTGCTGCAAAATAAGCTACATTGCTGCTAAATAATGGCGAGATCAGATTTAAAAAATCTGATGTGGCTCCTCAATCCTTACGGACATATTATTTCGTCGTAAAAAACTTATTGAATTCTGCCTAGTCTTTTCCCAACTATGTTGGGGCGGCTTCCAGTCTAACCAGATGCAGCTGAATACCAGTATTTTTTGTGGAGCGATTTCCTATCTGACTTCCACAACCCAGTTACTGGTAAGACTGGTAGTCAGACTTTTGGGCTTCTGAGTAAGTCTTAACGAGCCGGAACCAATGTGCTTTCCGAGGCACGGAGGGGTCTCGATATGTAATATATGGTCAATCATCCACGAATCAACCGCGGCAAGCGTGGCTTAACCTTCGTTATAATTAAGCCACGAGCCCCATTAACTTTCCTCATTAAATCAACTTCTTACTTTACAGCTCTACCTCATAACCACTCGATAACTTATGCATATACGAGTATAGGTGTTTCGCAATTGATGACAGGTGCGCGTCCCTGACCTAATTCCAGTGAAACCAACCAGAAGTGAAATGGGTAGACGGATGCTGAGTTTTTACCAATTGACCTCGCTACTTATCTCTGGCATCAATAATTTTGGGTATTACTTTGGCTCTAACGCATTTATGAGGGCCTGGTAGCTCAGCATAATAATGTGTTACAGCTGCTGACTTTTTACCAATAAAATTAAACTCGCTACTTATCTCTGGCAACAATAACTTTGGGGTATTAGGTACTATGGCTCTAACGCATTTATGAGGGCCTGGTAGCTCAGCATAATAATGTTGCTACAGCTGCTGACTTCTTACCAATAAAATTAAATTCGCTAATTATCTCTGGCATCAATAGTTTTGGGTATTGCTATGGCTCTAACGCATTTATGAGGGCCTGGTAGCGCAGCATAATAATGTTGTTACAGCTGCTAACTTCTTACCAATAAAATTAAATGCGCTAATTATCTCTGGCATCAATAGTTTTGGGTATTGCTATGGGTCTTACGCATTTATGAGGGCCTGGTAGGTCAGCATAATTAGGTCTTACGGCTGCTGACTTTCGACCAATTGACCTGACTACTTATCTCGGGTATCAATAATTTTGGGTATTGCATGTTTCTAAGAGATTATTGTTTGGTTTGGAAATTGGATCGTTATTTTGTTTTAATGTCAGTCGACAACACGGGGGTTAACTTTATGGTGCCAAAAAAACGCACTCGAGGAAAACCACACCATTACTCTAATTATAATAACACTCATTATTTTATTAGCCTGTTTTTTTTTCCTCTTTTTTTTTCTGTGGAGTTCCCTCCCACTGCAGGGCGAAGGCCCTAGTAGTATCTTTCCGCTTCTCTCTGTTTAAAGCTACTCAGGAGCAGTTCTTGTTGAAGAAGTCCAGCTCATCCCGCCATCTCCGTCTCAGCCTGCTGGGATGTCGCTCATCATGACTACATGTTAAAAGAAACAAATGCAGTATGAAACTGCCTTGTGAGAGTCCAAAATTATATAGTAAAATATATCTCAATATGGCATAACATATTTTTCGTACCTACGGGTCGCCGCCGTGTGGATGAGGTCTAATATTATAGATGGAATTATAATGTTAAATGGGTTTTGTGTGTGTCAAAGAAATCTTCTCAATTTATATATATAATATTGTCCATTAAAATAATTGACAATATTTATAATACGGATCGCACAGGAATTCATAAATCAGATAAACACCACCTTTAATCCGAAACACCAAAATAATTAACCACTTAAAATGCGTCCCAATAAAAAAGATGAAACGAAACTCATTCGATTTATAGACTATTCTCGATTTTATCCGTATGCAGGTTGAAAAGCCACTCCATAGTTAATCTCGTTAAAAAACAGCCGGTGCCGAGTAGAAGTCGCGAGCCAACTCGACTCAATCGTTTATTTGTATCGATAAAACTCGGTGCATATCGATGCATTTGTTAATAACGTCGGATTTGATATGATTTCTCCAGATTTCTCCAAGTATTAATTTAGATTCAGACCCCTTATTTTTGTCATCTCCATCATCATCATTTAAGCCAAAAGACGTCCACTGCTGGACATAGGCCTCCCCCAAGCACCTCCACTTTGACCGGTTCTGTGATTCTCGCATCTAACGGGTTCCTGCGGCCTTCACAAGGTCGTCGAACCCCTTTTGGGAGGCCTTCCAACACTACGTCTTCCGATACGCGGTTGTCACGTGGCTAAATAATAACAGCCGCATAGGTCGATAGATCAGGTTAAGCTATGCTTGCCGCGGTTGGTTTGTGGATGGGTGACCGTCTTTACATACCGTGACCCCTCCGTGCCTCGGAAAGCACGTTAAGCCGTTGGTCCCGGCTTTTTAACCGACTTCAAAAAGGAGGAGGTTCTCAATTCGTCGGAACCTTAGACGGCTAGACCGATTTCAAAAATTATTTTTTTGTTTGAAAGAGTATACTTTCCAGGTGGTCCCATTGTCATCAGGTCAGGATCTGATGATGGGATCTTGGAGAAATCGAAGGAACTCTTCAAGTATTATAGGCACACCTATAGCGATTTGGGTATTTTTTATAGTGCATTTGCTCTCGGAAAGCATCATTTGGTGAAGTGGAACCGATGATGAAGATGGCCACCGGAACTACTCAATAATAAATATTTCCCGGTTTGCGATTCGATTACTTACTTTAATATGGTTGCTAAGCAAGTTATGCTCGTCACAATGCGAATGGTGAAATGGAGCTGATGGTGGAATACCAGGAGAACTCTTCAACGATTAACGTCCCTGCATCGGGAAAAGCAATATTTTGTAAAAGGCGATGAGCAAGTTGGCATTAGGCTATTGTAACTTAGATACATTATAAACAGACACACTAAAAAGCGAGAAATAAAAACGTTTTAACAAAAAAAAAACCGACTTCCAAAAAAACACTACAAAGTGAAAAATAACTTTTATTTCGGAAGTCGGTGGCAAAAAACTAAAATACAGATCCAAAGACACCGACTTCCGAAATAAAAGTTATTTTTCACTTTGTAGTGTTTTTTTGGAAGTCGGTTTTTTTTTTATTCGTGGATCTTTGGGACTCGTTACGGGTAGTCAGAATCCCGAAAGTCTGACAACAAGTCTTAACAAGGGGTATCGTATTACCCAGTAATTGAGTTGTGGAGGTCAGATAGGCAGTCGCTCCATGTAAAATACTGGTATTCAGCTGCATCCGGTTAGACTAGAAGCCGACCCCAACATGGTTGGGAAAAGGTTAGGCAGATGATGATGATTCTGACTGTAACGACTCTCAAAGATCTGATGAATGACAGCCAGGACCAACAGCTTAACGAGCTTTCCGAGGCACTCGGGGCTATCGACATGTAATGGATGGTCACCCATCCACAAACAAACCGCGGCAACCGTAGCTTAACCTTCGATCGACCCGGGGGTTCTTATCATTTAGCCACGAGCCCCTCCGTTAAATTATTAACGTTCATCACTACGCATTAATTGACATACACCTCTGAAATGAGTAATTGCTAACCTTTCAAGTAAAGGTAAACGGTATCTCATACTGTATTTACCTCGAACAAGAATAGATTTCTAGTTACGTCAACCACTTAATTAAAGTATAGGTACTTGAAATGTGGCAAAACAAATTACCGTCTACATAGCGCAAACTTAACTTTGCGTTTCGAAAACTGATTAATATAATTCCCTCATTGGAATTAACGCCTTAAGTTTAAAATGTTAAAGCTTATACAGGATTGATAAAAGTGTGAATGTGACGGCAGATGATGTTTGTTATTTTTATTCGACGAACCGATGTCATTTTCATTTGTTGGCGCGTTGGAAATTGAATGGTCATAGTGCGGTAGTGCCAATGTTTCACGTTGCGGTTGCAGGCATACTATGTGCGTTGCTAAAGTGTGTCATTTGATGTTAAGTGGTTATTATCGTAGGATTAGCTAATGCAAGTTAAATTATTTTATTAATGTGATATTTATGTATGTACTAGCTGACGCAGCGAACTTCGTACTGCCTTAGAATTAATAAATGTGAGAAAATGAATTATCTTGATTTTTTTTCCTGAAATTTGCCCATGTTTTAATAGTTATTCTGCTATTCGTGGCGGAGACAAATACAATAAATCAATCGTCCCGTTCATTGTGTCACCATGGTGTAATATGAAAATATATTATTTCTATGGTGTACATAATAAAGAGTATTCTATCTGTCAAGTGTCTACCATTACATTAATTATTTGAATTGTATTGCATGAATGATTAAGTTGGTGGTTAGTTGTTGGTAGTTGGTTGTCACTTACAGTGGAGCCATTAGATTTAAAATAGGGGCTATTACACGTTAGCTGAAGTCCTGAAGTAATTAGACCCGAGTACATTGTGTCTTTGAAAATAAGAAAGATCAAGGAAACTGGCTATTGTAAAACGAATATTCTGATTATTTCAGCCAATAGCTGAACAACTAAGGCACTAGTTTTCATATCAGGCATGATCAATTTTTTTACATGAGAATAATTTATTTCATAAAAAGTGGTACAGTCTGTTACAAAGTAGGATGATAACTTAGGAATAGTTTAAATCTGAGATGAGTAGGTAATAATACAATTTTACGATCTGATGTCCTAGCTAGGTCACTTAGTAGCCTGCATTATGGACAAACAGTGGCGTATAAACCACGTGCAGCCGAACATTCGCAATTATTGCAATTTTGTTTATGTAAACTACTGTATTTGATATTTTAAATAGTTACTCGTTTTTGTCGCTTTATTGTTGTAACAATAAATGCTATAATAAATTATTTAAAATGATTAATCAGCGAGTCACACATGGTGGTGTATGCAACGTTGAGTTGTCAGAGTCACATTTCCCATGTGAGTTACGGCACTCAACGAAAAAACTCTGAAAATAAAAGTGGACTTTTTTCAGCGGAAATTTTGCCTAACATTTTAAATGGGTTTATATTTTATACTAGCTTCTGCCCGTGACTTCTTCCTCGTAAATTTTTTTGTTGCCCGGTCGCATCGCATCGCCTGCCCGCGCTAAGACTTCGTTTTCACTTAGCGTTCTTTCTGATTTTTTTCTTTTTGCTCGTCTCCTAAGGGCCCTAGCGTGATGTTAAGTAGCTTAGCCTTCCTCAAAAAGTGGCTTTGGAAAACCCAATAACACTTTGTCCGACCCGGGAATCGAACCCAGGACCCCACTCTCAACAGTCGCGCTTGCAACTACGAGACCAACGGGGCAGAAAAAATAATAATTATTTGGACACAGTTCGTGATATACAAATAACAAAATAAAAAGTGAAAAAGTTTCATTTCAGGATCAATGACTGATGCTGTCTGGCGCTGGTTTATTATTATTATTATTATATTAATACATTTACTAAGAAGAGGTATGAGGAACAGGGTGTAAAGTTCACTCATCCTCCATAGAAAAGGGAGGGTCCTCCGACCAGACGGGTATTGTGTCTGGCGGGCAACTGCACGATGATTCATGTCGGGCCGTTGTATATATGTTAGTTGCGCCGTAAACTCTGCTTGCGAGATGCAGGATTTTGTGTGACGTCAGTATGACGTGTAGTTCGCATGTCGTGTTCTTAGATACCGCTACACTAATAAACAGCACCCAGTGGACGTATGCTTAGATAGAGTATTATATTATCTATGGCTTAGTGGAGTTTTTTCACTGTCAAAGCAAAGAAAAGTTGTTGATAATTAATTTCATTGATCAACTGATAATGAGATCCCAAAAACAGTTTCCTCAAAGTATTTATTTCCAAGAAAACCATTTATACACTTAATAATGTCACAATTGTTTAAATTGAGCTCTCGCAAATACCTTTGGGCCATTAAGAACGCTTTGTATATTTAGCAAGAATTATTCTATTATTAGCCGTTTCTGTTAGATGAAAGAGTTACTTGTTTAATGTTGTTTTTAGGTTATACTAACAATATTTTTATTTCTGTTTCCTTATTGTTTTTCAGGGAAGGATTTTATTATTGCAAGGGCTGATAATTTTCAATCGTCAGATAAATTTTATTCCTAGAATAAAATTGACGTCTGACAGATTTTGTATGGAAGAACTGTCAAAAATTCTAAATTATTCCTCGGACAAAATTATCTGGCGTTGAAAAAATTGGCCCTAAGGAATTTGAGGCGTTGTATCGTATTGCCCAGTAATTGAGTTGTGGAGGTCAGATAGGAGTCAAGAGGATCACACAACACAGGGAATACTAGTGTCAGGTCGAAGAATTCAATCCACTTGAAATGTAAACCGAGCAATATAAAGTTCTTATTCTTATTAACTAAATCACGAAGAAACACAACACCGATCCAATTTCACGACACCGATCCAATTTTCAAATCATCGTGTTCTTATTAGCAATAAGAACCTACAAGTCTCCCTTTTTATATTTATTTCTCAAACGAAACAATTCTTTCAACCTTTGGCTCCGACTTTTACTTTTTCTTTCAACAAAGTTTTAGAACTTACGCCTCAGTTGTTACTTAGTACTTTAGCAATATTGTCGAGTTTTCTCGGTAGAAACAGTCGTGGTAAGGTTACTGAATTATATCTTGAGCTTAGGTTGCGAACACAACCCAATCACTAGGTAATACGATACCCCTTGTTAAGACTGGTTGTCAGACTTTCGGGCTTCTGACAACCGGTAACGACTGTCAAAGATTCACGAATGACAGCCGGGACCAACGGCTTAACGTTTACATATTTAACAACATGGTATTTTAAACAACACAAAATATTAACTAAAGTATTGGTTAAAGTATTCAACAGCCTTTACCGAGGCTCTTTTATCATCCCTAATGTACCTACATATTTTTTTCATCATCATCATTTCAGCTGAAAGACGTCCACTGCTGGACTTAGGCCTCCCCCAAGCACCTCCACTTCGATCGGTCCTGTGCTTCTCCTATCCAACGGGTTCCTGCAGCCTTCACAAGGTCGTCGGTCCACCTTGTGGGAGGTCTTCCAACGCTACGTCTTCCGGTACGCGGTCGCCACTCCAGAACCTTTCGGCCCCATCGGCCATCTGTTCTGCGAGCCATGTGCATCCTCCTAGCATAGCCCTCTCCATTGCCTTTTGGGTGACTTGATTTTTTTCATAGAGCGATATTATTACCGATCAAGAACATACTAAAACATAATCTTTGCATCCTAGGTAATCTTGCTCTTTATTACTATATACTCAGCCCGCCAAAGTCCTAAAATTCAAAGTACATACAAGAAAGGTACAATGTTTGTCCAATAAAATCAATAGCTTCAAAGTAGTCAACTTGCAACTCACCAAGTTTGTAACCAATATGGTTGCAAGTAGTGCAGCGATGAAAAGCGTGATTTTATGCACGTCGGACTACTCAAAGTTAAAGTTAGTACTAGTTTAATGGAAAAAAAGTTTAACGGGCACAATATGGAAGCAGTATTGGCGGTAGTTCTGCAGGCCGAGTAATGTTAACGAATTATTACCGGTCATCTGGGATCTGGGATCTGAGATGGATGTTCTCAAATTAAATTTGACTTTATTAATAGGAAACAAACAGCTCATTAATCAAATTAAATTTCAGTCGTCAACATCCATCGGTTTCTTACTAAACTTCAACTATATCCGACGATCCTGCATACTTACGGTTTTAGACATTTATTTTTCTCAAAAGACTTATCTCTTTTGTTGACTGTACATCACTGCTCTCATACTCCACTGCTTTATTATATAATTATACCTCTGCTCTCAAAGCGGTCAAGGAAAACATCGCGAGGAAACCGGCATGTCGTAGAACCAAAAAATCGAAGACATGTGACATCTACCAACCCGCACTGGCCCGCGCGGTGGATTTCGGCCAACTCCCTCTCACCGAGTGAAGGCCTGTGTCCCAGCAGTGGGAACATTATTAGGCTAATTATGCTATGTACACCATAAAAACTACTAATAAACCTATAGAAATAAATTGGTTAACGAATCTTTTGCTCTTACCAGCTACGTCACTCGCGTCCTCTGCTTCGATAAAAGGGATCCTGAGCAATCCGAAATGGTCTATTGGTTTGCCAAATGTGATATTTAATCCACTAAATCAATTGTTTATGTGTTACCATACCATAATCAGCCTATAATGTTCCCACTGCTGGGACACAGGCCTCCTCTCAATGAGAGGGAGTGGGCCGTAATGCACCACGCGGGCCCAGTGCGGGTTGGTGGATGTCACATGTCTTCGAAGTTTTGGTTCTAGGACATGCCGGTTTCCTCACGATGTTTTCCTTCACCGTTTTGAGAGCAGTGGTGATGAAATAATTTACACAAAGTAAAGCGCCTGTCTGGGTTCGAACCTACGACCTACAACTCGTAAGTCGTGTCCGTGACCACTGGGCCACCACTGCTCTATTTATGTGTTATGGAGTAACAAATGCGGAAAAAAACATACAGAAAGTATCGGGAATGGATGATTTGTTTATGGTTCCAAATTTGATTCTTTTTTTTTTTGTTAGATTGGCACAACTGTTTTACAATTTGGCTGGTTAGAGTTGCATCTGTCATTTAGATTAAACACAGTGTCAATTCCGACCCAATATTCATTACTGTTACTAGTGACGAGACGTGGGTTTACGAGTTTGACATGCAAACTAGTCAACAAGCTTCGGAGTAACGCCTTCCAAATGAACCGAAACTGAAAAAACCACGCCAAAGTTGACAAAAAGTCAAAGTCATGTTGACTGTTTTGACTATCGTGGTGTTGTGCACTCGGATGCGGAGTTTAAAAGAGCAAATTCGAAGAAAAAGGCCAGATTTGTGGAAAGAAAATCGTTGGATTTTGCACCACGATAATGCGCTTTCGCACAAGGCCATCATTGTGAAAGAATTTTTGACCAAAAACTCAACAAATACCATCGACCACCTTATTCACCAGACATGGCTCCAACCAACTTCTTTCTTTTTCCTAAACTCAAATTACCATTTCGTGGCACCCGTGTTCATTCGATAGAAGACATAAAAGAGAATTCGCGGCGAGAACTAAACTCAATTCCAGAAAAAGCGTTTAAAAAATGTTTTGATGATTGGATTATTCGTTGGCGTAAGTGTATCGTTTCTGAAGGAGCATACTTGGAACGCGATAAAATAAATTTGGATGAATAACCAACATTATTTATTCAATCAAGATTTAATTGTTGAATACTTCAATATTAAATATCTCTTCCTGTTTGGTAGGTAATAAAATTCTATTTACCTCTTAAATAAATTGCAAACTGTAGTTTTGTATAATTTAGAAGCATTTTTTTAAAATTTTGTAAATGTAAGAACCATGTTTCCGTTTATTATGATTTTTTGATGTTGACTTGAAAGAGCATGGCAGTTGAGAACGTGTCATGCTCACTTAAATGTCTCACCGATGGTGGCGCGTGTTGGATCATTCGGTTCCCTACAAAATGGTTGAGCTCGATGGTGCTGATCCACGCGTCATGTTCGTGAACGGGCGCCGTCGGTTGAGACTGGTCATCTCTTAACTGCCAAGGCTTATTTTTAATCTTATGTCTTGAATTTGTTTTTTACATTGTTCTCACATATAGAAGCAACAAGAATAATGTACCCAGGATTTTGTAATATCTTGATTTAAAAGAGTGTCCATGGAGTTTCTTGCCCGTTCTTCTCCATAGAGATCTACGCTTTGGAATGGGCAACTAGCTTCAACTTTCTGACTAACTGACAGACTATTTAATTTTGACAATTCAAAAGTGCCTGTACAAGGTTTAATTGAAATAAATGATTTGAGTTGAGTTGAGTTGAGTTGAGTTGAACATTTTGTGTAGTATTATTGATCTTTTCCCGGTTTTCTGACAGAGTAGTATTAGGGGTGGCTTGGACATCAACGCGCAAACTGTAACCATGGATTCAGTACAGACGTCAGCACTAAGCTACTACAATCTGTCAAATTTCTTTAATACATTTTCAACTTTATCACTAAATTATAAGGTTCAAAGTTGATTGGGAAAATTTGACAGTTTCGGGTAGGTTGATGTGCTGGCGTCTGTACATGATTCTGATTATAAAAATTTACTTCTCCATACGTTTTGACCGCGTAGGTATTGCACTTTTTATGAAACAGTTGTTTTTTTTTTCGATCAGCGATCAAATATTTCTTCACTGGGGTATTAGAATCATGTATATCAGTTTGTAGGTTTTACAAAATATTTGTTCCGTGCAGGAATTGCAAACTGGAGCGCACTGCACAAACCCTAAAACCAAAAGTAGACTTATATACTCGTGTAACGCAATGTAAATTGTCTTTGGTCCTTGACATCAAGCAATGGAAAAAAATTAACAAAGTTTAATTGTTTGATTTCGAGGCTTTTGGCTTCTTTATATGTGTGTATTTTATGTCTTTTTTTTGTAATATGCGTTTAGTTTGTGCAGAATAAACATTTTTTTCTTTCTTTCTTTTCCTGACCTCTCCCTCTTTTCAGATATTTTTGTAGTATTTACACCAACACTATTCTGGAATTAATTTTTTCACAATCTATCAATACCTAAGATCTAAAAGGAAATCCCCTAGCAAACTTGTAGTAACGTGTAACCTCATTTCGTATTGTGTCGTATTCCGGGCGCGTGCGCGTCGGGTGTTAGTCGCAAGTAATATTATTTATTACGCGCCTACCGATACTCGATATATTACTCAGAAAATTTATGCTATTGGTTACGAGTTTTCTTTGAGTTTTATGAAGGAAAAACCAAGGTTATTTTTACACAGAAGTTATTTATCTATTGGGAAGTAAAGCTAATTGGGGCCGGGAGTCGTCGCGCGGCTCCCGACGCCCGGAGCGTCTCCCGCGGCGGCTGGGACGGGAGGCTCTCTCCCTGAGCCGTCCCGCCACCTCCTTCGCTAGCATGACCACCACCACCACCACCACCACCGCCACCGTAGGCGCCACCGTAGGCGCGGGCCTGCGGGCGGAGAGTAATGGGTAGCTCACCGTCCGATCAGGACCAGGCCCGTGCCGGACGGCGCGTACGTGTTCCACGCGCGCCTCAAAGAGATGTCAGCATCGAGGAGGGGCCCCATAGGGCCGAAGCCTGCCGGGTCAGCGGGATTGTCCGAAAGGGTTACCGCTGGCCCGGAACATAAAGGGCTAAGGAAGGAACACGGGTGGGTTTTAGTCAGTAAGAGTCTGACACTCCCTTCCGCTCCACCCAGAGCGGGAGGGGTCATTTGATGATTTCCCATCCGCAAAAAAAAAAAAAAAAAAAGCTAATTGGGGCCCGTGACAAAAATAATAACAGCCGCACAAATCGATCGATCAGGTTAAGCTACGCTTGCCGCGGTTGGTCTGTGTATGGGTGGGTGACCATCTTTACATACCGAGACCCTTCCGTGCCCGGGAAAGCATGTTAAGCCGTTGGTCATTGTCATTCGTGGATCTTTGACAGTTGTTACGGGTCGTCAGGACCCCGAAAGTCTGACAACCATTCTTACGGCTTACCAAGGGGTATAGTATTACCCAGTAACTGGGTTGTGGAGGTCAGATAGGCAGTCGCTCCATTTTAAGTACTGGTATTTAGCTGCATCCGGTTAGACTGGAAGCCGACCCCAACATAGTTGGGAAAAGGCTAGGCAGATGTTGATGTTGGGGTGTATTTTATATACCGGGATATTCCCACGGGATCGACACTTACGCGGGTAAAACCGCGGGGCGCAGCTAGTTGATTATAACTCTGTAAAGTCATATTAGTTACGGTCGCTAATCTTATTTTAATCAACATACAACATGACACTGACCTGCAAATTGCAAAAAAGATAAATAATTTTGAATGTCGCGGACTACCAAGTCCATTCTATCTTGCTCAGATTGAAAAATCCACCTCGTTGGTAATTTCTTTCAAGTCAAAGTAATAATAGAGTTCACCACAAAGACGGGGATGTATTTACTTTTGAAACTACTCTTCCGAAGTACGGTTTTATCTTGGCGCCAAACAAACCGCTAGCAAAAGGGATGAATGATGATGAAAAGGATTCTAAGAAGGCATAGAGGATTCCTTCGTGGTTAAGGGTATTAATGAATTTTGGTTGTATAATGTTTTAGTTTAAACTGATACATGTTGGGTTGGGTTATGTGGTGTGACGGAGCACTTAAAGGAAATACACTTTATTATTTAATTTGAAAAACAATGAATAATAATGTGTAATTTTTATGTGTATGTCAGTTTTTATCCGATAACTCCAAAACAAATGATGGGTCTTAAACACTGACCTGTAATTATACACTTGTACTATAGAGGTCAGTGGTCTTAACACAAAGCTTTGACACTTTTTCAACACGTTGGTCTAATGTCAAATTATTACGTCAAATTCATAATTATTTATGTAATGTTCAACAGTTGTTTAGCTTGAACAACAGAAAAACACGGTTTTGTGGAACTAAGAGTTTAGCAACAAGATAGGAGTATTGCGTATCCCATGGGCTTTCTAACTGGCGAAACGTGCACAGATCTGCACAACTTCCCGTGTAATACAATGTGGAGACAACAATGCGACAATAAAGGAAGACACTGACAATACTAATGCTCCATTTACACTCCTATTTAGAAACTATCAAATAAATCCGAACATCGAAATAAAAGAACCGGCCAAGTTCGTGTTCCAAGTGCGAACACGAACTTGGCCGGTTCTTTTATTTCGATCGGTCGGTTTTTTTTTGTTGGAATGAATTTATCCCAAGAACAAACTTATCATTGTAGTTGAAAATCATGTTCCCCATTGCCCCCACACGCAACTGCAAATTTAAGTTGGTTCGTAAACTTGTAAAGCCTACTTAGCTGTGATAGTTTTCCTTTTAACTTCGTTATATGTCCCCTTTAAATCACTTTTAACCTTCTAAGGTATGTAAAAGAATACTTAAAAAAAAAAAAAAATTATCCAGTTGCAAGTTTGTGTATATTTTTCAGAAACATATCAAAACAAAGCTTGTAATACTACTACCGTAATTTTTTTCGCATATCCAAAAACAACCATTTAGCTGGCAGGGGGGGGGGACACTTGACAAACAAAAATTTGCACTTTAAAGCTTAATATTTCACAAACGGATCCCTGAATCGAAAAATTGTTTTCACAAACACGCAATATTTTTGAAAGACCTATCTAACGATATTCCACACCATGAGGGACCATAATTTTTTTTTTTTTTTAAGGTTTTATTTTACCACTTTGTCAGTGTGATTAATATGTATATCCATACCAAATTATAGCTTTCTAGTACTAAGAGTCTGAGCTAAGCTGCGGACGGACAGACATGGCGAAACTATGAGGGTTCCTTGTTGACTAAGGAACCGTATAAAGCGATTTTTTCAAACAAAATAAATAGCTGTGATGCCCTACTATGTATGGGTTTTACTGATCACCCAACTAGCTATTGTGACTAAAATATTGGATATATTTGATTGATTTTTTGTATGCAGACTGGGAACGTCGTTAGTTACATTGTCATTAGTTGGTGCGCTTCCCTGGTGCGCAAGGTGTGGGGCGGCTCCAACAGTGTCTTAAACATGGTTGCGAGTCGCCTTGACTGTGTTTACGTGGGTCACTGTTGTGCCGTCTCTCATGGGATGTCGCAACGGTGACCAACCGTTATTTCTTATGTTTTTGTTAAGTGTCTGTGCTTATTAACATAGTCGTAAGTTATACTAACAATCTTGTTTGATTTTGAGTCTTGGTTACTTTAATAAAGAAAAATTCTATTCTATATACGAAGTTTAATATTGTCGCAATGTCGTTTCCACCTTGTATAAGCTTGAAAATGAAATTCCTCGTGGACATTGTACATTGGAGTTCAGATAGCAATCACCGATCGTGTTTTATCTTTTCATCGCTCAAGAACGTGTGCACTCTGATTAGCGCTCAGACTTTGTCATAGAAACTCAATGAAATAAGCCATTGGTTATTCAGAAGCCTAATTAATTACCTATTTAAAAAAAAATCATAATAATCATAATCAGCCTATAACGTTCCCACTGCTGGGACACAGGCCTCCTCTCGGTGAGAGGGAGTGGGCCGTAATCCACCGCGCGGGCCCAGTGCGGATTGGCAGATGTCACATGTCTTCGAATTTTTGGTTCTAGGACATGCCGGTTTCCTCACGATGTTTTCCTTCACCGTTTTGAGAGCAGTGGTGATGAAATAATTTACACAAAGTAAAGCGCCTGACTGGGTTCGAACCTACGACCTACAACTCGTAAGTCGCGGCCGTTACCACTTGGCCACCACTGCTCTCGTAAAAAAAATACAATATCCTAACTTAACTAAAACTATTAAGAAACTAAAATATGGCGTCGAAAAATTCTTCCGCATTGCTGGTAATGTTGGGTACATTACCAGTCGACAGAGACTGGCGGCATTGCCACGTTGTATGGCAATGCTTAGCATCTGGCTATTATTTATAATTGAAGGCCGATTTTTCAATTGACATAATTATCACTTCTATTTTAGGAATAAAAATGGCGGGTTGATGGTTCGTATAATACCTACATACTAACTTAAGTCGAATTGCCAGATTTATCCCTTCAGATAAAAGTTAACCATTGAAAAAAGCCCTACCTAAGTAAAATTGCTTTTGATTTTCACAGATTATTTTTTCACAGAAATTTGCTTTTGATTTTGACAGAAATTTTATTTCCTCTAACAAAATCCAAATAGTTTATCAAAAGACTGGCGATTTTTTACGGTTTTCAAAAAAGAGAATGTCGTGCGTATTGAATGCATTTTTTGCGAGTGTCCGTGTCACCTTTTTCGCTATTTTGAAGTTCGAATTTTGAATTTCACGCAGAGCGAAAGCCATTTTAATTTTGCGGTGTTTGGTAACCGACTTTTGGCGGCATATTTTGTCATGTTGGCACGAGTTATGCTGGGATTTGTGGTAAAAAGATTGGCTGGGCAGCAAAATTGGTAGTGTGGTTGACCACTCAGGGTTTGACTGTGCATGGGCAATGTAATGTACCTACCTTTCTTATAAGTGAATTTGTTAAGAAACGTATTGTTTTTTTATTTATTTATTTAAAATCTGTATTAACATTAGGTAACTTACATAAAGTCTACCAAACTGCAAAACAGTTCGTCGGCAATTGTTCTCGTCTAGCAATAGATTACTGAATTTTGTAAAGGGAGTTTGTTGCGCTACTTCTTCTCCTCAGCGAAAGCACTAGGAAGTGGTGGAGGGCGGGCGTTTTGGGGAACTGTCTTTTGTAATTTCGACTTTTGAAAAGTGCTGATGCTCAGCCTAGTTTAAATAAATGACTTTTGATTTGATTTATTCTAAGTAAATAAACTATAGTGAATCCAGCTATAGCTGGGATAATGGATAATGGTGCATCCCTTCGTGAGATACAAATACAACAACAACAACTTGTAACAGGAGTGTTATCGCGGGGTTAGAAGACATCAGCACGATTGTGTCTTTATTTTCTGCAAGTTTTTCAACTATATTAATCGCATAATGCAACATTATATTAGACTAGCAGCGCCCCGCAGTTTCACCCGCATAAGTGTCGATCCCGTGGGAATATCGGGTTAAAAACTATCCTATGTCCTTCCCCGGAATGCAATCTCTCTCTGCCAAATTTTATCGAAATCCGTTCAGTGGTTTAGGCACATACAGACAGACAGAGTTACTTTCGAATTTATAATATTAGTGTGGATTTAGAGCAGATTTTTCAATCATCTGATAACTTTATTCGAGGAATAATTCTGAAATTTTGACAGTTATTTCATACAAAAATTGTCAAACGTAAATGTTATTCCCCGAATAAAAGTTATTATATGGCGATGGAAAAATCAGCTCTAAGTTAGGTAAGTACAACACTATAGACAGTTTTCTTTTATCAAAACATATTTATTTTATTTAACTTTAAAATAAACTCCAAGATTTTCAACATTGTAGGTTACGAAGAAGTTAAAAATAAGTAAATAACTTTTCATTGTGTTCTTATAAAATGCGAAATAAACACGTAAGCTGCTTTGCTTCCTACGCTCCTTGTAAAGGTCATATACTCGTAGCTTGCAGATATTTATAAATTTGAGATCTTATATGAGCGTTTACGCGGTACGGCATTTCATACAAACTTTAAAGCCCTTATTTTTCGAAATGAATGAACCGATTTTAATGAAACTTCATACGCATAAGCAGGATACAAAGGTCTAAAAAGTTAGTAGAGAACATTTTCAAAAAATAGTGTTACAGCCAAATAAGACCGATTTTAAAATTTCTATAGAAACAGAGATTTCCAGCTATCTTAAATAAGACATTTAGAAAATGTTCTCATGCATGTAAGCCCCAGCGTGTCTCCAAGCAAGTGTTCTTTCCGCCAAGCGAGCGAGAACTCTCTTTGATAGCTCTTGTCGCTGCGACACACGAGGACTCGCTGGCGATGTGAATCAGCGATCAATCACACTATCATACTTAATATTATAAAGGCGAAAGTTTGTGAGTGTGTTTGAAAGTGTGTGTTTATAATATTTTTGATACTTCTTCACGCTCAAACGGCTGAACCAATTTTGATAAAATTTTGTGTGGATGTAGCTGACACCCTGGATTAACATACAGCGTGTTACGGAAAGGGTATATCCATAAAAACGGGTTGAAGAGTGTATATGGTCCAGAATCTCTGTACAAAGTTTCAGCTCAAAAGCAATAACTTTGAAAATGCTTAATATTTTTTTTATTTCGATAGTTTATTAAATTAAAATCATAACAAACGTGTCACAGCACTACGTGGGTCATTAACATTATCCATTACGTGTCTGTGCGCCTAGCACACACGCACATCACGGCGCTGCAACGGCGGCGGAAAACAAATCTTTTACCGAGGTGTTCTTTTGTGTGTAGTTTATTGACACCGATCAGCTGACTTGGTCTAGTGATGTGTAGAATTCAATTGCAAGCATAATTGATTTTTAGTTAAATGTTTCTTAACTTTATAATTATGTAGGTATAGGCATTAAAAAATGTTGTCATGTAGTTCATTATCACCAAAGGAATCAGTGTGTTTGATATGTCCATACCCTTTACGTAACACGCTGTATAGGCTACTTTTTATCCCGATATTCCTACGGGATCGACATTTACGCGGGTGAAACCACGGGGCGCAGCTAGTAATATTATATTGGCGAAAGTTTGTGAGTGTGTGCGGCGGTGTGTGTGTGTGTTTATATGTTTGTTACTTCTTCACGCTCAAACGGCGGGACCAATTTTGATAAAATTTTGTATGGAGGTAGCTGACACCCTGGATTAACATATAGGCTACTTTTTATTCCGATATTCCCACGGGATTGACATTCATGCGGGTGAAACCGCGGGGCGCAATATATGTAGGTATCTCTTTTACTTACACGGGACCAACAATCTTATGTACGTTTCGAGAAAGCCGCTTCCTCATCGGCGATGAGGCAGGCAGGATCCATATCAAATGATCGCTTATAAATATTAGGACACGGGGTAAGTATA
Organism: Oligia strigilis; assembly: GCA_951800025.1. Taxonomy (NCBI): domain Eukaryota; kingdom Metazoa; phylum Arthropoda; class Insecta; order Lepidoptera; family Noctuidae; genus Oligia; species Oligia strigilis. Next base: position 14,508,911 of record OX637560.1, on the reverse strand, counting down.
GGATAATATTATATATTATGATGTGTTATAAAAGTATTACTGTTAATTTCAGAACGCGGTTTGAGAAAACTTGTTATGTAAAAATCTTTTATGGCACTTGCGGGGTGATTTAGAGGTGAAATGGGGTGAGGAAAAGCTTGGAGAGGCTTTGAATTCCGTGTTTTTTTTTTGTACTTTGTTATTCGTGTGAATTAAGTTTCGAAAACATGTGACATCCTGCAACCCGCACTGTGCTGGTGTGCCTACAAAGAGGAATGAGGTTTGAAGATTTTTATATGGAACCTAGCATACCTGCAGTCACGCCATTTTGAAAATGGCGGCCACTTATCATCATCATCTGCCTAGCCTTTTCCCAACTATGTTGGGGTCGGCTTCCAGTCTAACCGGATGCATAGTACCAGTATTTTACCTACATGGAGCGACTGCCTATCTGACCTCCACAACCCAGTTACTGGGTAATAAGATACCCCTTAGTAAGACTGGTTGTCAGTCTTTCGGGCTTCTGATAACCCGTAACGACGGTCAAAGATCCCCAAATGGTAGCCGGGACCAACGGCTTTATGTGCTTTACGAGGCATGGGGGTACATGATCACCCATCTCCGGACTAACCCATCAACCGTAGCTTAACTTAATCGAACGACCCGTGCGGCTGTTATAACTCAGCCAAAAGCCCCTCAGGCTTCACCTTCATAGTCCTTCTAGGTTTTAGTTATGTTAAAAATTTATAATTTAACCCGTAGTCTGTCGGAACACTACACGAGACACAATGGCTTTTTAATTGTTTCTGTAATTACGACATACAACCGGTTAATGAATTTATTTGAAAAAAGCGCGATCTTCACAAGTTATTTCAAGTGTAGAAGTACTGCCTTCACTAAGTATACAGTACATTTGATATTTTAGTTCAAAAATATCAGATTTGAATAGGTACGTGAGCACTCGTTCCTATTTGAATAAGTCCATACGAATTAGGTGGAAAGCTAGGCACGGGCAAACTGAGTTCCATCAAAATTGCGGATGGGTAATATAAATATTAGAGCAGGTAATATAAAATATACTTTTGTTACTTACTGAAAATATTGGTATGAAAGCTACTGTATAGAAAACCACTACTGCCTGGTTTCTGTGGTCTGAAAACCGTGTGTTGTGCTTACTTGTAACATGTTAAATGCCTAAAACTGAATTTCAATACCATTACATATTTTAAAATCTTAAAACTCTCGTAGGTGAACATCAAGCTACTACAATCTGTCAAATTTCTTTAATAGATCTTCAACTTTATCGCTAAAGCATAAGGTTCAAAGTTGATTGGGAAAACTTTACAGTTTCGGGTAGCTTGACGTGCTGGCAACTGTACAGTCACGAGCATAAGTATGTATACACTTGGCTTTATTCAAAGGCGATTTTCTCCTTAATTTTTTGATGAAATTGTATGTTATTACGAACATAGTACTTTCGAACCCATAGGTTTATGTAAAGTGTCGTATTTCAACTTTGCATTCGTTATTTCGTGAAAAAATCGCAATTGAAAGTTGCCAAGTGTTAACATATTAGTGCTCGTGACTGTACCTACGTAGAAATCTGTACGGTTGTGTACTCTGTGGTATACTTTACTTTCGTAAAGTAAATCGAGCGAACTGCGGTTGGAGCACTTCTCGAGTCGGTTGTATGCCTGTACATATTATGTATACTATATGTAGGTATGTAGCTCGATGGTGTAGAGGTTTTACTAGTAACTAGGTATAAGGTAGGTACAGTTAACAGCAAAAGTAGATGATCAAAGTCAGAAATTCAATACTAATGAATGAGTTCGCGTCAGAACTGTGTAGCGTCGAAGTGATTCAAAAGTATTCTACGTAGTAAGTATTCTAAGTAGTAGCACTTCGTTCATTAGTATTGAATTTCTGATTTTGATCATCTACTTTTGCTGTTGACTGTACCTACGTGTTTCAAGCTTTAGTGATTGTATTACGGATTTTTATTCAGTTACTTTAGTAGGAGTGTGTGAGGGGCCCGTGGCTAAATAATAACAGCCGCACAGGTCGATCGATCAGGTTAAGCTACGCTTGCCGAGGTTGGTCTGTGGGTGGACCATCTTTACATACCGTGACCCCTCCGTGCCTCGGAAAGCACGTTAAGCCGTTGGTCTCGGCTGTCATTCGTGGATCTTTGACAGTCGTTACGGGTGGTTAGAAGCCCTAAAGTCTGATAACCAGTCTTACCAAGGGGTATCGTATAACCCAGTAACTGAATTGTGGAGGTCAGATAGGCAGTCGCTCCATGTAAAATACTGGTATTCAGTTGCATCCGGTTAGACTGGAAGCCGCCCCATCATAGTTGGGAAAAAGGCTAGGCAGATGATGAAGTGTCGATCCCATGGGAATATTGGGATAAAAACTATCCTATGTCCTTCCCAAGGATGCAATCTATCTCTCTGCCAAATTTTATCGAAATCTGTTCAGTGGTTTAGGCGTGAAAAGGTAACATACAGACAGACAGAGTTACTTTCGAATTTATAATATTAGTATGGAGTTAGAGCAGATTTTTTAATCATCTGATAACTTTATTCGAGGAATAATTCTGAAATTTTGACAATTATTTCATATTACCCAATAACTGGGTTGTGGAGGTCAGATAGGCAGTCGCTCCATGTAAAATACTGGTATTCAGCTTCATCCGGTTAGACTGGAAGCCGACCTCAACATAGTTGGGAAAAGGCTAGGCAGATGATGACTTTAGTGGGAGTGTTACACATAAACATAGAGCTTTCTCTTTTAGTCGGTAAGTAGACATCACATATTATCGCCAAGTGCTACGATCCTAATAAAATTATTATTTTTGGTTCTAAATATTTTTTTTAGATTCATGAACATTTAAAAAAAAATCGAATCGAGTCGTTTCAAAATTCTTTTCAAATAAAAATAGCTTGTTTTTGTCATAATGACCCCTTGTTTCGTACCTCGACTTATTTTCGAAGTGTAAACGAACCCTCCTGAACTCTAGTGTAAGCTTCTTAGATACATAAATGAATATTGAAAAAGCTTGAAGGACTTCAGTTGAGTTTACCTTGGCGTTTAGTGATGTGAATAGCGCTATAAGTACATTAATATCGATATTTACATTATTTATATTGTTTAATAGGCGTGCCACGTGTACCTACACGTGTATTGTAAAATGTCAATGCCAAGTAAAATACCTATTTGACATCATACATCGATGTTGAATAGAAACTACACGATAGGTTCCGTTGAGAACCAGCAGCAGGCACTAAAGATACTAATCTGACATTTAAGTCTTTTGTGTTTGCGTGTTTTTAGTATAGAAATTTGACATTATACCTGTCAAATTAGTATCTGAGTTTAAATAAAAAAAGAACTTCAGTTGTCTGGCATTTTTGCTGAACTGACGCAACCGTAAGGCATATATCACTCTTACTATAATTAAGGTTTTTCTTTTATTTTTGTTATTGTATTGTGTAGCTTAGTCTGGGTCGCATCAATTATTATTTTTTTAATATGAAATCAAAATTATTCTCAAAATTAGCGGGTATTGTTAAATGCGTCGAAATGGGCAGAACATCAATCAGCGATCACCAGAGATTATTACATAAAATTGTAGTGTTAAGACACAATCCGCCATTTTTTTTTTCTTTCTTTTAAAAAACGATGATGATGGCATTCAAATATTTAATACATGAAGTAGGTATGTAGTAACAACATAGGTATAGGTAATAGGTGATACGGGCTGGTGTCCACAACTCCACTTCAATGCGCGTATTTTGCGTACAATTATAAGTAGGTATTTTATTTAAGAACATACAGTAGTAATATACTAATACCGTAGTTAACTAAATCAACAAAGGAGCATTAATAATTAAAAACATTATTACAATGCATTCCTGAAGTGGTAGGACTGACAAGATTTTTTATTCAAAAATTCGCCTACAGAATAAGAACTATTCCCTACCCTACTACAAGTATGTATTTCCTTCAGCTGTCATTGTAAATCCCACATTAATTCAGCATTCAGTAGGTACATTTAACATATTCTGTTGCAAATTGCATGCGCAAAAATAAAAAAGCGTCAACAAAATACAATTTCCAAACATCGATAAACCGCAACCGCCATAGGTAACATCCCTAGCTGGCGCCAACTAGTCGACAGGAGCCTCAGACGGCGGACGAGCGATCCCAACTCAACAGGAAAGACGGTATTGATCACAACGTGTCCTGTCATTACTTTAATATGTTTTGTTTTGTTTTGCTAACGTAACATTGCGTTTGAGAATAACAGCGAGGAGAAATGTGAATGATCTTGTAAACTAACCAGTTACCAAAGTTAGAACAATCTTAAGGCCAATTCTTATAAATTACGGACCGTAATTGGTTAAAAATATGACTCTTGTATGTTTACCAATAATGAAGCAAAGACCTCATAGCTTTGTATAGTAGACCCTGCCATATGGAAGTAGCTATCTCAGGTAAAATTAGCTTACGAATCTTTTTATATGCCCAGTTTGACAGTAAAAAATGCTACCTTTGATAAGCAAAACGATTTGTTTTTAAACCACTTCAAAATAGGAGGTTCTGTATTCGACTGTATGTATGTATGTGTTTGTATGTGCGCGATTTTCTCAAAAACTAATGAACCAATTTTGATAATTCTTTCATTAATGTGATCTACATACTTTCAGGAAGGTTTTAGTTTATAATACATTTGGTAATTATTCATATGTACGAAGTTAAATACGTAAATGTACTGCATCTCCGGCATTTCTATGTGAATTTTGATGATTCTTCTGGTCGGTGTCTTCACTTCTTCAATGCACTAGTGTTAATTGTATTTATATGGGGTAGGTACAACTAAAAAGTGAAAAATAAAAACTTTTTTACAAAAAAAACAACCGACTTCAAAAAATGGTTGCCTGTAAAGTCGGTTTTACGGGCGAAGATTTTACGTGACAACGTCTTTTTCTCGGTAGAATATTTATTGATATGAATATAATTAAATTGCACAATAGGAACAAGGAATTAAATGAAAATAAGAACGTAACGTTACCGAGCGTTACACTTTTTCATAAGTGACTCCCAGCCGCAACCTAATTTAAGACGTTGTCACGTCAAAAAAAAACACTACAAGTGATAAATAACTTTAATTTCGGAAGTCGGTGTCAAAAAACGAAAATGCGAAACCAACGACACCGACTTCCGAAATTAATAGTACATTAATGCACACGCGTTTCATACGACGTTTTTCAACACACTTGCGAGGAAAAAAAAACAGACTTGTATTGTTAAATATTAACTTGTATGGAAAATGGCGCGCTGGTTTTGTTTTCCCGCGCGCCGTGCTAGCCAGCACTAGCGATACGCGCGCAACATTGACTCATTTTAAATATATTAATCTATGGCACAGACAAAACCGCTAAACAGCGTATAGAAAAAATATAATAAACACAAACCTGAAAATTGCAAAAAACCTAAGAATTTCGCGGTCTACCACTGCGCATTCACCTTAAATTGTCTGTGGTCCCCTGCGAGTTCATTTTGCGACCAAGGACAATACAGACTATTTAAAAAAAAATTGAAATACAGCCCGCGGATTTTTTCTTTTGGCATGAAGTCTCTTTGGGCGCTTTCCGAATTAGCTTTATTCGCTCACATCACAGCGCTCACATCATCTCCATGGACGTAATATTACGCCCATGCATCATCTCACATGCGTTCCGATTTAGATATTACTATTATGACTGCTGAGAGCTGGCAACAATTCGGAACACTCGTGAACGCGCTCACATGACAGTGCTTACACAATGTAAAAAAGATATTATTACAGTATTTCTTTGTATAAACACCACATTTCTTCTTCAGTTCTTGGTTAGGTGGCGACTGTCAGCCAGAAGCACAATTTCAAAATGCCACGTTAGTTTAAAGATGATGCAACTCAAAACAAAACACACACTGACACAACCTCATACACACACTGTCATTTTTGACAGCGCTCACGGTGATATTATTCTAGGGCATGGTCGGCATTATCGCAAGATGGCGAATGTCATGACGTCATCTATGACGATTCACGGGACATCGTTATCGTTATCGCGCTCACGCTAATTCGGTTATTTCCCAATTCGGAACACATCGATTATTTCCCAATTCGGAACGCAGGGTTTGATGAGATTAAAAAGCGCGCGTCTCCGACTAGTATTAGTAAATAGTTATCTGTATTCTGTGGTATTACAGAACATGTGGATTAAAGTAAAGAAAAAGCACGCGTTCGTAATACACTCCATTATGGACCTAAAATCGGTTCAATAAGAGCCACTTTACGAGCAAGTGTGTTGAAAAGTTATTTATCACTTTGACTGGCCAATTCTTCCCTTGCTTTGGTAGGGCTAACGCCCGCCGGCACGCTCGTTCCATCATAGACCTCATCCATCGCTTTCCATCAGGCGTAATCGAGGTCAAGAGCGCCCCCAATTCAGAAAAAAAAAGAGGCGTTTGCCCAGCGCTGGGGCATTACGGGCTAAATAGATAGGTATACAGTGTGAGTCTTCATATATCGAAATGAGGGAAACTAAGTTTAATTTTATCGACGGAAAAAATATTAAAAAAAAAAAAAAAAAATTTTTTGTAGAATTTTTAAAAATTTTTTTTTGCTGCTGTGACCCCTGTGGAAACAATCGCCCCTCAATTGAGAATTAAGGTATTTTTTTAGCAAAAATCTGATATTTTTTCATCAATTTTTACAATAATTGTAAATTACTAGATAAAAGCCCCGATTACCTACCCTTTTTGATTACTTTAAATTATTCTCCATCGTATCAGATTTCTAAACGTAAAAATACCATGTTTATAACTCAATCACAACATTTCCTATCAACTGTTAAAGAAAGGCCTTGCAATCACCATACTTATGCAGGTAAAGAACCTTATAAATATTTTTTTATTTTTTCAAATATTTTTTCCGTCGATAAAATTAAGCTATGTTTCCCTCATTTCGTTATGTGCACATTATGAAGACTCACACTGTATTATGGTAACAAATATTAGAATGTTATAAATGAGTGTTTTGTACCTGAATGCATAATTATATTCATTCATGCAGACAATTTGGGAATATAATTTCCTATTGTCCTGAGATTGCATGTCTAGTTAGATTTCTATGAAACACATTTCAAAATTTATATTAATCTTAAAACTTTTTCAATCATTGTGATGTTCTTAGCGACCCCCTACCAGGCGCCGAGAAGTCGGCAGGAGGTGTTGGCGGGTACGATCCCGAGTCAACAGTAACGTGGCATTATTGATCTTGCTAATGTTCCCTCTTCGGGCCCTTCGCGGCGTTCGCGGTTTCAAAGTTATTTTCTGTTTTTCATCTTAAGAGTAAACTAGTCGCGAGCTCGAACTCACTGGTGGTCATGGCCAAAAAGCACGCTGTATCACCAGGGTTCGTGTCCGACAGAGCTAGTATCAGTGATGAGCAGTGAGACGTTGGTCTACACGCACGTCCAGTTCTAACGCACAGAAACACCGTTCCGAACTGAGAAGCGCGTAAAAAAATACGAAAAGTGCTTCGGAAAATCAAGTTTTATGAAAAAACCACTGCATAAATCAATTACAAATAAAGTTTATTGAACTCTTCGATAACTGACCTTTGTCGGTACCTACGGAATTGGTTTTTGGTTTCTTGGTGTTTTTTTTTTTATAATATCTAAGGTGACGATATTAACTTGCTCTTTATAACGTCATTGGGGACGGAAATTTAAAAGTGTCTTAATATCCATACTATTATTATTAATTCGAAAGTAACTCTGTCTGTCTGTCTGTATGTTATCTTTTCACGCCTAAACCACTGAACGGATTTCGATAAAATTTGGCAGAGAGATAGATTGCATCCCGGGGAAGGACATAGAATAGTTTTAATCGACATACCTCTCGGGCGAAGTCGCGGGTGGAAGCTAGTATTTCCATACATTCCCTGTGTTATCGCGATACCATGGACGTCCACGCCCAATTTCATCAATTTCCAAAAATTTCGACGTTAATTTAATTAAAACAATTTTTAAACATTATTATGAGATTTTCACAACAATACCATCATAAAATTACCTACTGTTAATCCCTAATACACATTCATTATGAACGGTATAAGACTTAGTACACAATTAACATCAGCCAAAAGATTTAAGCTCTTAATTAAATTCTGAATTAATTTATTTCCGCGATAAGCGTTTTAACGCTCTTATAATTTCGGGCATTAAATTTTATGCAGAGTTGTCAGCGGCAGTGACCTTCGCGGCTCAGTGGTACCGCGAGATGAGTCTATTTCTCACTTCAAACTCAAACTCAAAGCATTTATTTCAAATAAAACATTTTCAGGCACTTTTGAATTGTCAAGAAGTCGGTCAGTCAGAAAATATGAAGCTAGTTGCACATTCCAAAGGTACCTATGGAGAAGAACAGGCAAGAAACTCCATGGACACTCTTTTAAAATACATTATGTGAAACACAAAAAACAAAAAAAAAGGGCAAGGTTGCTCAACGCTGTATGGAGCGGGCTACACTCGGAGTTTCTTTAAAGGATGAAATCTGAAATGAAATTATCCGGAAGAAAATCGGAGTTATCGAAATATCTTGCAGAGTAAGCAAGCTGAAGTGGCACTGGGCGCGCCATGTTTATCGAAGGACCGATGGCCGAATGAGAGTCCTGAAGTGGAGACCGCATATCGGCCAGCGTAGCGTGGATCGCCCCCCAGCTAGATGAACCGACAACCTTAGGAAGGTGGCTGGAACTGACTGCTTGCGGAGGAAAGGGTGTTGTGACGCAGCCTGGGACAGGCGTATGTCCAGCAGCGGACTGGATAGGCTGAACTGATTTATACCTAGTCTATATGGTTTCAACGTTTCAATTCATATGTACTTTCGGAGTTTATTTTGGACATTACTGACGTACACATCGAGACCCCTCAGTGCCTCGGAAAGCACGTTAAGTTGTTGGTCCCGGCTGTCATTCGTAGATCTTTGATAGACGTTAAAAAAGGTATTAGCGTCAATCGTCGAGCAAAAAAGGGTATCAGAAGGATCAGGAGGTCAGGTAGACAGTCGCTCTCCATGTAAATTGCTGGTATTCAGCTGCAGTCAGGCTTAGGGGTTAGGGTGAAAAGTCTAGGCAGATGATGGTTCTGATGGCATATAGGCACGGTTTATTCTACTTGCTAATCTCATAGATTGAAATCCCTCAATATTAGTGATGCTCTTGCATTACTCGCATCTGGCGTATTCCCGCAATCTACGGTAAAACTATCTAGTGTATCTTTTCCCAAGGTCAAACAAAATGAGAAAGGCTACATTCCCATTTTTCAAGTAAATCTTACAGTCGGCCATCAACAAACGCGATGAGAGAATACATAGAAGACTAGAGTAACCAAGTAAAAATAAAGTAGAATCGCGGAGTTGAGTCGGGATGTACATTTCGTACAACCACTCTACCACAAAATAGAAAGTGTAGGTACAGAAGGGTGGCTTCAACGTCGAGTGACAACACACACACACATAGATGCGTACGTACAGAGATCAGGTAAAAAATAATTTGTTTTGTTTTAAAGAAGTATTTGTTTCGTTTTGTATAAAAACAGCTACAAAACATTATAGTTTAAAGAAGATTTAGTTGGTTTTGTGTGATTAAAAATATAATATATTATTTTGTGATTTTTGTATATTTTATTTCATCTTTAAGTACTTCGTTTTTAGAAGACATTGTGAAAAATGTCAACTGCAGCCGCTAATTGTTAAATAATTACCTATACTGACTGAACGCTTTCTAAAGAATCTATACTCATATTATAAATTCGACTGTCTGTATGTAATCTTTTCACGCATAAACCACTGAACGGATTTCGATAAAATTTGGCAAAGACATAGATTGCATCCCTGGGAAGGATATAGGATAGTTTTTATCTCGATATTTCCACGGGATCGACACTTATGCGGGTGAAACCGCGGGGCGCAGCTAGTAAATAAATAAATCTTAGACTATCACAAACAAATGCGGTCTTGGACCCGCTGTACGTATAACGTAGACACGCTATACGTACAGCGGGTCCAAGACCGCATTTGTAAAACGAAACGCATAACAAAAATGTACGCACACATAGACATGTGTGCGTCTGCGTACATTTTCGTTTGCTGTACAGAGCCAACCTTCTATAGCTAGTTATTTCATGACTCGACTGAGAAAAGCCGAGAGGAATGAGTGAACAGAATAAAGTAGATTGGCGCTGCTGGTCTGCGGCTGATTGTAAAGGATTGGGTTACATACTGCAAATGTTTGTATTTGTTTAGCAAGTAGATTGGCTGAGTGTGTGTTAATTGTGGAAGGCTGTTGTTTGTTGACAGATTACAGGAATGAACTGTTTTTTTTTTAACCGACTTCTAAAAAGGAGCAGGTTCTCAATTCGGATGTTTATTCTTTTTTTTTATTCTTGCATAACTCCCTTATATATAGACGGATTTTCAAAATTCTGAAATGGTCTGAAATACAAGGTGTTGATTTGCATCCTCGTCAAATTTCAGGAGGTTGTCATAAAATACATTTTAGTACTTTAGTACTTAGTAAAGTAAAAGGCGTTTGTTTGTGTGTGAAAGCGCGGTTATAGGGCTAGTAACAGACGGGCCGCGTTTAAATACGGCTGGTTCACACTTACGGATTTCCGTAAATAAGAAAAAAAAAATCCTACCCATTTTATTGATGATTTGGGTCGAGAATCATTAGCATAATTACGTCCTTGAATTTGACTAGGATGCAAATCAACACCTTGTAGAAACTGAGATCATAGGGGCAATTCTCGTAATTTTAAGAACGTATTGGTTGTCGCTGAGATGAGATTGTGACTAGATTTTGTACGTTTTTCGTTACGGCTATTGGTCTTCTGACTGTGAACGTTCTTAAAATAACGAGAATTGCTCCTCTGACCCTTGAATTTTGGTGATTAGCTGTAATTGAGCGCCCCGGAGACCCAAATGTCAGTCATTACAGCGATGACTTCTGGAAGCGAGAACGACAGGAATAAAACTTTTTATTACAAGGTATTTCAGTTCTAAAAATAATAAAAACTCCGTTTCATGATGGCCAATCGTCGACCGGACTTTTTGGTTTTTATAGCAGGCAAGGGATTATGTCAGAATTATTGGCAGTAAAATTGGAATTGAAAATTTAGGTTTTCTGGTCTGTAAATCGTTACAACAAAGTTGCCGAAATGTCTGTACGCGCATAACTTCCGAATGACTGCACCAAATTGGATAATTCTTATTTTGTTGTGTTTGGTATTGCCAGGACAAGGCTTGTATGAAAGACACAGGCCTCCTCTCGGTGAGAGGGAGTGGGCCGTAATCCACCACTCGGGCCCCGTGCAGGTTGGCAGATGTCACATGTCTTCGAGTTTTTGGTTCTAGGACATACCGGTTTCCTCACGATGTTTTCCTTCACCGTTTTGAGAGCAGTGGTGGTGAAATAATTTACACAAAGTAAAGCGCCAGCTGTCTGGGTTCGAACCTACGATCTACAACTCGTAAGTCGCGGCCGTTGCCACTGGGCCACCACAGCTCTCGGGAGGATATTATTACCTAACTAATACATTGTTTTCTCTTGTTACAGATGGGAACATGGGCCAATCCAAAACATCGGTTGTGTTTAGAGATTCATAATAAAGAAATATATTCGTTCTACAAAAGAACGTGCAAGTGACTGTGTTCTTATTAAATTAGTATCAAAACAAAAGTGCTTAGAATTTACGAAACAACAAGTTATAAATTAAAAGTAATTTTATTAGAAAATACAATTAAAAATTAACCCAAAAATCAAAGTGATAAAGTTTAAAATTGTTTGTACGAAACGTGAATAATGAAATTGAGTGTGAGCGCATACCGCGCCCATGCGTCTGCGCATAAGAAGATCCTGACGTCGTCCTATCAGCAACACTATGGCAGCACTGCGGCGCCACCTATCTGCAATCCACAACCAACCAACTTTACACCACAGGTTAGTAAATATGTAGTTAAGAATTTATACCATTTTTAATACTAGTTACTTAATAAGTACGAATATTTGAAGAAAGCTTTAAAAATATATTTTTACGAAATATTTAAAAGGCGCCGAGAAAAACAAAATACTTAAAAAATAATTTCTTACAATATCATGTTTACATACAGTTTTAAGTTACCTTTCTAAACGGAATCTACGGACTAAATTCTATTCCATACAAAACTAATTCATAAATATTCCATAAGCAACTTCGATTTCAACGAAATCAGCAACATTTCATTTACCGACCCATATTAATATACCACTGAATAAATCAGAACCATTTTATAAATCATAAATCGTCCACTATTTAGCATCTCAATATTGCGGAATATTCAAATGGAAGGCTCCATTTGAATATTTAATTTAAAACGTCACTAGTTTTTCCGAGGAAAAGCGAGATTTTTCTTCTCTAATTTCATTTGCCATTCCGTCTGGCAGCGTGCGAATGACACTACTCAGTAAGGACTAATAATGTGTCAAAGAAATATATATTTTGAATCTGTATTTTTTTTCTGTACTTTTCGGTAAAATAGGAGTTACTGTACGTCCAAAATAGATAGGTATCTGTATTATCTTGGTTTGCATAGTATAGCCATATGTTTGCGTACTTATTACCAATCACTGAACATGCGGTAGGTTTTAATCGCTTTCTTTTCTTTTACTTTAAAAACTTGTATTTACAGTGATTTACATAAATACTTTACAGAAGCGATACTATATACTACTATTTCATTTCTTGGTTTTGTTTTTAAGTAATGTAAAACTAAGCAACTGCAATAAACCTATAACAGATAGACGTTTTATTAAAAAAAATTGTTTTACTGCAGGCTATATACAAAAATGTTAATAAATAGACAAGAAAAATAATAGCAAAGAGGTGATTTTGAGAAATATTCCCGTTTGAGCACCTATTTTAAGAGTACCTATGCATTGAGCACAAAAGATATTCCCATTTGAGCACCAATCAATATTTTACCGTGGTGCTCAAATGGGAATACCTTTGGTGCTCTAACAATAGATGCTCAAACGGGAATACTTAATTTTTAAGCCACCTGATAGCTTTCCTTATGAGATTTCACCCTATCCTCACTCACATACAGACAACATAATTATCAATCAAATCCACGTTGAAATCTTTTACTATGTGATAATAATGGGGTCTGCAGTTCTATAAAATACAGGGCTTAGTTTAGACTCCAGAAGGCCAATTCTTGTACTTAAAAAACGTTCAAATTCAAGTCGCCATCTCATCTCAGCGACAATCAATGTCAAAAATCTAGGGACATCAGACGTATTTTTGACAGATTGAGTCTGAGATCAGACTCTGAACCTTCTTAAAATTACGGGAATTGCTCCTCTGATCTCCCAGAAATTACAAAATATTGATAAAATACCTATCTATTTAATTGATAAAATACCTGTCTATTTAATAACTATCATAAAAATGTAATTTGTGGAGATAAAACAAACATTATTTATTTATTTGTCCTCGAACAATTTAATTCTATTCACAGAATCCGGTACCACTTAAAAACTATCAACTCCTCCACTATTTCATATTCTACTTTGTCAATATCGATAGTCAAAAACTTGCCAGACTCGCAGTAAAGTTGCTAAGTGAGTCGACTAGTAACTTGTAACACGGGCCTGAGATTTGCCTTGTCTTGTTCTTGAGTGAACTACATCGTGCGATATTAGATTTTCTTACGTATTGTGCAACACTGTAGCAGATTTGAGCTACTATATTTTATTCTCGATTGTTTAATATAAACTTTGGCGATTATTTCATCACCACTGCTCTCAAAACGGTGAAGGAAAACATCGTGAGGAAACCGGCATGTCCTAGAACCAAAAATTCGGTGACATGTGACAGAGAGAAGGCTTGTTTCCCAGCAATTCTGAGATGCTCAAATAAATTCCAATAAGTAGTGATTGAGCCTGTTCTTACATCTCTGAATGTTTAGTCACGAAACGAGTCAAGATATAACAATAAAAACTTAAAAAAAAAATTACTTCCAAAAAAAAATACTACAAAGTGAAAAATAAATTTAATTTCGGAAGTCGGTACCTTTCGATCTGTATTTTAGTTTTTTGTCACCGACTTCTGACCACCCTACACCAATTCATATTATATACCACTACTTGATAAGTAAACAACAGTGACAGGATAATACATTGTAACATCATCAAGATACATAACAAAGTGGTTTCGTGGTGGCGGTCGTGTTGTTTGAGTGGTTTGTGGTGGTGGTGGTGGTGGCGGTGGTTTTTTAGCTGGGTTGTGGGTGGGTGTTAAAAAAGAAAGAAAGAAAGAAAAATGCGTTTATTGGTTTTTTTTTGTTAGTGTTTTTATCGAAGGTAACTCAAAAACTACCACAGCTAAGTTAATAAATTTATATCAGACCATTGCGCAAGCTTCTTCTACCAAATGAAAAAATAATTTTCAAAATCGGTCCAAAATTTACGAAAATATTGTTGATCATACTTACGGACGCAAAAACCTTCTCATGTTTTAAAGTCGGTTAAAAGTCACAATCGAACCGATAAATTCCGGTGAAGAGTACTACAAAAACCAAGATCATCCCGCGCAAACTCATTAACTAACCAAAGAATATTTGAATGAAAAAGCAATGAAATCTCATCGTATTGAATGGTAGGCTTTCAGCCTTTCAGTCATCATTCACCGAAGCACTTATGGCGCAAACGTTTGATAGATTGCTGGGACTCAAATTTCCTGTGTAGCACTTATCGTGGCTTTATTAAGAGTAACTTAATAATGTTTGTAATTATTCTGTTCTGTTCTTCTGTATTGTGTTTTTTTTTGTTTATGTTTTGTCTGGAGTTGACAATAGTGTTGATGAATGTTTGTTTCGTTTGAGTTTAAATACTTTGAAAGAAGTAATTTAGTGTTTTGGAAGTTTTTTGGAAAACAATGGAAACGGAACTTCTTTTTTAAAGCTACTAAAAACTACAATGAAAAATATTTTAGACTGGTTTTTTCTCCGGGATTTGCGCGAGTGGAGTTTGGTGATCGCCCCACAGGGATATGTTTCCGGGATAAGCAGGTCATGTTCCTTTATTTAAATTTTCATCCAAATCTGTTTAGTCGTTAAGGTCACTAAAATTTCTACAACATTAAAGACCACATAAAAAAAAAGAAAATAGCAATCTATTTCGAGAAAAAAAAATAGGTATTACATCGAATGTATCGTTTCGTAACACTTTTTCCTACGATCATGATATCAGCGGTGATAAATCGTTCGTAAGTGGGAAGATAAATTGTTCCATACATCACTTTGTAAACAAACCACTTTCAGATTACATCCCAGGAGACGTTAAATAGAAAGTTATTATGGCAGGTGAAAAAGGGTTATTTTCATTTAAGGCGATGTTGTAAATACGATTAAAACCTACTAAAATTATTAACTTCATGTAAATGTAGCATGGTGCTACGAAGTTAGCTACGCCGTAGCACCATGCTACGATTGCTACGAGAACGTAGCAAATTGAATCATGTAATTTTACGCGACAGCCTTTGAAGCTACTTCTTTTTCATATTTTATAATATGTTTACGATGTTTTGAGCTCATACGAAACTAATCTGCATTCGTGATTTATTTACCAATCCTACACAATAAAGTTCAGTTTACGCTACAATTCAAATATTTTTATAACTTTTACGATAGTGCTAGTCACTCTGAAATCAACTTAATTACCATTAAAATAAACTTGATATTTGTTTAACTTGAAATAATATTAATTTGAAACATAAGTTTGAATGGACTTTACAAACATCATTATTAGCATCAATTAGGAAAGAAAGAAACAAAAAATAACATCACGCCTATAATCCCTGAAGGGAGAGGCAGTATGCACAGTCAACAAAAGGGATAAGTATGCAGGATCGTCGGATATAATTGAAGTTTAGTAAGAAACCGATGGATGTTGACGACTGAAATTTAATTTGATAAATGAGCTGTTTGTTTTCTATTAATAAAATAAAATTTTATTCGAGAACATCCATCGGATTCTTATTAAACTTCAAATATATCCGTCGATCCTGCATACTTATCTTTTTTGTTGACTGTACCTAGTACAGCCACATTTCGCCAGTTTTGTTTAAGTCCAGTTTAATAAGGATTTATCCTATTGCAATCAAGCGCACACAAATCCAGACTCCGCGCTGCTACTGTGAAATTCCTCAGGAAAAACCCAATAACA
Source organism: Oligia strigilis (assembly GCA_951800025.1). Taxonomy (NCBI): domain Eukaryota; kingdom Metazoa; phylum Arthropoda; class Insecta; order Lepidoptera; family Noctuidae; genus Oligia; species Oligia strigilis. Next base: position 14,492,605 of record OX637560.1, on the reverse strand, counting down.
CTTTTCCTGACCTAGGGAATTGAACCCCGGACCTCATGCTCATCAATAACGTTTGTGACCACAAAACTAGAGAAAGAAAAAATATACTTACCACCTTAATAATAAACGTTGTATAGCGCTGTATAGTTACACAACGCTTTGTCTTCTTCTTTCGAAAGTCAAATTACTGACGACTGAAAGAGAGAAATCAGTGTGTAACTATTCATCTGATATAATTAAATACGTTTATTACTTAGGGGGTTTATAACACTGGCTGACGACAAAGTACTAGACTGCAAAAATACTTTAAAAAAAAACAAGTGACAGTGAAGACTCAGGAATGCCAGGGTAGCAGCAAGCGTTGACGCGAAACAAAGGAATCTGACGGCTTTCCGAAGGGAAAACGAGTGCATTTTATGAAATGGCGCTAAATTGCTCCAATTTCGTGCGAGTTCAAAGCGTAGAGTAAGCTTCAGCCACTAACTGGTACTTTTTAGTCCTTTTCTTTGGCATCTGGTTCGTTTAATTTGAAAACTGATGCTTTCACGAAATCTCTTGAGCTTGGATTTTGAAATGAATGTTGTTACATTTTTCTTTTGGTTGATGAGAAATTCTGCAAAACTTGATTAGCGTGTAGCGGAACATCATCCTCACAGATAAATAAGCACGTAGGGTATTTAACAATTATTGTGTCCTAACTAATTTTGTATATGTACCCACTATGTATTAATTTTTGCAACAGATTTTGTATATAAGACACCGACTTTTCGAAATACACACTTCACCATATTAGTACGGCTAGAATCCGTTAGATGGCGCCTGCTACGCAAAAAATATCGACCAAGATGCACAATCTGTGGTAAATGTCAAAATTTTGAAAAAAGTTACACTTTTTGGAGGTACCAGTGGCACCAAAAAACTTCCAACTAACTTAAAAGTCTAAAAGTAACAATAAAGTTAAGTATATTTGTTTTTACGGATTTACACCACCGAACTGTTGTATGTTTTCCTTGCAAACGATCACACGCGTAAGTAACAATACAGTGATAACGTATTACACTAATTTTATACGAAATATATTGGCGTTTTATTTTATATTTGCGCAGACACGAACAGCTGTTGTGTACCGTAAAGCGTCCGTGACGTCACTCACACACACAAACTTTCGCCTTTATAATATTAGTGTGATACACATAGATATCGTATTTCTAGAATGATATTAAATAAAAATAATTCTGCCTCAAAAAATCTGGACTTTACAAAATTATTATTCATACGTCCCTTAAGTGAAAACCTTGTCTTTATAAATATATTTTGTTTACTAGAAAAGTCATTGAATAAATAAATGGTTAAACTGAGTACGTGTCGAGTGAAGTCGTTTTATCCGTTTGACGGAGGTTCAACGTTATTGAATTATAAAAAGGTAAAAAAAATATTGCTAAAGAACTATCAATAAGGCAGTAAGTATTAGGCAGTAAGGGTGTTTAAGAGGGCGCTCGAGGGGGCTCGTGGCTAAATGTTAACAGCCGCAAATGTGTGTGTGTGTGTATGAGGGGAGGGGGTGTATGTGTGTGTGTCTAATAATGTATTGCGATAACTTGCATGCTTCATGTTTCCATAAATAAAGAATCTTGAATCCGCATGGGTCGATCGCAGGTTAAGCTATGCTTGTCGCGGTCGTTTCTTGGATGGGTGACCAATGACCATCTATTACATATCGTGACCTCTTTGTGCCGCGGAAATCACGTTAAGCCGTTGGATCCGGCTGTCATTCGTAGATCTTGACAGTCCTTACGGGTAGTCAGAAGCCCAAAAGTCTGATAACCAGTCTTACCTTGGTAAGACTTGGTGGACGTCGCTCCATTTAAAATACTGATATTCAGCTTCATTGACTGCCCCGTTGGTCTCGTGGTTGCAAGCGCGACTGCTGAGCGTGGGGTCCTGGGTTCGATTCCCGGGTCGGACAAAGTGTTATTGGGTTTTCCATTAGGAATTTCTTAGTAACAGTCCGAAGTTTGAAAGTTGGTGGTTTAATACCCCCGTGGCTCGGAAAGCACGTAAAGCCATTGGTCCTGCGCCTGAACTCTCCCCGGTCGTGATGGATTGCCGTCCCATTCCCATCGGACTATGAGAGTAAAGGTGAGAGTGCACCTGCGTTTGCGCACACACTTGTGCACTATAATATCTCCTGCGTACCTGGCTAATCTCCATTGAGATTGGCCACCGTGACCGAAAACGGTCGGGGAGGCTATTATTATTTAACTTCATTCGGTTAGACTGGAAGCCAACCTCAACATAGTAGGTAAAAAGTTAGGCAGATTGATTGGAGTGAAAACTTTTAGTAGAATAAGAAAAATTTGAAAGAGTTTTCTATTCAATGTTTTTTTTTTCTGTCCACATTGAAAGGCTGGTTTGGTGACAAAGCACAACTTTGTAACTTCGTTTAAAATTTTAGACGTTGATAAAATGCACTACGTGTTGGTTAGAAGACGGACCAACTCGCTATTCTCCGTGCTTGGCCAGACTGGCAGCGTGGGGCGGTGAGCAGCGCGGGTGCGGGAAAGCGCGCGATCTGCCTGTCCGCAGTCGAGCGCGGCTTCGTTCTGAGTCTTGTCGTGTCCAGTGTTTGTCAAAATATAATATGGATGAAGAAGACTTATTTCTACTAGAAAAATTTGAGAACCCCAGACCCCGCGCGGGCTGCCCGCGCACTTACTGCGGCCACTTCTATAAACGAGCTATGGTGTGAGTTGCCCGCGCCGCTCACCGCGCCCGGTTGCCCACTATGGACGCTCAAATGAAGTTCTTATGTTTGAGTACACCGCGCCGCGCCCGCCCCACGCGCGCGTTTGCAGTCTGGCCAAGAACTTAGTGTCTCCCTCCTGATGCCACTACTGTTGCCTAAATTAGGTTTAAAATCCCGTAAATATTCGTACAATGTTGTGTCTGGCGGGCTACTGCCCTATGATTCATGTCAGGCCAGTGTATATAATATGCTAGTTGTGCGGTAAACTTTGCTTGCGAGATGCAGGATTTTGCGTGACGTCAGGGACGTGTTGTTCGCATGTGGCGTTGTAGATACCGCTACATATCTATATATTTTGTTCATTTATGATAACCTCATGTTTCAGGTTCTAGGATTTTCACTTTTCTATGACAAAGTCGATTTTTTATTCTCTAATTGTCTAGTATCATATGCTTCAGGGTTACATTTTGCGTCGGTGTATTAAACTAGTATTCAGCTCAGACTGGAAGCCGACCTCAACATAGTTGGGAAAAGGCTAGGCAGATGATGATTTTGCGTCAGTGTCCCTGCCACCCGTATGTTGCTTGTACTGTTTGAACATGTGGCTACTTGTTGGAGTCAGAAGCGTTGTTCAGGTCATCAAAGGTGAACGGACATATAGGACACTCTAGCAGATGGGACATAGTCTGTTCAGGAGCACCACACTTGCACTCGTACTGTTATAAGTCTCCTTAATAGCTATTTATCAAATCCATACCAATATTATAAATGCAAAAGTGTGTCTGTCTGTTACCTCTTCACGCTTAAATCGCTGAATCGATTTAGATGAAATTTAAGGGCCTGTGCACATGCACACCACGTTTTTAAACGCGCCGTTGACACGCGTTTGGAGCGATACAGACGCGATACGCACGCGAGTCAGATACTGGCAGGCACTGCTCTGTAGGACAAAAGCGCGCCGTCGACGCAAGTTTCTAAAACGCGCGTCGACGACGCGTTAAAAAAACGTGGTGTGCACAGGCCCTTATATGGAAATAGTTTGAGTCCCGGGAAAGGACATAAGATAGTTATTATCCCGATATTGCCACGGAATCGACACCTTATGCGGGTTAAACCGCGGGTCGCTGCTAGTGTAATATAAAAATATTATTTAATTTAATGTTTTATTTTACGTAATGTTAATTACTTACTATTGTATAGAATCAAGTGAACCGACAACCAACTGAAGATACAGCTGTGCTGCTGGGCAGTGTGTTGAGCCACTTCTTCATCCCAGCAAAAGCACTAAGAAGTAGTGAAGGGCGAGCGTTTTGAGGGACTGTCTTATGTATTTGTAGCGATATCTACAACGCCACATGCGAACAACGCGTCATACTGACGTCACGCAAAATCCTGCATCGCGCAAGCAGAGTTTACCGCGCAACTAGCATAGATACAACGGCCCGACCTGAATCATCGGGCGGTTGCCCGTCAGACACAACATGGTCGGAGGATTCTCTCTTTTCTATAGAGTATGAGTGAACTTTACACCCTGTTCATCATATTTATGACGTTCGAAAAGTTCTGATTCTCAGCCTAATTTGTATAAATGACTTTTAAATGAATACTTTCCTCAAAAGGTCTGAATAATTTGTCTTCATTTAATAAATCGAGCAATGTTCGAATTATATTGTAATACTTAGAATATATCCCAGAATTCAGGTTTCCTGTACCAATCTGAATAGGGAAAAAGATTTAAAGGTTTTTTTGCCATTCCCCAAGGAGACATTTTATCAATAAATTATAGCTTAGTCTGAGTTTTGGGGATAAACGATCTATTCAGAGAATACAATAGCTGTTCAACGTCGCTTCGGAGCGAATTCAGGGAGTTTTCAATTCTTAGAAATGTTTCCAGATGTTTTTCTATTAACCTGTTATCTTTTTTTCGCGGTATCATAAGTCAGAACTATGTGCGATCATAGATGTGAGCAGTGGTGGGTGAGCAGTGGTGGCCAAGTGGTAACGGCCGCGACTTACGAGTTATAGGTCGTAGGTTCGAACCCAGATAGGCGCTTTACTTTGTGTAAATTATTTCATCACCACTGCTCTCAAAACGGTGAAGGAAAACATCGTGAGGAAACCGGCATGTCCTAGAACCAAAAATTCGAAGACATGTGACATCTGCCAATCCGCACTGGGCCCGCGTGGTGGATTACGGCCCACTCCCTCTCACCGAGAGGAGGCCTGTGTCCCAGCAGTGGGAACATTATAGGCTGATTATGTATAAGTCAGAAGTCATTTATTCATTTTTTTTAACATAAGTACAATAATAATCCTAATCCAAATACCTAGACCATTTCCTGGATTAACACATAGGATACTTTTTATTCCGATATTCCCACGGGATCGAAACTCACGCGGGTGAAACCGCGGGGCGCTGCTAAAGTTTGTGTGGATGGATGTTTGTTACTCTTTCACGCAAAAACTACTTAACGAATTTAGATGAAATTTGGCACACAGATAGTTTATAACCTGAATTAATACATAGGATATTTTTTATCCCGGTAGTACGTTCCCGTGGGATGATTTCCGACCTCCATGCGGGCGAAGTCGCTGGCAAAAGCTAGTATAAGTATCAATTAGTCTTTGACTTACACAGTCGCTAATTACAGGTTAACCAGCATTTTCGAATATAACAGTTTTTCGAGATATGCGAACATTAGGGCAGCTGGTTTCTGCAGGGTAATTGCGTAACACACTATCCGTAGGAATGGCTTTCATTTTGACAGTTCAACAATATTCATTGCGCCATTTACGTTGTTGGGCAGACACATTTTTCAAACATGCGAAGCAATGGATTATCAATATCCTTCAAAATTATTCAGATTGTGATTAACACGTTAACTGCCAAGGCATATTTTGAAATCCGTCAAAATTGATTTCTTGCGAATTGATTCCAAATGGTTTAAATTGAATAATTATGTATAAAAAAGTGTTCCCTTTTCTTTATTTCAATAAAAAATGAAAAAAAAAATAACTGTCAGTCACCCGTGACTGACGTGGCCCAAATGGTACAAATTGCAGTCCATGCGCCGTGTCAGGCATTTTGTCCGGCACGAGAAATACAAGGAAGAAGCATAATTATGTTAGCAAGGAAAGAAGGGGCTGTGAAGAAATTTCGGAAATACTGCTTTAGATGTTATAAGATAGATGTACAAACAGTTGATAAGATATTTGCCAGAAAAAAGACCAAGCAAGTTGTAACTTACTGCCTCAACCTCATTTTTGTCTAGAATGTTTATAATATTGAACATAAACAATAATTTTTATTAGGTACCTCTTTTGTTTGTTTAACGTAATAATTCCCCAAAATATGTGATTACCTCAGTAAATAATATAAGTTTAGAATATTGTGTTTTACTCATTTTCCAAAAAAATACTTGATAACTTTTGTTCTAGATATAAAAGCCGAAGGCCATGTTGAATATGTCTTGCTTGGGGCCATGTCAGTCATTTCTAATAGAAAATAACATTATAGGCGTGCCTCACGGCACACAACGGTATTTTGAATTTGATGCTTCAGTGTCAGTCACTGGTGACTGACATGGCCTGAACAGATAGTGAGTCTGTCAGGCACCGGTGACTGACATGGCAGTTAACGTGTGTAATAGTGTGTTCCGCAATTAGGGTGCTGGTCCCATCGTAGAAGTTGTTCACAATGATGAGTACAATGAGCCCTTTTGAGATTTTCATTCATTTATCACCTTGTTGTTTTCAAAATGGTGTACGATTACCACCAACCCGCACTGGGCTCGCGTGGACACTTCCTCCCTCAGAGAGGAGGCCTCTTATTTATACTAGGGTCCCGTGGCTAAGTAATAACAGCCGCACAGGTCGATCGACCAGGTTAAGCTAAGCTTGCCCCGGTTGGTCCGTGGATGGGTAACCATCTTTACATACCGAGACCCCTCGGAAAACACGTTAAACCGTTGGTCCTGGCTGTCATTCGTGGAACTTTGACAGTCGTTATGGGTCTTCTTGGGCCCTAAAGTCTGACAACCAGTCTTACCAAGGGGTATCGTATTACCTAGTAACTAGGTTGTAGAATGTAGAGGTCTGATAGGCAGTCACTCCATACAAAATGTTAGTATGCGGTTAGATTGGAAGCCGACTCCAACATAGTTGGGAAAAGGCTAGGCAGATGATATTATGCTATGCGTTGTATGATTACAATTATTGTTTTTCAATCAATCAATTAATCAAATCGACGGCACGTTTGGTGCAGAGTGGTTAAGCGATTGACTGCTGCGCTGCGTGTCGCGGGTTCGATTCCCGCACGGAACAAATATTTGTATGACCTACAAGTAGTTGTTCCGGGTCTGGCTGTTTGTGTATGTGAGTTTAAATGTTTGTAAACGCACCCACAATAGGTACAGGACAAATTCCTAGTGTGGGGCAACGTTTTTTTAAATAAAAAATCATTTATTTGCTTTTAAAATCTTAAACCCCCTTCAGGCACACAGGTAGAACGATATTTTTTTTATCCCGATATGGTAGGTACGTTCCTGTGGGAAAATTTCTGCCCTATACGCGTGCGGAGCCGCGGACAAAAGCTAGTATAAAAATAAATGTAATAAGCTTAGGTTTCCTATGTGAGTCACATTTCACATTTTTATCGGCATGGTTCAGAAGAGCGCGTATACAGGGCACTTGCGGAATAGTGTTGTGTGTTTATTGCTCAGTTATCGATACTTTTATCGACACAATAAAAGTGAAATTAGGAATATTCTAGAAGAAATAAAACAGATAATTGTCAGTTTCCTTTTCTTGTGTTGGCACCAGCCACTCCTTTTCCAACGGCGTTTTAATAATACCGGTGTGTTGGGTAGGGCCACTAAGCAAGGCCATGTACCTATAGTACACCCGGTATACCACCCTGTCATACCACCATTTGTGGTAGTTCTTTTTTTGCACAGGTTATTTGGGGCTGGCTGCCCATAACGCATCTGATGTTCTAATATCATCTGTGAATCCTACTTTAATGCTTCTTGGCTGTGTAGTTACGATAGCCACGTTGATGCTGCTCCTTTTTGCGCCTTACTACGAAGTCGCGGGCACAGCTAAGTAATTGAAAATAGAGTTGAATTTTCGTCAACATCCAAACTATCGACACTACCACAACACTAGTATAAAGAGTACTTACAAAATGCATGAGTGCGGTAACAAGTCACTTGGCCACCATCTTTGTTCGCCAGGTCTGTGTAACAGCGGGGACATTAGCACAGCGATTGGACTGGCAGCGGGTTCATTGGATACCATTTGAACGCTGTGCACGTTTTTAAATAGGTCAAGGTAGCCGACTATTAAGCGTTTCGGTCGTCTTATTGACTTCTTTGAATTTACGTAGATGAAGAAAGCCTAATGAGGGTTATTTGGAATAGTTTAAATATTGGATGAGATTGAGTATTTAAATTTTATTTCTAAGTGAAGAGAATCCCGTGCGGGATGCAGGACGTGACTGCATGTCGATTGGTTTAATGATTAGGCGACACGTCGACGGCTGCTGCGGACATGCGTCTACGGCTACCGCCAACATGCGTTGATGTCTGTCGCCGACGTGCTTTGATGTCTGTCGCCGACGTGCGTTGACGGCTGTCGCCGAAATGCGTTGATGTCTGTCGCCGACATGCGTTGACGGTTGTCGCCGACACGTGTTGACGGCTGTCGCCGACATGCGTTGACGGCTGTCGCCGACACGTGTCGACGGCTGTCGCCGACATGCGTTGACGGTTGTCGCGAAACGTGTTGACGGCTGTCGCCGACATGCGATGACGGTTGTCGCCGACACGTGTTGACGGCTGTCGCCGACATGCGTTGACGGCTGTCGCCGACACGTGTTGACGGCTGTCGCCTACATGCTTTGACGGTAGTCGCCGACACGTGTTGACGGCTGTCGCCGACATGCGTTGACGGTTGTCGCCATCATGTGTTGACGGTTGTCGCCGACACGTGTTGACGGCTGTCGCCGACATACGTTGACAGCTGTCGCCAACACGTGTTGACGGCTGTCGCCGACATGCGTTGACGGCGGTCGCCGACCCGTGTTGACGGCTGTCGCCGACATGCGTTGACGGCGGTCGCCGACCCGAGACGACGGCTGTCGCCGACACGTGTTGACGGCTGTCGCCGACATACGTTGACGGTTGTCGCCGACATACATACGTTGACGGTTGTCGCCGCCACGTGTTGACGGCTGTCGCCGACATACGTTGACGGTTGTCGCAGACATACGTTGACGGTTGTCGCCGACACGTGTTGACGGCTGTCGCCGACATGCGTTGACGGCATCCCGCGCGGGATTCGCTTCAGCTGACCAGAGCTTTAATTGTCTATTGTAATTTATCCGTTACATTTTTTTGAACGGGTATAGGTATGACACACTGTAATCATGAACTTACCTACAGCTTAGTGATGGTAGGGACATAAATTGCCAAAACAATATTAATTTGAACTTATCAATTCGCGTATTATTATTGAGTCAAAAGCCCAGGTATAGTAGATATAGTACAAGGTTTTAATTTCAACTCGATACCTCCACGCTCTCCCAAGATAAAGGGTCTTGACAGACAGACGGACAACAAAGTGATCCTATAAGGGTTCCGTTTTTCTTTTTGATTTACGGAACCCTAAAAAGGAGTATCTACTCCATAAACCCGGTCTCCTTTCAGCGCCATTTTGATTTTAATTAAATTTCCCTTCAAACCTTTGTGCTGGGATTCCGGAAAAGCCTTTGATATCGACCAGTACTGACGTTAATGTCACCGGACACAACTACGCATGTATTCAGTTGTTGGAAAAGTCCGGTTTTTAAAAATCGGTATTAGGTATTACATAGAGTGGTGGCTCAGTGGCAACGGCCACGAATTAAAAGTTGTAGGTCGTAGGTTTGAACCCCGGCAGCCGCTTTACTTTGTGTAAATTATTTCATTTCATCACCACTGCTCTCAAAACGATGAAGGAAAACATCCTGAGGAAACCGGCATGTCCTAGAACTATACATTCGAAGACATGTGACACCTACCCATCTGCACTGGGCCCGCGTGGTGGATTACGGCCCACTCCCTCTCACCGAGAGGAGTCCCGTGTCCCAGCAGTGAGAACGTTATAGGCTGATTATGAGTCATAGCTACACTTGAGGGTTAGATCTCGTAATTTTAAGAACATTCGCAGTCATAGCCCAGTCTGGTTGTGCGCTTTTATAATTTCTAACGTTACGATATTATCGTCCATGTGCTTAAAGATATTAACGATTATATTTCTGTAAATTGCAAAAGATGTAAGATTTGAATTTTGCGGGCTACCCTAGCGCATCATCATCTGCCTAGCTTTTTCCCAACTATGATGACGTCAGCTTCCACATTAATACCAGTATTTTACTTAAAGCGACTGCCTATCTGACCTCCACCACCCAGTTACTGTATAAAACGATACCCCTTTGGTAAGACTAGCTGTCACACTTTCAGACTTCTGACTACCCGTAACGACTGTCAAAAGATCTATAAATGACAGACAGGACCATCGTACTTTCCGAGGAATAGATATTCTCGTTCTATATGTAACGGGCAGTCACCTATCCACAAACCGACCTCGGCAACCGTAGCTTAACCTTCGATTCCATGCGACTGTTTTTAATTAACCACGAGCCCCTCGGGTTCCGCGGGTTACCTCAGCGAAACCCGTTTAATAATTAGATTATATCACAGTGACGCCACCTAGTGTCAATACTATTTGGTTTGGAAGCTTAGCCGCCCGCCGGCTAGGTTGTCCGTGACAATGCATAATGAACTTAGTTCACTAACTTAGTAATTAGTGAAATGTTTAATTGCAAACTTGACAGTCTGCTGAGGGCCTGATGTGGATTGAAGCTTTTTGGTGTCCGGGATTATTAATGGAGTGTACATTTGGATTTAGAAACGATTTATTCAATTACAAGCTCTGTGCCAGGAAGAAGGCCTGGTTCCTAAGCTGATTTTGTGTGATGTTGTGTCTATTGACTACTTGCATGTCCCTATGTTTTTCTTTTTGATGATACATTATTTTTATAAGCACTAGAACACTCCGAAAATTCCAATTTAAACCGCTGTCAACAGAGTGTACAAATTGGACAACTATTAATGAAAAAAGAAAAACATAGGGACACAGTATAATAATACACACTTCTTATTAAGTTTATGAAATATCTTTTAAATTGGTCTAATATTGGAGGAGAAAATAGGCGAGAGCCAAAACTCGAATAATGACTTTTTACTTAGGCTTTTTCAAAAGTCTCTCCGACCGCATTTCCTCTCACACTAATTTCAGTCTGAATATGTCAAAAATGCCTCAATTTACCTACATTATTAACAAGTTTTTGACATTGTTTGTCGCTAAGGTGAGTTCGCGACCAATTTTTAACTTTTTTTATCTACGCTAATTGGCTTTCAGATATCTTTTTATTAATCACAATCAAAGGAGTAGTCTCCATACTATCAATAATATCAACAGGCAATTATGGCAATATGTATTCGAGTTATTCAATATAAGGACCATTTTAATCATCATTTCAGCCGAAAGTCGTCCACTGCTGGACATAGGCCTCCCCCAAGCACCTCCACTTCGACCGGTTCTGTGCTTCTCGCATCCAACGGGTTCCTGCGGCCTTCACAAGGTCGGCGGACCAACTTGTGGGAGGCCTCCCAACGCTACGTCTTCCGGAACGCGGTCGCCACTCCAGAAACTTTCGGTCCCATCAGTCATCTGTTCTGCGAGCAATGTGCCCTGTCCACTGCCACTTAATTTTGGCAATTCTACGGGTTATGTCGGTTACCTTGGTTCTCCTGCGGATCTCCTCATTCCTGATTCGATCACGCAGGGAAACTCTAAGCATCTAGCCCTCTCCATTGCCCTTTGGGTGACTTTTAGCCTTCTTATAAGGCCCATTGTGAGCGACCACGTTTCAGTGCCATAAGTCATCACTGGCAACACGCACCAGTTTTAATACCATCAGGCAAACCCTGCCCGTCCACAACTTCACAGCTTGACTTAATCGGCACACCTATCAAGATTTCCACAACAAACAATGTTGAATCATTTTCGTTCAGCGCCTTTCCCTGAGAATTTAACCGGGCCATTAATATTAACACCTAATCTTGATTTCCTGCCATCATTAACAACATAATCCCAAATCTCAACCACATTCAGCTTGCTACTCGCTAGATAACCCCACTAAATTCAACACAGAAATACGAGCCACTTAGTAGGACACACGAGTGTATCCCAAAGTGGAATTACTAGGGAAAGTCAAACACATTGGAACAAAGCCTCTTATATCCGTTTTCACTAACACAAGCGAATATGAATGCCTAAATGAAAGCGCGCTGTTGTATTTTTAACGCTCGAGTCAGCACGGAATGTTGAAAATCCAACGCGTTTACTCGTGGCTGAGACATAGAGACGGTGATGTATTGGCTCTAGAGATCCACTCAGACGGAGTTCTTAAGGCTAGTGTGGACTATACTTATGATTAAGGGTTCTTATCAAAACCATTCTATTTTTTTTTATGTTTCATGAAAATAAAACATTCGCAAACTTTGTAATGTTTGTCATTTGTTTCTGCGAGTATTTCCTCACTCTTCTTGTTGGGCTAATCAAAAATATTGCGTACAGAATTATTGTATTATTAGATTAATTCATGTTGTTCCTCTTCTTGGGCTTGCCTTTATTGACCTGCTGGAGTGACCAATGACGGGGAACAGAGCTCCCACCTCTTTTTAGCCTTTAATGGCCGGTTTGAGTAAATATTCGCAAGCGCAAACGTGCTCGAAGGAAGGAAGTATCCCAGTAAGGTATATATATTGGAAGGGATTTTAACCGTACTTCCGAGATTGTCCTGATAGCCGTGGAATACCTCTCCACTCCTCAAGCACCTCAGGATATAATGTCTCCTTATTGCTACCTCACTATGTGCTAGCGAAGGTTTTCTGGGGCCCATTATTGAGTGTGCAAGACACCCCCTACCATTTTATCAATATTTAAATAAAAACATTGATCAGGCAGGGGCCATAGTCCTTCCTACCCATGGTTCCAGGTATCCAGTCTAGATTAGCCACCCAAACCCTTAGTCCAATACATTTGTTTCCATATCCTACAATAGTCCTACACCAACCGGAGGTTGTCCTTGGGTGCACTTTATTCATAGTACGTACAGGGATCAACGTTGGTTAGTACCTAATTTAATTTAAAATGTCTTGCGGACCTCTGCGAGTTGACTTCGGCCCCTCGTATGCCTTCCAAAAGTCCGAGACTCCAGGGACCCGAAAAAAGTCAAAGACGTAAAAATACTTATGTTATTCGCAAAAGTATAATGTTTGCACATATTATGTAGGTAGGTTAGGGACTTTTCTAACTTGGGGCTGACTAAATTGCAAGCATAGCAAAGAAGGCCATGCCGGCAAATTCTGACAATGAATATTTTATTACAGTTCGAATAAAACCTCAAATACCTACTTATTGTTTTGAGCGGTGCGGTTACTTGTATCCTGATGTTTCATTATTCGTTTGATTGTTTCAACTTTTTCAATAATAAAATAAACGTGGTCTAAACTTGACCTTGAGCTCACAAGTCCAATGCCCCTAGTTCGAAAACATTCATTGCTTAAATTCTTCCACCACAGAAACCTCGGTAAATTTCCTTCATCTACATTCACAATACCTACTCTTTTGTTTTAGTTCCTTTACTGATCAAAATTCTCAAGTGAGGGGAGGTGGGTTTGTCGTTCAAACAGTGATCAAGTTTTCGATCATTTCTGTAAAGACAGCACGATACCTTTTAAGGCCTTATGATTCGACGAAGGCTGCGCTTACTAGTTTTTAGAATCCATGGGATAGGTACATAAAAAATAGCATTATAAAAATCTGAAAAATATATTATGTCTTATTAAAGGATCTGGTGGGCCATGCGGTCGCTTTATACGATTAGATTAACTTTGCTGGATAGAATATAATAACACGATTAGATTAACTATGCTGGATAGAAAAAAAAATCCAAAATTACCCCTTTCCGTAATGGAAAATCAATCTTATATCGCGATGTTCCCACGTGATCGACATTGTGACAGTGAAAGAATACAAACATTTTAATTTTACACATTCCTAAAGTATTGTTTTCTTTGTTTGTGTCGACCATAATCTAGTACGAAAATAGATCATGAAGTATAAAAAAAAATCAGTCAGTAGCGAGGTGAGTGTCGATTAACTGGAAGTACTAGAGAATCATATATAGCGTGGTTCTCTTCCATCTTCAAATCATTGTTTCCAAATTGATACTAATGTCCACTTAAACAAAAATCAATGTCAAAAACTTGTCAGAAATGTAGGTAAATTAGACGTATTTTTGACAGATTGAGAATGAGATCGCCTGTGAACGTTCTTTAAATTACGGGAATTTCCCCTCTGTTCTCTACCAACACTTACTGTTTATTGGTTTAGAAACTAATTAACGAACGCAGGATAACTATGCACTCAATTCTTTGTTTTATTCGCGAATCAGCATAAAATTCGACAATTGCGTAGGTACTCTATTTTCTTATTACGGTTTCCAATTTATGCATGTGTGTGTGAGCAATAAACATGCATAAAACGAGAAAGCTGGGGTTTACGGATATTACGTACTTTTGTTTACACTCTGCTATTGACTATAGAGGGTGAAGACGGGGCCAAACGCACTAAACACTGATACACACATATTCGAGTGGTTTAGATTGAAACTGTCAAAGAAAATTTGAACTTAGAAGGTTTATAAGAGTTCAGATCTTACTTAATAAAAATTTGATGGTGTGATGACCGAACGCGTACCGTGAGGGCTGGTTCGAGGTGGTGCGGAAAAGAGTTTCTAGAAGGACTTGGGGAAGCCTTTGCCCTGCAGTGGGATAGTCATCATCATCAGCGTGAATTACGAAACACTGCTCTTGAAACTTGAGCATTACGGACCAGGTAAACTTCAGCAAGTTTAAATTATCGGTGTGACTTCATTGGGTTTAAAAGTGCCTGTACATGGTTTAATTGAAATAAATACTTTGAGTTTGAGTTATACCAAGACTCTAATAAACATAAAGTATACCACTTAACATAAAGCGACACACAATTTGCATCATCAACTATTCAAAACCGCCGTACAAATAAACCGGTGTGGCCTTTACGTAACATTAATGTCAGCGAAATGCCTCATTGTGTCCGCAATTAAAACTCAGTCTGCAAAGTTTCACGCACCGCTCTCCTCCGACTTTATGAACTATTGCGCGAGATTGAATTTATTTTTGGGCTTATGTTTCATGTCTTATTAAAAGTTTCAAGTAATGGTAGGATTTTGGTGGGCATAGACTAATCTAAACTTGGGACAATTGCCATCCTAAGTTACGTAAGCTCGTCTGTGTGAAGAGGTAGGCTAGGTAGAGGTATGTAATTCCGGGGCACAAATGACTCCGGCCTGTTACCGGAAATTTTCTGATGGAAAAAGTCAATAAACCTTCACCAACCTGGGAATCAAACCTATGATACTCAATCAGCAGTCGCATTAGGAACCACTAAACTTTAGCTGGACTTTAAAAGAGACTGTGACCACTAAGTTTGTTTCGGCATTTCCTTTCAGAGTAGTCAGATAGGAAACATCGACCTTATCTAGTTTTTAAAATATGGTAGACGTGTAAAAATGTTTGTGCAAACCTTCTTCATCATCTGCCTAGCCTTTTGCCAACTATGTTGGGGTCGGCTTCCAGTCTAACCGGATGCAGCTGAATACCAGTATTTTACATGAAGCAACTGTCTATCTGACCTCCACAACCCAGTTACTGGGTAATACGATACCCCTTGGTAAGATTGGCTATCAAAAATCATAAGGCCAAATCAGTCATTCTTAATTACTTGTAACTAAGCTTAAACTTTCGTTGTTGTTTAGACACCTTAGAATAGGGATTTCAGACAACTACCTGAAAACAGGGTGAAGTTTAACTTGTTAAGTAGTTTGACAGCTCTAAAGCCTCTTCATCTCTTTCCTGCTTAGCTTGTTAGTAAAATATATTAAAAGACTAGCTGCGGCTCGCGGTTTTACCCGCGTAAATGTCGACCCTGTAGGAATATTGGGATAAAAAGTAGGCTATATGTTAACCCAGGGTGTCAGCTATTTCCATACTAATTTTTATCAAAATTGGTCCAGCCGTTTGAGCGTGAAGAAGTAACAAACATATAAATACACACACACTCACAACCTTTCGCCTTTATATTATTAGTGTGATATAAAAAGACAGGCATCACAATGTTAAGCTGAAAAGTCGAATAAAAGTACTTTCGGAGTTTATTATTTACTGAAATCTTCTTCTATCTATATCTATACTAGCTGACCCGGCAAACGTTGTTTTGCTCCTACACTACTCCTACCCAACTCCTACCCTACTCCCACACTACTCCTACCCTACTCCTACCCTACTTCTACCCTACTCCTACCCTACTCCTACCCTACTCCTACACTACTCCTACCCTACTCCTACACTACTCCTACCCTACTTCTACCCTACCCTACTCCTACCCTACTCCTACACTACTCCTACCCTACTCCTACACTACTCCTACCCTACTCCTACACTACTCCTACACTACTCCTACCCTACTTCTACCCTACTCCTACCCTACTCCTATTATAAAAAAAGAAAAAAAAAAAAGTATTCTATGTCCGTCTCCTGGTCCTAAGCTACCTCCCCACCAATTTTCAGCTAAATCCGTTCAGCCGTTCTCGAGTTATAAGTGGTGTAACTAACAGACTTTCTTTTATATATATAGATAGCTTAGGACCAGGAGACGGACATAGGATACTTTTCTTTTTTTTTTTTTTTTATAGTTGGTTTTTTAGTTTCAAAACAACGTTTGCCGGGTCAGCTAGTCTATGTATATAAAAAGAAAGTCGTGTTAGTTGCACTACTTAAAACTCAAGAACGGCTGAACCGATTTAGCTGAAAATTGGTGGGGAGGTAGCTTAGAATCAGGAGACGGACATAGGATACTTTTTATCTTTCTTTTTTTTTACTTATCGGGGTAGGGTAGGAGTATTGTAGGAGTAGGTTAGGAGTAGGGTATGAGTAGGGTAGGAGTAGGGTAGGAGTAGTGTAGGAGTAGGGTAGGAGTGTAGGAGTAGGGTAGGAGTATGGTAGGGGTAGGGTAGGGTAAGGGGTAGGACACCACGCGAACGAAGTAGCGCCGGGCAGCTAGAAATAATTTATAAAGCAAAACAACGTTTGCCATACATTTTCTCATAAGTACATTCATTCTTATTGATTCTGATGCGGTACGAAGTTTGCCAGGGTCAGCTAGTTAGCTATCATTATGGCTTCAAGCACTGGTGGCCCAGTGGTAATGGCCCCCGACTTACGAGTCGTAGGTCGTGGGTTCGAAACCAGACCAAAAAAAAAAGTGAGAGATAAAATTATTTACTTTGTGTAAATAATTTTATCACCACTACTCTCAAAAAGCGGTAAAGTAAAATATAGTGAGGAAACCGGCACTGGGCAAGCGTGGTAGGTTATAGCCCACTCCCTCTCGAAGAGAGGAGACCTGTATGACAGCAGTGGGAACATGTATAGAGGTATGAGGAACAGGGTGTAAAGTTCACTCATACTCCTTAGAAAAGGGAGGATCCTCCGACCAGACGGGTGTTGTGTCTGGCGGGCAACTGGCCGATGATTCATGTGTCAGGTCAATGTATATATGCTAGGTTGCGCGGTAAACTCTGCTTGCGAGATGCAGGATTTTGCGTGACGTCAGTATGACGCGTAGTTCGCATGTAGCGTTTGTAGATACCGCTACACATGCTGGCTGACTATCTTATGGCTTCAATTAACATTGATAAAATTATAATTTTACTAAAGAAGAAGACAACCGAAAAGTATTTCCCCTATAGAAAATAACTGTATACTTGCTTATGAACGAAGAAATCCCAGTGACAAAAAGACTGCCAACTGAAAAAAAAAACTTAAAGGCAAAAGAAAAAGCGAAGAACTGCTTACGTATGCAACGCATAATCTTTCACAGAGAAATAATTTATCAAAATGTACGCGATATTTTGTGTCTCATAATTACACATTTTTCCAGCGGGAATAAGGCCGGCTTGGCCTTTGTTATGTAAACTTATTCGTACGAAATAGCGTTGAATACCGTCTTATCTATACTTATAATAAATCTGTAGAAGTGAAAATTCTGTACATTGAAAATATCAAAAAAAATAAGTGTTACTAGACCGACACCAAACACAAAAATGTGATTAAAAAAAATTTTGTCTGTCTGTCTGTTTGTTCAGGCATCACGCAAAAACTACCAGTTCGATTACGATGAAACTCGGTATAATTATTCTTTAATATCCTGGACACCACACTGTGTACTTTTTATCCCGGAAAAGTATCTTTAATATAATTCAAAGTCCTGACTGACTGACTGATATATCAACGCACAGCCTAAACCGCGGGTCCTAGAGACATGAAATTTGGAGGGTGTGTTATTTGTGAAGAGTAGGTATCCACTAAGAAAGGGTTTTTCGAAATTCCACCCCTAAGAGGATGAATGAGGGGAGACGAAGTCGCGGGCAGAAGCTAGTGTAAGAATAAGTTACGAAACCTTTTGAGGACTATTCGCTTTAGATGTTACGTCTGTGATGTCTAGTAGTTATATCTGTGATGTCTAGTAGTTATATCTGTGACTTGCTTGTGTACCTATAAAATTTTATTTCGATCATAAATGGTAAATGATTTTATTTCTGTAAGTAGGTTTGTACAGACGCCAGCACATCAAGCTACTAGGTACAGTCTGTCAAATCACACTAATATTATAAAGGCGAAAGTTTGTGAGTGTATGTGGGGGTGTGTTTATAAGTTTGTTACTTCTTCACGCTCAGACGGCTGGACCAATTTTGATAAAATTTTGTATGGAGGTAGCTGACACCCTGGATTAACACATAGGCTAATTTTTATCCCGATATTTCCACGGGAACGACATTTACGCGGGTGATACCGCGGGGCGCAGCTGGTTGAGAATAAATAACGAGAAAAAAAATTACATACACATACAAATGCATACACATACGCTTGTAAACACACATATTACCTATTATTATTATTATTATGAGCCTATTATGTCCCACTGCAGGGCAAAGGCCTCCCTCCTTCCTATATTACCTATACTATAACAAAAGTGCCGTGTCGGCCAAAATGTTACACTTTTTTCTACCTGTTCTCATTGGCCTAGTGTGCAGAGTATAAGGGCGATAAGGAACTTCGTTCCAATAAACTTCCTACCGTGCATTTGCGCGATTCATTTGCCAAAAATGTAAACAAATATGAATTAATGGAAAAATTACTTTAATTCCTAAACAATAAAGTTCAGTTTACGCTACAACTTCAAACATTTTTATAACTTTATCAATAGTGTTATTCACTTTATAATCAACTTAATTATCATTGAAATAAAGTTGATATTCGTTTAACTTGAAATAGGGTACGGGTGTTCAGCACCGCGCACTTACTTTATTTACTTTGTATTCCGTAAATGACAGTCTTTTCAAAAGCTGTCAAACAATTCTATACGAAACAAATACCTCGATCATAAAACCTTTGCTACGAAAGGGTTAAAAGCTCGCTGTATTGAATGTACGCAGACTTAACACCCCTATCGGCACCGGCCCAGTTAGCTTAATCCTTGGGGGTCTTATTGACCCCCTAGCTCCCCAAGTTATTGAGTTGTATACCCCACGGGTATTGCCGGAGGATGAGCGTTGCTTTGAATTCGTTTTATCTGATGGTCCGTTGATTATTTCGTTTAAATAAATTCTTTGTTACTTTCTAATTTAAGTTGGCTTGTGTTTTGTTTTGTGAGGTTATTATTGACGGCACGGTTGGCGCAGTGGTTAACCTTTTGAACGCCAGAGCATAAACGAACGGGCGTGCCCTCCACGCCAAGCCACAATTTTAAATATTTAAGGTATACAAATAAAAACACACAAAAGTAATGATTTAATTGTTTATTTCGTGATAAAGTGCACCGCATTTTTTGTCACATATTTGTGTCGCTGGCGTACAGGGCACGCGCTTGCTTGAAATGCTTGTCACGTATATGTGACAATGGCGTTCAAAAGGTTAAGCGAGTGACTGTTGCGCTGCGTGTCGCGGGTTCGATTCCTGCACGGAACAAATATTTGTATGACCTACATGTAGTTGTTCCGGGTTTGGCTGTTTGTGCATGTGAGTTTAAATGTTTGTAAACGCACCCACAATACAGGAGAAATTCCAAGTGAGGGGCAACGTTTAAAAAAAAAAATTATTACCGTTGTTGATTTCTAAAGGGTTTGTGCGTAAATAATAGGCTTGTGGTTATAATGGATCTGTGAGGTTAAACTGCATGGTTGACTATTCTTTAACACCTCTAGACTCCTTTGTGGTTCTTGAATGATGTTTATCCTTGTTGATGTACAGACGCCAGTACATCAAACTACTACAATCTGTCAATTTTTTTTAATAGTTTTGCATCGGCTTCGACTTACGAGTTAAGTTGTAACATAGGTCGTAAGTTATGAGTTCTAACCCAGGAAGGCACTTCATTTTGTGTATTTAATTTCATCACCACTGCTCTCAAAACGGTGAAAGAAAATATCGTGAGGAAACCGGCATGTCAACAAAAACAACAAAAAATTCGAAGACACATGTGACATCAACCAACCCACAATGGGTCCGCGTGCTGGTGGACGTGACGGCCCCCTCCCTCTCACAGAAAGCAGGCTTGTGTCCCAGCAGTGGGAACATTATAGCCTAACCCCTTACTAATAAACGACTAAACTAAAGAGTAGCTTCCGGCTTCGCCCGCAAGGTACGTCGATAAAAACTATCCTATGTCCTTCCCCGAGATGCAATCTATCTCTCTGCCAAATTTTATCGAAATCCGTTGAGTGGTTTAGGCGTGAAAAGGTAACATACAGACAGACAGGATTACTTTCGACTTTATAAGTATGGATGAATAGTTACACACCGATATCTTTCTTTCAGTCGTCAGTAATTTGACGTTCGAAAGAAGAACACAAAGCGTTGTGTAACTATACAGACGAACACCGTGTAAATATACACCGTTTATTAGTAGATAAGGGATCTATTAGGTATACATAGGTATATTCAGAATGTTATTCATCATTCAGAACATATAAATCTGTAACAAAATTCACCCTGTTGGTTTTGGAATAGCTTGATTATTCCCGGCCCCTCACGTAGCTTTTAATTACGACCTATTCACATTTGTAACCTATCCACCATATCATTAATATTTTCCACACACTTCACTCATACTTATAGCAATCAATTTCAATACTAGCAATTATACCCAATCAACCCCAGCCCTTAGCAATTACTAAAATAAATCTCTTGGCTACCACTCAATAATCGAATCGAAGGAATCGAATAAGATCGAATCGGATTCGATACAAATAAACATCGATGTTATCCGTGCGCCCCTTGGAATCGCGTTTATATTTGGAACGCGTAGAGCTGCGCCTTCACATTAATATTAGTTAGTTGTGCATAGTTGTAGGGTAATTTGCAAAACGATAGTGTTTGGCGAGTAATTGGAATCGTTTTATGTATATAACTGCTATTATATTATTTTGATTTTGAGGAGAAGTTAACCGGATTATTAAAATTTAAGATGTGTTAAATTTGATTATGATCTCATTTCTATTTCTATTTATATTATTTACTTAGTCTTAGTTTTAAGTAAGTGGGCAAAATTGCAATGTTGTTCGTTTTTTTTTATTTTATTTTGTGTTATTAATCTTAAGTTTAAGAAGTATCTTGCCATACAATTTTTAAGTTCTAGCCTTTAGTTTAGTTTTGTTATTATTATGTGTGATCATTTATTTCTGAGATTGCTGGTAAACCTGTAATTGGCGACTGTGTAAGACCGAGACTTTTGTGATCTATAGTACTTAAGATAAATTATACATAGAAGCTGTTGGTGTACCTTAATAAATAAATAAATTTGGGTTGTATTGTTAAAGCTTCTCATCGATCACATTTTAGAAAACAAGACTTAATTAATCTTGCTTGACTTAAATTAATCTTAAGTGCTCATACATACGAGCGACACGGATCGACGACAGAGGCAATTACTGCCGTCGACAAGGAGCACCTTACTTAAATACACGAGCGTAACGTTGTCGACGGATGCAGTTGCTTATGTCGTCGACGCGGGTCGCTCGTATGTATGAGCACTTCAGATTAACTTAAGCCAAGCAAGCTTACAATACGACCGACGTACGCCTTTGCGAACTTTCGCGCATGTTCTCTCACTCACACTCGCCTCATGCCACCATTAGGTTCCTAAAAAACGTTCGTGCGCAGCCTTCTGCGCGAAGTTCAGGCCCGCCGAGTTACGTCTATCGTATTGTAAGTAAGTCGAAGCGTGTCCCTCGTGTGTAACGCACATTACGACAGTAGGGCCTTGCCTTTTCTAATCATAAAATTAATGACACAGATACAAATACATTTTGGAATACTTATCAAATAGGTAACTTATAAAAACACACTTGTGGAACTCCCTAGCTTTTAAAAAAATACTACAATTTAATAAATACTTTTCCAGAATATTTTGAACAACAATGTTGATCACCAATTAAGTCAACAGTAAAAACTCGACGAAATAACAACAAAATAACTTCCACTACAAAAACTTTTTAACAAAATTACTTTACATCAACAGTCAGCTCTCACAGTTCCCGAATTTCAAAATAAACTCGTCGGCAAACAGACAACGGCTTAATGAATCGAGTAATTTTATAATTACGGTCCACTCGCCTCTACAAGTATTGTATAAATTACACAAATTACAAAAATATTTCGAATAAAATGTAGATTGGAGACGGCCAGTCGACAGACAACTGTTTCAGCGATAGTTAAGTAGACTGCCCCGTTGGTCTCGTGGTTGCAAGCGCGACTGCTGAGCCCTGGGTTCAATTCCCGGGTCGGACAAAGTGTTATTGGATTTTCCATTAGGAATTTCTTAGTAACAGTCCGGAGTTTGGAAGTTGACGGTTTAATACCCCCGTGCCTCGGAAAGCACGTAAAAGCCGTTGGTCCTGCGCCTGAACTCTCCCGGTCGTGTCGGATTGCCGTCCCATCGGACTATGAGAGTAAAAGAACAGAGAGGGCACCTGTGTTTGCGCACACACCTTGTGCCTAATATCTCCTGCGCACCTGGCTAATCTCCATTGGGATTGGCCACCGTGACCGAAAACGGTCGGGGAGGTTATTATTAAGTAGTAGTAAGTATTCCGTGATTCTGATATTTATGACATAACAAAGAAATAGGTGCCTAGATTAAGCTAACTACACTATTTTAATCCACGAAGCGACGCGGACGCGCGCTTTACTTACGGTTATCAAATGTACAAACACACTGTGAATCTGTGTGTAAGTGCAAGAGCTCTCGGTACCGTCCGAGACAATGGCGAAGTTGGAAGTGTGTGTGTGTTACGTGCTGACGCTACTGGTCTATACGCACAAATTCACAGCTAGTTTGTACACTTGGTTACCAGAAGTAAAGCGCGCGTCGCTTTGAGAGATAAAAATATTATAATTCATCATCCTCATTCTCTTGCCCGTATCCCAATTCATTTGGGGTTGACGCAACATGTCTTTAGATTCTGAGAAGAAGAAGAAGAAGAAGAGGCTGAAATAAATCGACAGAAAATCTCATAATGGTTTTCTACTTTTAAAACATTCTTTCATCACCATAGTTAACCGTCACCACGAATCAATATGACGTGGCCGAGGGTGTTATCATCATCATCATCATCATTTCAGCCCCATGACGGCCACTGCTGGACATAAGCCTCCCCGAAGCATCGCCACTTCGACCGGTTCTGTGCTTCTCGCCTTCACCAGGTCCACTTTGGGGGAGGTCTTCTAATGCTATGTCTTCCGGGATGCGGTTGCCACTCCAGAACCTTTCGGCCACGGAACTAGGAAAAGGCTAGGCAAAATGTGAATGTCACATGTCTTCGAATATTTTATTCTAGGACATGCCGGTTTCCTCATGATATTTTCCTTTACCGTTGATGCGCAGTGATGATGTAATAAATTGCACAAAGTAAAATGGTTGCCGGTACCACTGGGCCACGACAACCCGACCTGTCATCATCATCATCATAATCAGCCTATAATGTTCCCACTGCTGGGACACAGGCCTCCTCTCGGTGAGAGGAAGTGGGCTGTAATCCACCACGCGGGCCCAGTGCGGATTGGCAGATGTCACATGTCATCGAATTTTTGGTTCTAGGACATGCCCGATCTTCACGATGTTTTCCTTCACCGTTTTGAGAGCAGTGGTGATGTAAATAATTTACACAAAGTAAAGCGCCTGTCTGGGGTCCGAACCTACGACTGACAACTCGTAAGTCGCGGCAGTTACCATTTGGCCACCACTGCTCTTAACCCGACCTGTACCGACACATAATTATTTAACGTCAATAACGCAGATTACCGAAACAATAAAAAAAAACAGTGACACTCGTGGCGACAGAAGTGAAAACAAAACACAAACAGAATACTTTGCCATCACTCACTGACATATCGGATATACATTAAAACCGATTACATCCCGAGGACAGCCAAACACATCCGAAGCGGGGATTTTTTTAATCGTCTTATAAAAAAAACAAGTGCGGTGTCGCTTCAATGGTTTTCTCCCTATCTCAAAAATGCCCAACGCGGTTAAAGAAGTTTTCACTTCAACAAACGATTATAAAAAAATCATTATCGTCTGTTCCTACCCTAACGTTGAAGAACAGTCCATTTATTTTGTTGGCCGAATATTAGGGAGACCGTTCAAAGGGTTAATAGATACGGTATTTGAACATTGTAATCACTGTTCCCAAACTGTTTGGTTTTCAGACGTCGAAACGAACTCTTGAGGCTTTTTGATGAAAAAGTTTGTAATCGAAAATGCTGCTTTGAAATTTTGTTTTGCTGGGACAAGGTTTTAGAGTTGGTTGTTTATTTTGTGTCATTCATCAATATTAGCATTCATTTCAGGGATTTATGTCCATATTAGCCACAGCAGAGCATTAGTTTAATTGGGCCTGCATGGCAGCATTTCTACATTAATTCATTAGGTATTAAATGATAAATGATTTTATTTCTGTAAGTAGGTTTGTACAAACACTTTTACACGTCAATCATATTTTTTTTAAACTAGATGAGGTCGGCGTTTCCTATATGACTATTCTGAGAAGAAAGGTGGAAACAAACTCAGAAGTCACAGTCTCTTTTAAAGTCCAGACAAAATCTTGGTCAGATAAGATCAGATCTTATGATGATGAGAAATCAATGGAATTAACGTTAAATTCAAAGGGTTAACTTATAAACGTGACTTATAGTGAGCAGTGGTGGCCAAGTGGTAACGGCCGCGACTTAAGAGCTGTAGGTCGTAGTTTCGAACCCAGACAGGCGCTTTACTTTGTGTAAATCATTCCATCACCACTCCTCTCAAAACGGTGAAGGAAAACATCGTGAGGAAACCGGCATGTCTTAGAACCAAAAGTTCGAAGACATGTGACATCTACCAACCCGCACTGGGCACGCGTGGTGGATTACGGCCCACTCCCTCTCACGGAGAGGAGGCCTGTGTCCCAGCAGTGGGAACATTTATAGGCTGATGATGACTTAAAGTTAAGAGACATTTAAACGTAAAAAAAAAATGTATGGTTAAACAGTTGTTAATCACTACTCAACTTTTCGCAACGTTTATAAATAACGGGATAAATACTTTAATGGATTTGGCATGTTATTTGAGGATAACTTGAGCATAATTGTATACTGAATATAAGCCATTTTGGTTCAAGCCCCCTTGTTTACCTGTCATCACGTTTCAACGCTCATTGGATTTTAACGGAATGTCACCCGGTCACTGATGGAAAACTTGCCTTATGTAGCATAGATGAATAATTATTTTTAAATGGAATCTCTGAGCAGTCTGTTGTTATCAGGTCGTGCGGACGGGGCTAATTCCTAACTCAGTATCTTGTGCAATAATCTAGTGGCTAGCAGAATCCTTCCGCTTTACAGACGTCGTTTCTGCATCTGTAAGTGTCACAGTGTAAAAATATTCAGTAGGTCAAGGAGGTAGTTATACCAAAAATTTCAAATGTAAGATAGATACGGAAACATGTCTTTTTTTTTCCGGATGGGAATCATCAAATGACCCCCTCCCGCTCTGGGGGGAGCGGAAGGGAGTGTCAGACTCTTACTGACTAAAACCCACCCGTGTTCCTTCCTTAACCCTTTATGTTCCGGGCCAGCGGTAACCCTTTCGGACAATCCCACTGATCCGGCAACGGAACGGAAATATGCCTTAGACGAAGCACCTGCTAAGTAACCTAATTCCTAGATATTGGCGTTAGCTTATTGTAGTCTGTGTCATAACCATTTTCAACAAAGCTTCTTAAAACATTTCGTTTTTTAAAAAACCATTTGCCAAATGTGTAACAAGATTTAGGCTGTTTACAGATCGCAGGTTTCCTAACAATAATTTAAACACGAAACTTTTCGTGGTTTATAAACCAAAGTAGACACACCTACAGTATAAAAATCAAGTCGGTTTTATCGCAAAATAGATCAGAACTATCCTATTATTTGATGAACGCAGGTTTAATAAAAGCCGGTTATTTTTCAGAATAGAATCCCCCTTTATTTGTTCTTCATTTTAAGTTCCTTAAAGTTGAGTAATGATTAGCGTCTAAACATACTTTTTTGACGTTTAAACGTCTCGTAACTAAGCAACGTTTATAAATAAGAAGGAACATGATAAATGCAACCAACATAGACATTTTCATTGCCCATACCATAAACTTAGTAGTTCCCTTAACAAATCTATTTACTAAATTGCTTTACCTTAATATTCCCGAGCCGGCCGCGGCCTCTAAAATAGAGTTCATTAGTCCATCTTCCAATTTAGTGGCTACCGAGATGCTCCCGTTCGCAGACACTGCCTACATCTATCTATATACGTCACAGTCTAACCGTGTTGAGTGGATTAATTTGAATTTACAATTTCTGTGCTCAAGAGATATAATTAAAGTTTGTGAGGTAAAGCTTTTTGGGTGGTGTTTGCTTGGAATGTTAAGTTATGAAAATATTTCTACTTTAGTTTATAGCGGTGTATAAACCCCTCCGTCCTAACAGGCCTCAAATGTGACGGGTGAGGTAAATAAATAAATAAATAATTTACACAAAGTAAAGCGCCTGTCTGGGTTCGAACCTACGACCTACAACTCGTAAGTCGCGGCCGTTACCACTTGGCCACCACTGCTCTCAAAACGGTGAAGGAAAACATCGTGAGGAAACCGGCATGTCCTAGAACCAAAAATTCAAAGACATGTGACATCTACTAACCCGCACTGGGCCCGCGTGGTGGATTACGGCCCACTCTCTCTCACAGAGAGGAGGCCTGTGTCCCAGCAGTGGGAACATTATAGGCTGATTATGTATGTTTATAAAAATAAAGAAAGGAGGTAGGTAGGTCTATGGTCACAAAGATTTCCTTAAATTCCCTTGGGAGTAGCACAATACTTTCCTGGCTCGGCCTGATGTGACGATGACCACAGCGGGTGTGCCACGCTGCAGACGCCAGGGGACGCCAGATGACGGTCGGCAGATGGCTGTCACTATAGTGGCAGCCTGTCAAGAGGTCTGTTAGATTGACACATGAGATAAGCTTGCCAAGAGATCCCGACACGGGCACGTTGTGTTGTTAGATGTGTGGAAAAAATATAAAAATTTAACCCTCAAGGAAAGCCTTTTCAATAACCTAACCCACCACGACCACAGGATCTCAGGGATAAAAGTATTAGAATCTACATCCAAATCCATTCAGAAGTTTTGTGTGATTAAGTAACAAACAACCAAACATTCACTTTTACAACATAAGTAGGATAAGTAGTAGAATGGTTAACGAAACACAAGAGTAAAAGTTGCACTATATATGAGAATTTAAATGACCTGCAAAGAACTCAATGTTTCGCAACATTATCCACAAAAAGTTACCCAACTCCCATTTTCACCGCAATGATTAACTTTCCCAACTCCACTTTCACGGGCCGCGTGAAGTTGTCCTACTGTAACATTTAGTCTGTGGCGCCGGATGAGAGGCGTTGGCGGAAACGAGCATTGGCAACCGCTCGCAGTAAGTTGCTGCTACGTTTAACATGCCGCTGGAAACTATTGCGGCTGATGGCTTATGCTTTAACTTATTTATGTCTATTTTATACATCTATGCCTAGATAAATTAATGATGTAAAGCGTAATAATTTAAATAAATCCAGTCGATTTTTGCTGTAAAAATCTCACGCTGAAAACTTAGGTGAGTGAGCTTGAAGTGAACTGTCAAAATGTCGATCCCAAGGATCAGGTGAAATGACAGCTCACTTGTAGAATAGACCGGGTGTAGTGCAAGGCAAAGAAGAATTATATACGAATATAATACTCAAGATAAACGTAACCATTCTTTGCAGTCCGGTGTACATTTTTGGTTGGATTACGTCCATGATGTTTTAAAGTTCTGATAATTCTTTATATTTTGTTCCTTAAGTATTTCGTTTATGATAAAAATAGCTGGACTCCAGTGTTGCTTAAATGCGAATCAACTATATCAACCAACTTTGTCTGCATTAACGTAGGAACATAATGAAACATTCAAAAATTAATATTATTTCTCTCAAAATACTTTCATCATACGTTTTATTTTGAAATCGGAATGTTCGTTCGGCAAACTTCGTGAATATCCGCATACCTGACACTTCGAGAGAGTTCCGAAGATATTCGATGACAGCTATGTAAGTACTTGAACGACGTCGGAGAATATTATTTTAGAATGAATAGATTTATAGAATCTACTGTTGATTCGAGCTGCATATATTTAAATAGCCTTTAAAAATGGCGATGGCTCGTGGCTAAATAATAACAACTGCACATCGGTCAAAGGTTAAGCTACGCTTACCGCGGTCGGTTCGTGGATGGGTGACCAAAAAAAAAGTTGTGTCATCTCACTGTTGTTTAGGGAACAGCAGTTTTTTTTTTTCATTTTTTCGCGCTATTTTATGAGAGAACAGAACAGGTCGAAGTGCTTTGGTGAAGCCTGTGTCCAGCAGTGGGCTTTTGGCTGAAATCATTATGATGATGAAGTGATACTATCTTGTGTAAGATAACATTTTTTGGCATTAATTAGCTCATATTGGATGCAGTGGTCAGTTCTGTTGTGACAAAACTCCTATTTGGGACCCACTTATAGTCCAGCATTTTTTGCAATACATACCAACCTACAGATAATAATAGCCGCCAAAAGCAGTATTCATACATATATGTGTCCCAGTTATGAAGCTGTGACGTCGCGCCTCGTCTCGCGACACGGAACGTTTAATTTCACGCAGACTTACCGGTGCCAGAGAACCAGATGTAAGTTACTGTGGAACATTGTATAAAGATTTGTTACATTTACAGGAAATATTTGGATCTCAAGATGTTTAATGTCGATAAAGATTAATAATGAAGGAGTTATTATATGATGAATAAAGCGTTTCGTAATAAAAGTACATTGGAGACACACTCACTATACTTTTAGCCCCAGTTTTAATCACACATGAAACTTTGATGATACTTAAATGACATTTATTACGGTTCGTTTAAAACACGTTTGTATACTGTTTGTTGTCATGATTGTATACTTAGGTACTAGAAAATTATGAACGTACTATGACTTCAGGATCCCATTATCTTAAAATGCCAATGGAATACACCAAGAATGAATACACGTTCACGAGCGTGAAGCCACGGGTACTGCTAATTTTTGAATGTATGAGCAAATACGAAGGTGTGTCTAACTATAAACTAAAGCCAAATGAAACCTTTCTCATCACAATTCACAATTCCTTAACCATAAAGACACTCACCAATCAAAACACAATGACATTCGGAATTTAATTTAAATCCATCCAATTAGGAAGAGTCTAGCACAGGCGGGGCGGAAGTGACAAATTGCAGGAAACGCAAGTACGTCCCCGCCATTGTTGAGCCTGCTCTGCGATGAGAACCGTGAATGTGTCGCATAACGTGCGTCTTGGATTTTAGTTGATTAAAAAAGTTATATTCTGTGATTTGTATGTAATCACACTAATATTATAAAGGCGAAAGTTTGTGAGTGAGAGGGTGTGTGTGTGTGTTTATATGTTGGTTACTTCTTATCGCTCAAACGGCTGGACCAATTTTGATAAAATTTTGTATGGAGGTAGCTGACACCCTGGATTAACATATAGGCTACTTTTTATCTCGATATTCCCAAATTATGTATTTCTGTTACCGCGAGTTATTCCGGTCTGATCCCCTAAACCCCCCCCTCCACCCCCCCACCTCGATCCCCTGATTGATCGTCTTCTGTTTTAATCTTTGTCTTATCCCCCTTTTTTGTCGCTATAACAACAATTACTATAAAAAAAATAAAATAAATATTTAAGGGGGGCTCCCATACAACAAACATGTTTTTTTTTGGTATTTTTGCCTTGGGCAACGCTTAACGCTAGGGGTTCTGGAATCATATCGTCACTGGAAAGGAGAAAATTAAACCGCCGAAAAAACTGAAAAGCAAAAAATAATAAACCTTTTTTAATTAACCTTAATTAATAAATAAGTTATTAATTATTAGTTCTAAGTATACCTAAGTAATTTTGAGTCGGCGCCAAACAATTAATGAACAAAGATCACTAAATTACATCACGCTTTACGTAATTAATTAATTAATTAGCTTTTTTTTTGTTATTTAATTTGTTTGATTTGCTTGTGATGTATTAAATAAAACAATTTAAATAACCATATCAGAACAATCTACGTCGCTTGTGGGACAACCAAAAGGTAAATGTACCACAGCATAAATACTTTAGTTAGACAAAACTTTCCACTGGAAAATTTATTACTTACCAACCGCTGTTTTTTGGCCAACTTTAATTAGTCTGTGTGCTTCGAATTCAAAACGTTTAGGGAATAACTTTGTACATTCACTAGTTAATTAAATTTTGAATTATTAATGTGTTTAAACTGTCGAGAGAAAATATTGTCTAATTTTATTAGGTTAGGTTAGCTTGATGGCTATTGTAGCTGCGGGGGTCTGTTTATCTATAATGAAGATCTATTGTAGCATTTTAATTAGAAACTTGGTTTTAAAGTCTTTTTCAGGTATTAATATCATGTTAGTAGGTAATATTAAGGGGGGTGGGGGGTTTCGGTTTTACCAGTAAGTGCTCATACACACGAGCAACACGCGTCAACGGCAGGAGAGTACGACGAGTGTCGACGAGTGTCGACGAGTGTCGACGAGTGTCGACGAGTGTCGACGGGTGTCGACGGCTGCAGTTACCTCTGCCGTTGGCGCGTGCCGCTAGTGTGTATGCACACGAACTGGGTTGTTTTTTTTCTAAAAGACTTAGCCTAGGTAACATCAGTGTTAATTCAATAAGGGATGGGAATGGCTATTACATTTGAGAAGATTTCTGCCCTTCAAACTAGGAAAATCCTGTATCTTGAAGGACAGTGTACCTTTAAGGGATTGACACTTTTTACAAAATATTCATAATATTGTGTAGGTCAGATACGCAGTCACCCCATGTAAAATACTGGTATTCAGCTGCATCCGCACCCTACTTGCGTAACACACTATCAAATCATTTTGAAGCAAATTGCTAATCCATTGCTTCATGAGTTCAAAAAAATTGTCTGCTCAACACGTAAACAACGCGATGAATGTTGTTGAACTGTCAAAATGAAACCGATTCCGATTGTTATAATGTGTTACGCAATTGCCCCGCCGATTACACTGGAAGCCAAAAAGCTAGACGGATTAATGATAATTTATTTTGTTTTTTTTTTATGTTGATTTATTTTGTTTGATGATTGTGATGATAAGTGAATGATGTGAGTGTGATTTTGATGTAGGTAATATTTTGGCGCTGTTCGATCAAAAATGCGAGATCTACTTTTCTAAGTGTTTAGATTATTTTCTTATAACGCAGTTGGAAAAAAATCCCGGGATTTTATTAAGTCAAAATCTCATACAACACCTTTTCTATTGCAAGCCTCGTGATTAAATGAGAACGCGGGGGTCGATCGTCCCGCGGTTGGTTCAAGGATGGGTAGCGACTGCCTATCTAACCCGGTTACTGGGCAACTTAATACCCCTCGGTTAGACTGGTTGTCAGAATTTTAGGCTTTAGACTACCCGTAACGACTGTCAAAGATCCATGAATGACAGCCGGGACCAACAGCTTAACGTGCTTTCCGAGGTACGGAGGGGTCTCGGATGTAAAGATGATCACCCATCCACTGACCAACTGCGGCAAGCATAGCTTAAGTCCATTAAGCAAATAAGCAGAGCAATATTAGTCTGTATGTTAGTACTGCAGGCTTAGTGTGTCGCCACTAATGCACGTTGTTTGTTCCGTTCGTCTGGGGCAACCACTAAACGGATTTTGACGGGATATTATATTCAGCATTCATTCTAAGCCTAAAGAGAATTTTGGTTGCAGTGTTTTGCAATAGGATTCTAAATACTGGCTGTCATATTTTGATTTGTTTACTTTGTCAACAAAATATTTCTGCCTTATTTATTAAGTGGTTTAAAAGTTGGAGGCCCATCGTAAGTTGTTAGGTTTAATTAATTTACTTGTATCTAATTTTCTGAGTCCTTTAACCGGTTGAATGTCGTAATTACAGAAACAATTAAAAAGCCATTGTGTCTCGCGTGGATCTACGTTCCGACATACTACGGGTTAAGCTTCCTTTGTCGTTTGACAAAGGGATGCCACCTGGGGATTTTGAGGCTCCTTGGTTCCAGAGAGAGTTGGAGTTGGTGTCAAATGGCGGGATGAGCTGGACTCCTTCAACAAGAACTGCCGGACGATTCTGTAAAAATCACACACAATATAAACACACAATATAGATTTTCACAGAATAGCACCGCTGGTCCTTAGCAGCTTCACACAGAAAAAAAAACAGTGGCACTCCGGGAGTGCCGATAGAAGTGAAAACAAAACACAAACGGAATACTTTGCCATCACTCACTGACATATCGAATATACATTAAAACCGAGTACGTCCCGAGGATAGCCGAACACATCCGAAGCGGGTATTTTTTGAATCGTCATAAACAAAACACGCGCGGTGTCGCTTAGGGTAATAGTGGCGCGAGTTCAACGGTATTTTCCCATTTCAAAAAATTCCCAACGCGCCTTAAGAAGTTTTCACTTCAATAGAAATAAAGTAGGGAAGCTTTTACCCTGCACTAGTCATAGTCATAGGCTTTCAATATAATAATAATAATAATTTAATTTACAAGTAACAAGGAATCAATATTTTAATTGAAATATTTTCAATGAAATATTTTTTATTATAAAAGTACAACTAACAAACTGACCTTGACTTTGAGCTTTCAAGTTTGAAATTAAGTTTAAGGGGTCATACAACCGGGCCCGTGCTCATCAAAGAGATGTCAGCAGCAGAGAAGGGGCCCCTTAGGGCCGAAGCCTGCCGGGTCAGCGGGATTGTCCGAAAGGGTTACCGCTGGCCCGGAACATAAAGGGCTAAGGAAGGAACACGGGTGGGTTTTAGTCAGTTAGAGTCTGACACTCCCTTCCGCTCCACCCAGAGCGGGAGGGGTCATTTGATGATTTACCATCCAAAAAAAAAAAGGGGTCATACAAACGAGTGTGTAACACTTAGAATGGCTCGTTTTGTGGCACTTTGGATGAATCAAATCACTACATACCTAAATCTTATAAAATTCGTAAAGTTTCATGCAGGTAACTGTTCGTTGTTGACATTAGGCAATATAAATTAAGTAAATAGTTCGCAAAAACACTCTACTTACGTTCCAGAGTATTTTTTATTAATCAAGTGTTTATATACGAAAGTTACATAATATTGCGTTGCTATGGAAAAACAACAGGACCCAGTGAACACCATTTTGCACTCTGCATTGATTGCATTGCCGAAAGCTCTCAACTATAATGCACTAAAGCTGATTTAATTTAATAGACAGTATAACCCTCTTTTATAGGTGAAACCTCTTGACAATATCAAAATTGTCTGACAAAATGGTAGCACCGGTGTCATCTGAAGGATTTTACCCTTTTCACAAATCTTGGTTTAAGGGCCAGAGCAGGGAGTCCTGGGTTGGATGCCCAGCGGGGTAATTGCGTAGCACACTATCAGTAGCAACATTTTGACAGTTCAACAACATTCATTGCGTTATTTACGTTGTTGAGCAGACAATTTTTCAAACATATGAAGCATTGGAATTTCCTTTAAAAAAATATTCAGATTGAGATTATTAGGTTTCAGGTCAGGCATGTCTTATTGCGTTTCCCATTAGGTTTTTTTTAAATAGTGGCTTGGAGTCTACATCTTTGCACAGTTGATGGCACGAAGCCTGCTTTCTGTAAATTGGTTAAAAAAGACAGTGGCACTCCGGGAGTGCCGACAGAAGTGAAAACAAAACACAAACAGAATACTTTGCCATCACTCACTGACATAACGGATATACCTACATTAAAACGAGTACATCACGAGGACAGCCAAACAAAGTCAAAGTCAAATCATTTATTTCAAATAGGCACATTAAAGGCACTTTTGAACGTCAAAAATTACAACTAAATAGAAGTGATTCTAGTGGCCCATTCCAAAAGGTAGTTTTCGTATGGAGAAGAATGGGCAAGAAACTCCACCGTTACTCTTAGAACACATCCGAAGCGGGTATTTTTTTAATCGTCTTTTAAACAAAACACGCGCGGTGTCGCTTACGGTAACAGTGGCGCGAGTTCAATGGTTTTTTTTTTCCATT
Organism: Oligia strigilis; assembly: GCA_951800025.1. NCBI lineage: Eukaryota > Metazoa > Arthropoda > Insecta > Lepidoptera > Noctuidae > Oligia > Oligia strigilis. The sequence goes on along the minus strand of OX637560.1, from coordinate 14,457,912 downwards.
AAAAAAAAAGCCAAACTTGCATAAAGAAGTTTTCACTTCAAAAACTTTTACACGTCAAAAAGGACTTAAACATAACTAACGAAATTTGTTTGTACTAAATAAACATCTCCGCTGACCTCGCCGAGGAATAGATGCTTTATATTATGTTACTAGCTACGCCCCGCGGTTTCACACGCGTAAGTGTCGATTCCGTGGAAATATCGGGATAAAAAGTAGCCTATATGTTAATCCAGGGTGTAAGCTACCTCCATACAAAATTTTATCAAAATTGTTCCATCCGTTTGAGCGTGAAGAAGTAACAAACATATAAACACACTCACTCACACACACCCCCACTCACACACTCACAAACTTTCGCCTTTATAATATTAGTGTGATGGCTAAACAATATTACTCCTGGGCAAAAGCCTTCCTCATTCCACTCGATCCCATGATTAATTGATTATTCTGCGAGTCTTTTATCCCTATTGCTCAATTCCAGCTTTACATGAAAAGATAACATAAAAATCGCTTGAAAAAATTCACCGCTATTAACATAATAATCATAAAAATAAACATATTTCTATAGGGACCTACCCTCAAAAAATGGAAACAGGAAAAGATGGCAATTTTCCCTGTCATCGTCATGTCGTTCACATCGTCTTTCTTGATTAATATTCCGATGCATGTTGTCAGGAGGTGACGGTTTTACTAAATAATTTGTATCGGTGCTTCTTCCGTGTTCTTATTAGGTTTTCATTGAATTAATCCATAATATTTGTTTTTATTTATTTAAATTGTATTTTTATTCATCATTATCATATTTACATAATATAGGCTAATACTTAAAATAATAATGAAAAACGAAGCTATCAGGACCACGTACGTGTTCCACGGCGCCTCAAAGCGATGCTAGCATAAATTGAAGGGGCCCGTTAGGGCCGAAGCCTGCTGGGTCAGCGGGATTGTCCGAAAGGGTTACCGCTGCCCCGGAACATAAACGGCTAAGGAACAACAGGGGTGGGTTTTAGTCAGTAAGAGTCTGACACTCCCTTCCGCTCAACCCAGAGCGGGACGGGTCATTTGATGATTTCCCATACTGAAAAAAACAAAAAAAGGCAGTCCCCCAAAACGCCCGCCCTTCACCAGCATCAAAGCGAAGCATTCGCACATGCATCGCAAAGTATTGATATTTTTTTTTTCAGCCAGTCAAAATGGCATCTATTCCCCTTTTCCCCCTTCTTTCAATCGCGCATGTTCCTAACAACATATTTAATAATCTGACCAAGATTATGGACCGTGCCCTGTGAGTTTGTTTAGGTCTTTCTTCTCAGAGCTTATTGGGAAAAACCGAGCTTTTTTTAAAAAGTGAAAAAGTGTTTGCACAAACCTACTTAGCTGGCTGGTTTTTCAATCGACAGATAATTTTTATTCGTCGAATAAAATTGACGTCTGACAGATTTTGTATGGAAGAACTGTCAAAAATTTTAATTTATTCTCGGATACAATAATTATCAGGCGTTGGAAAAATCAGCCCATTAATTATTATATTATTATTGCTTGATATTTCTTAAACTACAATTAGTTACTTTATATTTATTTTACTATTTAAAAACACAATAAAATAATGCTCATTTAAATTCATCACGGGCACATTGATACAAGTAACTTTCTAACTAACTATCATCATCATCTGCTTAGCCTTTTCGGTTCGGTCGGCTTCAGTCTAACCGGATGCACCCGAATACCAGTATTTTACATGAAGCGACTACCTATCTGACACAACCCAGTTACTTTCGGGCTTTTGACGACCCGTAACGACTGCCAAAGATCCACGAATGACAGACGGGACGGCAAACCTGCTTTCCGAGGCACGGAGGAATCTTGATATGTTAACATGGTCACCCATCCATGGACCAACCGCGGCAAGCGTAGCTTAACCTGATCGATCGTCCCGTGCGGCTGTTATTACTTAGCCACAAGCACCTGCTACTAACTATACAAAACAAAAGGACACTAGCAGTCCAGTACCTACTCGTCCGCATCAACAAAATTGGTTTTTCATTGGTAACCAATCATTGATCTTCCACGTTACGCTCGATTACTATCAGTTACTTCCGTCTCGGCTACACGATATCGCGATACAGTACGACGACCTCACACCTTGAGACAATTACTCACCGTGATAGATGCTCCCATTTCTTGTCTCTACACATCTACTAAGCGTAGAGATTTTCCTGCTTATGTACTGTACTTTGTTACCAACCATTTGCTATAATATTCTCAGGCAGTTTCGCTTAGATATCCATGCTAATATTATAAATTCGAAAGTAACTCTCTCTGTCTGTCTGTAGGTATGTTATCTTTTCACTCCTAAACCACTGAACGGATTTCGATAGAATTTGGCAGAGAGATAGATTGCAACCTGGGGAAAGATATAGGATAGTTTTTATCGACATACCTCGCGGGCGAAGCCGCGGGCGGAAGCTAGTTGTTTCATAATTTTACTTCTGTGTTCTCCGAATATGTGTAGAGGTAAAGAACACTCACATTTCACCATGTATGTCTAAATCTCATATTACGTATAAGGTGAGCCTTTTGCCGTCATTAACCCTTTGAACGCCATTGTCACATATACGTGACAAGCAAGCGCGTGCCCTGTACGCCAGTCGTGTGTCGCCTATCCTATTACGAGCGACAAAAAAGGGACAAAAAATGCGGTGCACTTTATCACGAAATAAACAATTAAATCATTATTTTTGTGTGTTTTTATTTGTACACCTTAAATATTTAAAATTGTGGCTTGGCGTGGAAAGCACGCGCGTGCGTTTATGCTCTGGCGTTCAAAAGGTTAAATGATTAATTACTCTTTATTATGTATTACTATAAGATTAGGGGAAGACCAAAGAAACGCTGAATGGACTGTGTGAATGATGATATACTTAGAAAGGGGATGATTGCGCAGATGACGATTATATTATTAATGAAGTACGGAAGATAAAGACATGTTGCGCCGACCCCAAATAAGTTTGGGTTATAGCATCATCATCAAACTATGTTGGGGTCGGCTTCCAGTCTAACCGGATGCAGCTGAATACCAGTATTTTACATGGAGCGACTGGCCTCCACAACCCAGTTACTGACTATACCCCGTGGTAAGACTGGTTGTCAGACTTTCGTGCTTCTGGTTCTGACTACCGGTAACGACTGTCAAAGATCCACGAATGACAGCTTAACGTGCTTTCCGAGGCACGGAGGGGTCTCAGCATGGATGTACACCATATAAATTACAGATATTGGAAATCATAACGAGAAATTCCTTCTAGAAAAACCTTTGCCCAAGCTGGGGATCGAGTCCGGGATATCAAGCTTAGTAGTCGCACTTGCGACCGCAACGTAGAGTCGCTTAAAAATTAAAACTTTTCTAAAAAAGTCTTCACAATTTTTAATAGTAAGTCGTTTAAATAATTGGTAGCCATTCCGCACCAGAATTTGAATGAGAACCTCGTTTCCGAACGATTAAATGAACTAAGTCAATTACGATCTTGAATGTTAAGTCTGAAGAAGTATTTGAAGAAGCATTGATTTTTATTTCAGAATTCATGGCTGAACTACCTATAACTTTGTTGAATATTGCGGATATTAAAACCAATTTTAAATATTATGGTATTAAAAATGTATTAAAATAATAAATGCTGCAAATCATCAGCGTTCTGCAATAGGTTCTGTTTATTGATAATTACGTATAGACATTTAAGCCGAGATCTGAAAACGTACTTTGGCTAAGCGTTTTTCCTGTTATTGTCGCACAATTGTCAAACTACAAGTGCAAGATAGAGACGGGAACATTTAAAAGTCAAAGACGTACTAAGTAACGTTTATAGATCTTGACCCTTTGTGCAAACCACTTCTTTTGTAGTGACCTATGTGATCACTTCGAAAGAAGTGGTTGTCAGATAAAATTAAATAACCAAATATTCCATGTGTTATCGACACTTCTAAAATTGTTGCTTTGAAAATAAACTTCGAATATATCCATAAATAATCGCTCACGCCATCCTAAGTCACGTTGCTAAAAGAAAAGTAAATGACATTGTACTGAGGGATAAATAACCCTGAAGCTTGGGCTTAAGGTTGATTAGCGAATTATGCGGAAAACGCCCTTTCAAGGGGGCAAATGGGGGTAAAGAGAGGTTGATATTAGGCCATTTCTTCAGGGTATTACATGAGGACGTATATTGTGGATTTTGTAAGTGTAGAGGTTAAGACACCCACTTGTTTCGGGTAGGGTGTTTTTCCCAAGATTTATGGATAAGGCAACGAGTTTATGCTGTAAAAAGTTATTAAGCTTATCCCCTGTTTCGGGAAGAAGGTTAGGTAAGCGCTTGAGGATTTTTTGTAAATAAATAAGGGTTTTCTCTATAGCGTTATCCGTCATTTTCTTGTTATTGGATTGGAGAGATACCATGTTGGGGATTTCGGCTGAAACAAAACAGTTTGTAACGATTGTAAGAGATTTAATTATTTATACAAGTATCACAAACGAAACATATTTGATTTTATAATTATCTACTAATTTATTTGATTTCATTATTATATTTTGCCACATTGCCTTATATTTTTATCACTTTAACCTTTTACCGCCACAGTCATGTATAGATGATAAACCAAAATGCACCACGGTTCGACTACCTATGTTTACGCGGAATAGGCTAAAATTACACAACAAATTAACTTGGTAGGTAGTAAAGTGGGACGTTGAAAGACCGCGTGGAGGCACAGAGAAAATCGATCTTTCAAAAGGGTTACAGGGATGCACGGTACCTTTATTTCCTCGTCAGCAACTCCTCAGCTCGATCACCGCGGTTTTCACGCACAAACACCAAGTTTTCCAAGTTTTCTAGGGAGCACAATGTTCTCGACACGAAAGTTTATAGCCAACGAAATAAAAAGTCTAGTGAATGTCCAATGACGGCTCACTTCCGCCGTACGTTCGCCATCTCGCTTCCACGAGTACGATAGGTTCCGTGCAAGGAAGGGATGGGAGATAGGGATGTATTACCAACCAAATAGTAATGTTGCCAAATAATAAAGTTTAATCTGCGATTTAAATTAGCGCAACCATCCCCCCGGGCTTGAAGCGATGCCTTCAAGAATTGAAGCTAATTTACGAAACTAAACTAAACGATAAACTAAGCAATAAACTATGTACCTAATTACTAATGTTAACCTAACCTAAAATGACGAAATTGCTCAATTATTGGTTAGGTAACGGACAAAGACGAACGACGGGGCGCAAGTAAGAGCCAGTCGTCGTCTTAACCCGAACGATGCGAGTGACTCCAGTGGAGTCAGGAAAAACTTCCTCCACGACACCCAATGGCCAGTGTAGTGGAGGCGAATTATCAGTTATAAGAATCACGACCGTACCGACAGCGACCGGATCAACCGGCGTGTTCCATTTGCGACGCGATTGCAAGGTGTGGAGGTAACCGCTCCTCCAGCGCTTCCAAAACGACTGTACCAGTCTATCTAACAATTCATGTCTAGCGATAGTAGTTCTCTCGTCTATTTCCTCGGCAGGCAAATATTTCAAAGGCGTGAGATTTAAAAAGTGCGCTGGAGTTAAAGCGTGCGGTTCCGAAGGATCACTAGAGAGTATCCTGCAAAGAGGTCTAGTGTTCATTACCGATTCGACTTGGGTAAGAACGGTACTTAATTCTTCGAATGAGAGAATCGTGTCACCTATGACTCGATACAAGTGCGACTTTAGACTTTTAATGTTAGCCTCCCAATTGCCCCCAAAGTGACTAGCAGTCGGGACATTGAGTGACCAATCTATGCGACTCTCAGCTAGCATGTTACCAAATTCGGTATTATGGTATTTTGAACAAAGAAATTCGTGAAGTTCCGAAAGTTTGCGTTTAGCGCCTATGTAATTAGTCCCGTTATCCGAATAAATCCTACTCACCGGGCCACGCCTTGACAAGAACCGCTTGAAAGCACCCATAAAATTAGCTGTGCTAAGGTCACCAACGAGTTCAATGTGCACGGCGCGTGTAGTCATGCAGACGAACAGACAAACGTAGGCTTTGGTGGAACGAACACCTCGGCCGCGAGACATAGTAACCCTAAACGGTCCGGCATAGTCTGTGCCCGTGTGGACAAACGGCTTAGCGGATTGGACGACACGACAAGAGCGATGATCCGCCATTTCAGGGAAACTTGACTTAGGACGAAGGCGAAAGCAGGGAATGCACTTATGGATCCTATTCCTAATTAAATTACGGGCAGAAAGTATCCAATACCTCTGACGTAAGAGTGACATCAGCAGGTCGGGACCTGCGTGACAATTTAATTTATGATGGTATTCGACGAGCAAATTCAAAACGAGATCCTTGCTTGGAAGCAAAATGGGATATTTCCCTTCATAACTTAAATCCGAATTTCTTAAACGGCCTCCGACTCTAATGAGTCCGTCCTTGAGAAACGGCTTTAAGTGTCGTAAAGCTGGACTGCAATCCTTGCCTTCCCCGATTTTAGCAATCTCAGAGGAGAAATAAAAGCGTTGAAGCTCACGAAGAACGAGTAATTCAGCGAAGTCATAATCCGACGCTGACATGCGATGTCTAACAGGTAACAACCTGACAAAACGACAGACGTAAATTACTACTCGAAGTAATTTACTCCAAGACGAGATACGATCGACTAAAGAAAGAATAGGAGATCTTTCATTTGCTACAGCGGATAGCAACGAAAGCTTCTTCTCTTCGGGTGCTTCAGGCACCGACGAAGGACTGAAAGGAACGACAGGCCACTGTGAGACGTCCAAACGGGCCCACGGAGGACCACTGAACCAAAGCGGGTGGTCAACAATTTGAGAAGGCGTGAGACCGCGTGACAGACAATCTGCGGGATTGTCCGTCCCGGACACGTGATACAAATTTTGTGGCGACAAGTCGCTTTGTATTTTCGACACTCTGTTGGCCACAAAGGTGTTCCACCGATGGGGTGACGAATGTACCCAACAGAGCGCGACTGTCGAATCCGAAAATGCGAATATGTTACGAAAAACAATGCGGTGCTGACAAGCGACTATGACATTTTTTAAAAGTTGAGCTAGCACAAGAATAGCACAAAGCTCCAGACGAGCGAGAGAAACGACTTTCTTAGGTGAGACTTTCGATTTAGCGGTTAACAAGCAAACGATATTGCCATCGCTATTTTGGACGTGGAAGTAAATCACTCCCCCGTATGCCTTCTCACTGGCGTCTGCGAAAGCCAAGATGGTGACCACACTATCTGCGACGATACCAACGTGACGTGGGATTTTTATATTACAGAGCAACGGGAGCTCTTCCTTGAAGCGAGTCCACAGCCTGACTATATCCTCAGGTGGGGTATCATCCCAGTCACAATCACGCAGCCAGAGCTGCTTGATTAGAAGTTTAGCGTACAGGACGACAGGTGCAACAAATCCCATGACGTCCCATAATTTAGCGACACACGATAATATTGTACGTTTAGTACAATTTTGCGCGGGAGTATTGACTCTCATGCTGAAGTGATCTGACGTAGGCGACCAACACAAGCCCAGTACTTTCTGCTGGTCGGACTCGTCGAATTCTTTGACAGCTAGCAGACGATGCGAGGGTGGAATAGAATCTAAAACGGCTTGGGAGTTACTGGTCCATTTAACCAATTCAAATTGACCAGCTTTCATGAGGCCTATCATCTCCGAGGCGGTAGAGATACCCTGGTCTTCCGTGAGGACGGAATGGACGAAATCATCCATATAAAACCCTGAAGTGACGATATTTTTAGCCTGAGGGTAGGAGCCACCCTCATCCTCTGCTAGCTGCCTAATAGTTCGCAGCGCATGGAAGGGGCTAGACTTAAGCCCGAAAACAACACGATTAAATTCATAAACCTGTAAAGGTTCTTGCGGGGAAAAGCGATACAAAATGCGTTGGAAACGCCGATCAGATTCTCGGATCCCAATGCTGAGAAACATCTGACGAATGTCTGCGGAGAGTGCAACCGAAAACAAACGAAAATCAACGATAATATTAAACAAACTCCCTTGCAGGTTTTGCCCACCGTACAAGAGGTCATTAAGCGAAATGCGGGAGGTAGTTTTGCAACTACCATCGAGAACGACACGAAGTTTGGTGGTGACCTTATCATCCCTGATCACCCCATGATGCGGAATAAAGTACGAAACTTCTGATGAATCAGAATTTGCAGGTGATATATAACCCTTTTCTAAGTATTCGAGGATGACGCTATCATACGCGACCTTTAATTGTGGAGAAGCTTGCATCTTCCTTTCCAAGCAGTGAAACCGACGTTCACTTGCTTGGCGTGAGTTACCAAGGGACTCGACATCACCCTTGAAAGGCAGAGCTACCACGTATCGACCGTCACTATCCCGAGTAGTGGTGCGTGTATAAAATTCCTCACACTCCCTGTCGTCCGAGCTGACTACAGGGGGAACATCCACCTCCTCCAATTCCCAAAATTTCCGGACCGCAGAGTCCAGTGGGTCCGCGGTACAACAATATGAAACGGTCGAGTTGCTATCAACACGGACCGGAGCGTCACCTACTATAACATAGCCAAGGACAGTTTCTAAAGCAAGCGGTGATACATATGGCGGCTGTCCTTGAACTTTATTCGACAAGAGTAAGTGTGGATAAATCGAAGCACCGATCAATACTTGAATCGGGCCTGGAGAAAAATAGGTGTCGTCTGCCAACGGCAAGTTTTTGAAGTTAGACAAGAGTGAAGAATTAACCGTGGCAGTTGGTAAATGTTCAGTAATTTTATCTACTACCAAAGAGTCGACACTATAATTTATGTTACGATCGAAGCGAGAATGAAATTTAAATTCTACGGAACCCTGAATTGTTTTACTTGAACCACCTATTCCTTTCACGGCGGAACAAGTAGGTCGATTATTTATGCTCAAACCTAAGCGTTGACAACACTCACGTGTGATAAAGTTACTTTGCGAAGCGCTGTCTAATAATGCACGAACAATGTGTTTATTACCATGAGAATCCACGACAATAATACGCGCAGTTGCAATTAAAACCGTCGTGGGGCATCGAGACAAATGGTCAACCTCATTATTATTAGCTGATAACGCACACAGCGGCAGCGCGACGTCATCGCGAGCGGAGGCAGCGTTAGCGTCACTAGGTGCCGCATTGGCAGCGGTAGCAGACGCGGCTTGCCGGCCCCCAAAGCACAATAATGAATGGTGCTTTCGGTGGCACTTTCTACATCTAGAAGTTGACTCACACATGGAAACACGATGTCCACTACTTAAACAATTTATACATAAATTATTAGACTTTACGAAGTTAAAACGCTGATCCGGGTTATAACTATTAAATATCCTACATTTATAAATGTAATCATGTTGCTCACTGCATAGACTACATGTAGTTTTCTCGGGACCAGAGGTGCTGGCGTACGCGACGGTAGACTTACGTTCGAGTGGTTTCTTGTTATTGGTGACCCTAGCAACAGATGATGAAGTACGTTCTAACATTTTTATATGGTCACGAACGAAACAATCCAAATCAGAAAAGGATGGAATTTCGAAACTATTAGATCTTAGTTGATAATTAGTTTCGAAGGCACGCACAGTATCTTGGTCGAGTTTCTTAATAGCAATATGTAACAAAATGAAATCAGCGAGGTCATTGACCTTTGTGTTTTTTAAAGCGGCTACAGACGACGAGAATTTATCGAGGAATGATTCTAAATTATTTGGGGTTCCAGTCGAAATAGATTTAAATTCAAATAATTGATCTAAGTATGAAGTTGCGGACTGACGCTTATCTTCATACCTTTTACAAAGCAAATCGAAAATAAGGGGGTAATTATCAGCTGATGGATTTATTCCAGCACATATTGAACGAGCCTTGCCTGTTAATTTTCCTATCAAATAATATAACCTCTCACAGTCTGTCAGAGAAACATTATTATGCACTGCGTTTTTATAACTAGCGATAAACAATGGCCAATTTCTATGGTCTCCGTTAAATTCGGGAATTTCGATAGGAGGTAGTCGAGGCGACCTTTTGACCTCATTACGAGATTGAATTAGCAGTTTTTCTTCTGCTCGCTTTACACGGCCCAAAAGGTCTTCGAATGAAGAAAGCGCCTGATAGGAAACAGCGCAGTCAGGCTTTAATTTGAGCTCATGGATAACAATTTCGTCCAATATGTTTTCGAAGTCTACACGCAATGAATCCACTGTTTTAATGTCACAGAGGAAGGACTCCTTATCGAATCCTTCTAAGTCGATTCTTTTTGCCTGATCAGAAATGATTTGCATGCGAGCAAATATCCGATCGCGTTTCGATATTAATCTTTTTAGAGTTGCGTCCGCCATATTAGCGGCTTACGACTAACTAAATAAATAACTAAATATCTACGACAAGTAGGTAGTTCTGGAAGTACTGTGAACCGATTACACTCCACAAATTACAATAAATGATGTTGTATTCAACAGAACAATTACAAGTTATGCGGTTCGATCGTAATTTGTTACCTACCTACGATGTTTGTTACGTTCCTGGGTCACGAAACGAAATAATGTGCCTAACGTATTTGTTAGGTTTGCGGTTGCGAAAATCTAACTTACTTGCTAGATTACGACGATACGACACAACGAGACGATACGATACAACGAGACGATACGATACAACGAGACGATACGATACTTTTAGCGGGGTTTACGAGAATTAACGATAATAATTAACCTAACTGACCGGCGCGTGCGCGCGGCGCGGTTATAATTGCGAGATTTGCGACAAATTGACCCAGGATAGGGGAATGGTTGGCTATTCACTGATTCCAGATGGAATCCGGCTCGAAAAGGACCAAATGTTTACGCGGAATAGGCTAAAATTACACAACAAATTAACTTGGTAGGTAGTAAAGTGGGACGTTGAAAGACCGCGTGGAGGCACAGAGAAAATCGATCTTTCAAAAGGGTTACAGGGATGCACGGTACCTTTATTTCCTCGTCAGCAACTCCTCAGCTCGATCACCGCGGTTTTCACGCACAAACACCAAGTTTTCCAAGTTTTCTAGGGAGCACAATGTTCTCGACACGAAAGTTTATAGCCAACGAAATAAAAAGTCTAGTGAATGTCCAATGACGGCTCACTTCCGCCGTACGTTCGCCATCTCGCTTCCACGAGTACGATAGGTTCCGTGCAAGGAAGGGATGGGAGATAGGGATGTATTACCAACCAAATAGTAATGTTGCCAAATAATAAAGTTTAATCTGCGATTTAAATTAGCGCAACCAACCTACTTGACAGACTTTGACGCCGAGGGCACGTTTTTGATTTTTTGACGTGTGGCGGTCAAAAGGTTAATTTATTATCTAGTAAATCAATTAAGCAAAGTATTTAAGTGCTATGCACACCTTTAAGTGATAAGTTCACTGTAGTACTTTATATAATAATTCTAAGTTCTCTGTTAATGTTTATGTGAATTAGCCAAATCTATAAATAAATAAACAGAATAGTACAAGCCAGGAACCCATTACGGGAGTCAAAAGGTTACGTCAAACTCATATGACAGATGTCACGTTACAATGATATGCTGCGTTTAGAAATAAGAAATAAATTAATTTTCTTGTTTTCTTTCTTTCCATACTTGAGCATTTAAGAAATGCTAAATTAGTGTTCGACAGTTCTCAACTTTGAATAATCGATTCAGAAATCGAATGATCTTGTAGTAAGTAAGTAGTTTATGTCGCTTAGTTTACAATAATTATGAAAACCAATTTAGGAAAATCACCAATGAATATTAAATAAAACTGTTGCCACAGCCATTGATTGTATCCAAAACACATAACTTCTATACACCATTTTCTCATTCGATTCTTTAATAACCAGGCAATCATAAAACAGATGAGTTCATATTGGTAGCCAAAATGTAATGAGTTAGAATAGCCATATATTAATGAAGCTACGTTGCCAGTGTTGGCACCATGCCACTTGACTACGATTTTAAATAAGATTATTCTAATGACCATGTCTCATTTTTATATTGTCTGCAATTCATGTTATCCTGGTACTTTATAGCCTTAGTCTTAACTTTTACATTGCGCTTTAAATTCTGTAGAGCTACGGTTTCCAATAAAAGCGGTAACCGCCCCACATAGTGTCCGCAATTTACCGATGAATGACGTCACTGAAACGTTGTTTATGAAAGTAAGTTGGTGTGTTTTCCTAGAGATCGTTTTTGACACTTTACGATGTTTGACTTTAGGGTCAAACACCGTAAAGTGTCAAAAACGATCTCTCACATGGCCCAAACATTTAAATCGCTAGATTTACCCTCACGGTACTATAAAGTCACGCGAAAATGTATCATTATTGAGAAGAGTGACCTCACACATTATTATATAGCGTTTCCATGTCAATCACGGCACTGCGTCGTTGTGTGTCAGAAGTGTCAAAACGAAACAGAAATGCGAATATCTATTGACGCGGCAGGGCGTGTCTAACAATTTAAATCTTTGCCGCCGTCATCATTTTCATGACAGCCGCTATGTGCAGTCACCGCTTTTTTTAGGAAACCGTAGCTTAGCTTGCAATATAACGGGCGTAAAAATACCCTGAACGAAGCCGAGTCAATTTTTCTTCTCTTTATTTTGTTTTTTTCGTACTGGACCATGCCTGGGAACCTTCTACTTACCGAGATATTGAAGGTCAAAGTTACTTCTTAGACGTTTTTTTACAGAAACATGTTATAAGTGGTATCACTTAACTGTCAATACTCCCACGATCGCTGTACAGTTGCACGCACCCATACGCACATGTGTTTTGCATGTGATACGCACTACCAAAAACATCCAACTTTCACGCCAAAAATAAAAGTCACAGTCCCAGAAATTATTATTGCACAAACTTAGTTTAATATACAGAATACATATATGACAGCTTCGTGATGAGTCTTTTTACACCCTGTAGACAATTTGGGCCTCACCAACTGTGTACCTACACATTTTAAAATTAGTCAATCAAAAACCAACCTCACCACGAACACTATACAGCTGAGGATTCCGGAGCAGTGGTGCTCTGCTCCTCAGGCCATGCAGGCGAAGGAATATGTGCATCCCACCGTGTACTCTCTCGCCTCCATGACCTGAGGAACCGAGCAGATTCATCTGAAGAGCCATCCGGTGAAAAAGATGATGGTAAGGCTTCTGTGATCAATTTTGTGAGTATATAAATTTGTGTATAAAGAGGTATGAGGAACAGGGTGTAAAGTTCACTCATACTCTATAGAAAAGGGAGGATCCTCCGACCAGACGGGTGCTGTGTCTGGCGGGCAAGTGCCCAATGATTGATGTCGGGCCGCTGTATCTATGCTAGTTGCGCGGTAAACTCTGCTTGCGCGATGCAGGATTTTGCGTGACGTCAGTATGACGCGTTGTTCGCATGTGGCGTTGTAGATACCGCTACATGTATATTGCAGAGGGATTTGTGGCTAAGAAAAAACAGCCGCACAGGTCGATCGATCAGGTTAAGCTACGCTTGCCGAGGTGGTCCGTGGATGGGTGACCATCTTTACATACCAAAACCCCTCCGTGCGTCGGAAAGCACGTTAAGCCGTTGGTCTCGGCTATCAGTCGTCAGAAGCCCGAAAGTCTGACAACCAGTCTTACCAAGGGGTATCGTATTACCCAGTGAGTGGGTTGTGGAGGTCAGATAGGCAGTCGCTCCATGTAAAATATTGGTATTCAGCTGCATCTCGTTAGACTGGAAGCCAACCCCAACATAGTTGGGAAAAGGCTAGGCAGGTGATGAGCATGCGGGCGTTCAATCGGCGTTGTCCTGGGAGCCTAAAAAGGCCACTTTGGCAGAATCATAAAAGGATAACATTATGAATCATTCATGATAGTAACTAAAATGTATTTACAGAATGATAATTAACAAGTCTAACCACATTCTACAGCGTATTTTCTATGTACAGACGCCAGCACATCAAGCTACCCGAAACTGTCAAATTTTCCCAATCAACTTTGAACCTTATGTTTTAGCGATATAGTTGAAAATCTATTAAATAAATTTGACAGATTGTAGTACCCTAATGTGCTGGTGTCTGTACTTATTAACACTGCAAGCAACTACATAGTTTGAATTTAAGTTTTAATAACCTTACCGTTAATAATGTTAATCTCAGTTCAATATAAAGTTAACGTAGACTTCAATTTTGTCTTCGTTTACGACATTAAACTTTAAATGGCGTAACTGGATCGTTCGGTAACTTTGTCGGCTACAGGCTATGGGGTTCTCAAAGATTTGTTATTTGTTGGTTCATATTAATTATTTTACCTATTTGAATATTTAGAAGAACTTGCTTAAATTCATCAAAGGGATTAACTGATTTATAGTGTAGTTAAAAATGTTTTACAGAGAGCATAGTTAATTTAATAATAATCATAAGATTCATCATTACCATCATTACAGCTGAAAGACGTCCACTGCTGGACATAGGCCTCCCCCAAGCTCCGCCACTTCGACCGGTTCGGTGCTTTCCGCATCCAGCGGATTCTTGCGGCTCTCAGTCATAGGTCCACCTTGTGGTAGACCTTCCAACGCTACGTCTTCCGATACGCGGTCGCCACTCCTTTGGCCCCATTGGTTATCTATTCTGGGAGCAATGTGCCACTTTTTTTTTCGTCTGGAAATCCTCATGGATGTCCACCACCCTGACGTGGGTGGAGGGGTCTGTCGGACTCTTACTGACTAAACCACACGGTGTTCTGCTGATACCTTTAGCCGGGGTGCTGGAGTGCTTGCGCATTTCGTCACGCTCCCCCGGCCAGGTGTTGAGCAATGTGCCCTGCCCACTGCCACTTCAGTTTGGCAATACTTCGGCCTATATAACCTTGGTTCTCCTGCGGATCACTAAATTGAATAAAGCAAAAATCACCTTTTGTTTATTTACAATCGTCTTCACTTAGTTTACAACCATATCATCGTCACTTACTAGGTTTACAATCTTGCCAAATCTTACAAGGTCTGTAGACAGGATTTCCGTCAAGACATAAAAGCGCAGTTACTGAGTAACCGAATAGACTTTATTACATCTATCTCAGAGAACGTTCATGTGAGCTGACTCAGACCTGCATAACATTGAACAGGGTACTATAACGAGATATTAAGAAGGTTCGTTTTATTATTAACCCCTCCCAGTCCTCCAGGCCGTAGTTTGGCTATGGCCCAATCTCAACGGCGACTAGCCTTCGGCGCGGGAGATATTATAGTGCACAAGTGTGTGCGCAGACACTCTAACTTCCCTCACTCTCATAGTCCGATGGGACGGCAATCCGACAGGACCGGACACAGGGCCAACGGCTTAATGTGCTTTCCGTGGTACGGCGGCATCATACCGCCAACTACCAAACTCCGGGGACTTAAATATAACTAGTGAAATATCGCTACCCTATAACTCCCCCCCCCCCCCTTGGGTTCACTTCCCAGGTTGGGCAAAGTCTTATTGGAATTTTCCATCTGGAATATCTCAGTAGCAGTCCGGAGTCCGGAGTCGTGCCCGGTTGATAGCAATAGGCTCGCCCCCTATTACATGGGACTTAAACATAACTGGGTACATATAGTACACCTACATTTCGTAGGTGTACTATAGTTACACCTCTGCCTAACCCAGGCCGGCTCCAAGCGAAATGTTACGTTATGATGTTGTTTTATTAACATTTAGAACTAGGTATTATTGTATTTGTATTTCTTATTGTGGTATTTATATTTCATACATTTCGTATACTGCACTGGTAGACGCTATCACGTCAACGTCAGCTGTCGCTGAAAATCAGCGCTAGGGCTCTGTCTAGCATAGGGTCGTAGCTTTATGCTGAGCGATGGCCGTTTTGCGTGGCTGTGACGCATATTTTCTCTTTGAAATATGGCAGAGCTTTAATGTATTATAACACCTTTTATGTATTACCCATATCCATACTATCCATACGTAATATTATAAATGCAAAAGTGTGTCTGTCTGTCTGTCTGTTACCTCTTCACGCTTAAACCGCTGAACCGATTTAGATGAAATTTGGTATAACTATAGTTTGAGTCCCGGGAAAGGACATAGAATACTTTTTGTCTCGATATTTCCACGGGATCGAGAGTTATACAGGTGAAACCGCGGGGCCCTGCTAGTTTGCAAAATAAACCTCTATTCTATTCCAACTTCTTCTTTTTTCTTCATGTTTGCCGCAAATGTACGTTTTTTTTCTTTTTTTTTTAAGCATTTTACTTAATGTGTGGAGTAGGCCTTCGTTTCTAACGTTACATGTACCTGGCAGTAAAGTTCACATATTCTTTCCCGCAAGGATTCAACTCGTAAAAATAGGTGGTGTGTGCGACCATCGTAAAAATATCCTTGTCGCAACTTATGGACGGAAGCGGTTCTATTTTAACGATACACGAGTTTTGGATGCAAAGTTTTATTAAAAGTTATAAAGTGACACTAAAGTTTAACCAGCTGTGCAGAAATTGATGAGTGAATAACTTTATCATTTATGGAGATTTCGTTTTATTTTAATATATGTTTTTAGAATTGATTGTTTAAAGTTACTGACGCTGGATATATCAACAAAGCTTTGCTGATTGTAAAATGGTGACCAAGATCACCAACGATCACCGATGTATGTATCAATAGGAAATATGCAAGTAATTCAAAACTTATTCATTATTTAAATATACATTTTATAGGAGCCAAGAAAACAAATTCCTAAATTGTCTAAATTCTACTTCGAAAAGTAGGTTGAAGAGTTCGATATTTTTGTCACGTATAACACAATAATAAAAATCCGAAATAACGTTTTTGCTTGACAAGAAACTTCAAGCATGACATTTGACAGTCGGTTGATGGACCGTGAAATTAGAGGTGGGAATGATCGGCATAATCGAATATTTATATACAGTTAATCGATTATAGGTACTAATTGTGTATTACTAATCTGTCCTTATTAGTCGATAGAAATGAAAGTTTAGTAGTCTTGTCGAGTGAAGGCCAGAGTATCTAGGCATCTACTATCTACCATGTAGTGCACGACTGTGAATAATTTATTTCAAACCACATATTATCAATCCAATCAACAAGTAGCAGTTATATTTGCAAGTTTCCAACACCATTCGTAGTTATAAAATAGTTCGGATTATTTTATAATGACAATTTTTTTTAAAGAATGGATTTTCTTTAAGCTGTCGTTATATTGATAAAAGATCATTCAGGCTTTGGGGTTTATTGGATAATAATTTTCAACGTTTGATTTAAATCGATTCATAGACGGAATTTTTCATATGACTGCATTATAATCATGGTCCATAAAGTTGACATTATATGACTTGATTTTCTTATCATGGAATTCACCAAAAGTATACTCAATCTGTCTACTTTCTAACATCATTTGGAGGTCAAATAGAACTCAAATCAGCGGGATTGTCTGAAAGGGTTACCGCTGGCCCGGAACATAAAGGGCTAAGGAAGGAACACGGGTGGGTTTTAGTCAGTAAGAGCCTGACACTCCCTTCCGCTCCACCCAGAGCGGGAAGGGTCAATTGATTAATTGCCATCCGCAAAAAAAAAAAAAGAAAAAAAAGAACTCAAATGTAACATGTTAATATAGTATAATTTTAAGCGCTAAAAATAGAAAAATCGGGTTAGGAAACCTAAAAGCTCGAATTAGTTTTGGAATCAGCGTAGGACATTTTTTCTTTACGTACTGAAATGGTGACAATCTCTCGTTTCTTTTTACATGAACCTAAATTCAGCACTTACAGGGTGCCATTTTCTAAATCTCAACATCACGTTATTGTTTTTCTGATTTTCAATCGTAAAAACGACGTGTGAAGAAAACAATTTACAGCACGACTTTGATGGAGTCCTAAAATATTTCTCGTTTCTAAAAACAATAATACTTTTATGTGATAACTGTCGTGAGCGGCAGTCATGTTTTATTTAAATTTATATATATACTAGTAGCGCCCCGCGGTTTTACCCACTTTCATATAGATTCCGTTGGAATATCGAGACTCAAACTATCTCTATACCAAATTTCATCTAAATCAGTTCAGCGGTTTAAGCGTGAAGAGGTAACAGACAGACAGACACACTTTCACATTTATAATTTTGTATGGATAGTCCCCTGTTTAAGTAATAGTATTATTATACAGATTGTTCAGATATTTTATAGTTCGATAAATCCCACGATTCCACGTTGCTCTCCGAAATGAAAATGATGTCAATCGACGTATGTATCGGATTATCCCGTGATACATTGAAATCGTATCGTTGCGTTTCAGTTTTATACCTTTTATTTTATTGCATTTTCATAGTCTTGTATTATTTTAATTGTTAGCGATTGCAACTGTGTGAGATGATATGAAGGAAAGAGAGTGAATGAAAAATATTGGGTTAAATTGAATTAGCTGCATAAACTTTATAGACGTTATGTGTATTCATATCTCATTATCATCATCATCATTTCAGCCGAAAGACGTCCACTGCTGGACATAGGCCTCCCCCAAGCACCTCCACTTTGACCGGTTCTGTGCTTCTCGCATCCAACGGGTTCCTGCGGCCTTCACAAGGTCGTCGGACCACCTTGTGGGAGGCCTTCCAACGCTACGTCTTCCGGAACGCGGTCACCACTCCAGAACCTTTCGGCCCCATCGGCCATCTGTTCTGCGAGCAATGTGCCCTGCCCACTGCCACTTAAGTTTGGCAATACTTCGGGCTATGTCGGTCACCTTGGTTCTCCTGCGGATCTCTTATGACATTAAACCAGTAAAATAATTTCTAAACTCATAATTTCTAGTAATTATATACCCAAAGTAAGGGTCAGTTCACACCGAGACGCGACGCGACGCGACGCGCAGTTTTCAAGATAGAAATACAATTACAGACAATGGCGCCGATTCTGTTGTTCACAAACTAAACTAAATTTAAGTTCAGGCATCTTTTTCTTTCTATTTCATTAAGAAAAGGACAGAAGATAAATATTAGTTTAGTCCTGTCAAATAAGTCAGCGCCTGACGTAAATTGACGTATTTTTAGTAGCCAACTTTTTAATCTCGTCTAAATTGTCTATGGAGTATCTTAATTTGACAGGACTAAACTAATATTTATCTTCTGTCTTTTTCTTAATGAAATAGAAAGAAAAAGATGCATGAACTTAAATTTAGTTTAGTTTGTGAACAACAGAATCGGCGCCATTATCTACTACACTAAAAGGTACACAATTCAAGTCGCGTCTCGGTGTGACCTGACCCTTAGTTGACATATTTCCACTTTCGTAGTGAGGCCACATTATGATTAACAAAAAAAAAAAACTAAATACGGTCGGAGAGACTTTTTGAAAAAGCCCAAGTAAAAAGTCATAATTCGAGGTTTGGCTCTCGCCTATTTTCTCCTCCAATATTGGACCAATTTAAAAGATATTTCATAAACAGAATGAGAAGGATTTACACTGTGTCCTTATGTTTTTCTTTCATTAATAGTCATCAAATTTGCACACTAGGCCTCTGTTGACAGCGGCAAATTCAAGCATTTTTTGAGGGCTTATAAAAATAAATGTATCATCAAAAAGGAATACTGTTTAGCATATACAAAGGCTTCACAAAAGCTGACTTCGTTATAAAGGAGTTGAATTAAAATTCCTCTTTTTAAAGCTGTGCGCCCCTGGTAACTCGGTTAAGTTTAGCGGATTCTTTTTATACTTAAAGTGTCTTTGTTTTATCACCCTACGTGTAGTGAACGCGGGGTGATAAAATAAAGCCCGGTAGTATTACCAAAGGGGCTCGTGGATGGGTTCATTTTGACCTCCCCATGCCTCTGAAAGCACGTTAAGCTGTTGGTCCCGGCTGTCATTCATGGATCTTTGACAGTCGTTACGGGTCATGAGAAGCCCGAAAGTCTGACAACCAGTCTTACCAAGGGGTATCGTATTACCCAGTAACTGGGTTGTGGAGGTCAGATAGGCAATCGCTCCATGTAAAATACTGGTATTCAGCTGCATCCGGTTAAACTGGGTTGTCAGCTAGGGCCAAAGTAAGAACTCATTTTGTAATATGACGATTCTAGTTTTGCAAAGCAACTAACAATATGACCAACAAACTTAATATCAAGAGCCAGTCAACGACGGATGTATAGGTATGAGGAACAGGGTGTAAAGTTCACTGAACCTCCATAGAAAAGGGAGGATCCTCCGACCAGACGGTTGTTGTGTCTGGCGGGCAACTGCCCGATGATTCATGTCGGGCCGTTGTATCTATGCTAGTTGCGCGGTAAACTCTGCTTGCGCGATGCAGGATTTTGCGTGACGTCAGTATGACGCGTTGTTCGCATGTGGCTTTCTAGATACCGCTACAGATGTATTAATTACCTACGAGCACCTATTTACTGAACATAATCCAGAGAAATCTTCTTTGAAAATCGAACCACCTGGACCACTTTGACCTACCCGCATACGACAGGAAGTTGGTTATAAAACACAGCAACAGTTTGCCCTAATTTAGCCATTTCCTCTCCTCGCTGAGACTTGATTTATTTACCCGGAAACGTTCGGTCAACCACTACAGAGCATTTCGGGTGAATCAATTTGTCATAATTCTATGACCATTGATTTATGTTGTAACTACATTTTCAACATAGTAATACTGGTTCATTGAAATTCCTGAAATGAAATAACCAGCCGTACCTACAAATCTAAGATTGGTTGCGTAGGTATTACAAATAATACATACAAATACTCTACCGAGGCCCGTGGCTAAATAATAACAGCCGCACAGGTCGATCGATCAGGTTAAGCTACACTTGCCGCGGTTGGTTTGTGGATGGGTGACCATCTTTACATAGCGTGACCCCTCCGCGTCTCGGGAAGCACGTTAAGCCGTTGGTCCCGGCTGTCATTCGTGGATTTTTGACAGTCGTTAAGTTAGTCAGAAGCCCGAAAGTCTGACAACCATTGCAGTCTTACCAAGGGGTATCGTATTACCCAGTAACTGGGCTGTGGAGGTTAGATAGGCAGTCACTCCATTTAAAATACTGGTATTCAGCTGCATCTGGTTAGACTGGAAGCTGACCCAAACATAGTTGGGAAAAGGCTAGGCAGATGATGATGAGATACAAATACTCTCCAAAAATTAATTTATTCAAACTAGGCTGAGAGCAGCACTTTTTGAACGTTAAAATTACAGACAGTCCCCCAAAAGGCCCGCCCTTCACCACTACCTAGTTCTTTAACTGGGAAGAAGAATTGGCGCAAAAAAACTCCCCAGCAGCACAGCTGTTTGGGGGATAAAACTCTGGCGAAGGTTCCATAAAACTCGATTCCTACCGGCTTCCCTTTGAAAAATGGCACAGTCAGTATTCTATAGACAAATAATATAATCATATTTAAGATATCTACTCTGGCTTACCTCTTACAAAAATTGACCCTTCGCTACTGAAACTCACGATCCCTTTATCTACAGTAACGGTTGCTACGAGTCTAGAGAGTATTAGATTAAAGGGTTTAAGACTAATAAAAGGCCAAAAATGTATCCCACAAAAATAATATTTCCAGAAGAGCTGCAAATTTGTTGATATTGCATAAACAATCTATATTTCGTCGAAGTCATTTCAGTTTCAGTACCGTTATGTAAGGTATTTGCATTTATAGGACGTCGGGAAGGCTCCCATTTACTGAAAATTATGTAGTAATTTAATAAATTATTCTTAGTAGCCATTATTTTTTGGGAAAACCTTGGTTCGTTGAATTAAATGAATTTTTCTTTATTTTTATCCTTTTTTTTTAAATACCAATATTTAAAAAAAAAGGATAAAAATAAAGAAAAATTCAAAATGATCGCTCGTTGACTTTTATGATTACATCCTCTTGTTAGTTACTTGAGTGTGCCCAATTCTTTGAAATTTTCCTTCGTTTCGTACGGAAGTATCCGTACGAAAGTATCCGAAAGTATCCGTACTTTGACCGTAGGGGTGCAAATCGAAATAGCACTTGAAAATACGTTTAACTACTTTTTATAAAATATAAATAAAAAATCATCTTGCTTCATCTTTCTCTGTGTTAAATAATTTCAAAAAACTCACTCCTGTTTTATGTTTTTTTTTAAAGATAGCTATAGACAATCAAAAAGGCCCTCTCAATCTGTGTGGTTCTTTCCTCTTATGACCATCTCAGAAATCGATGTACTTACATGGTCTTCATATGACCTGACCAAGATTATGTCTGGACTTTAAAAGAGACTGTGACCTCTGAGTTTGTTTCGGCCTTTCTTCTCAACATAGTTGGGAAAAGGATAGGCAGATTATGATGATTTATGTAAATAGATATCTTCAGAACGTCTGGTCCGATTCCGAAAATTATTTCACTAATGGGAAGCTACAGTATTGTCGAGTTTCATCCATACTAATATTATAAATGCGAAAGTGTGTCTGTCTGTTTGTTACCTCTTCACGCTTAAACTGCTGAACTGATTTAGATGAAATTTGGTATAGAGATAGTTTGAGTCTCGGGAAAGGACATAGGATAGTTTTTATCCCGATATTCCCACTGGATTGAAACTCATGCGGGTGAAACCGCGGGGTGCAGCTACTAGTATATATTTAAGACTAGCTTTCGCCCGCGACTTCGTCCGCGTGAAATTTCACCCTCCCCCCATTCACCCTCTTAGGGGTGGAATTTAGAAAAATCCGTTCTTAGCGGATGCCTACGTCATAACATCTACCAGCATGCCAAATTTCAGCCCGATCCCTCCAGTGGTTTGGGCTGTGCGTTGATAGAGCACTATGTCAGTCAGTCACCTTTGAGTTTTATATATTTAGAAGATTAAAACAAGAAGTTCCACGCGGACGAAGTCGGGAGCAGAAACTAGTCGCATATATATTCGCTCCAAGCTCTCAACATGATTGTCTTACTATAAGTTATTTAATTTTTTTGATAGTCGTCCTGACTTGTATCTCTAGAAACAAAAAAGAGAACTTAGTCTTCAACTTTTCCTTATCACATATTTAAAATAATCAACAAAAAACCGACTTCCAAAAAAAACACTACAAACTGAAAAATAACTTTAATTTCGGAAGTCGGTGTCTTAGGGATCAGTATTTTAGTTTTTGCCACCGACTTCCGAAATTAAAGTTATTTTTCAGTTTGTAGTGTTTTTTTTGGAAGTCGGTTTTTTTTTTGTTAAAAAGTTTTTATTTCTCGCTTTTTAGTGGGTCTATTTATAATTTATCTAAGTTACAATAGCCTAATGTCAACTTGCCCATCGCCTTTTTATAAAATATTCCTTTTCTCGATGCAGGGACGTTAATTGTTGAGGAGTTCTCCTTTTATTAGTTTTTAGATTAGATGCTGATAATCTTGGCTGCAGCATCAGGCCAGACTTATGTCAACATTGCATTGAACTTAAAATTAGTCCTGTTTAAAATGAGCCCAAACACGACTACGGTGCTGTAATTTAAAGGTTTGTACTTTTTCTGATGCTCCTGGCTTCAGCATCAGGTCTTCGGTGTTCCTCAGTAACAGTACGTTTATCCACACATCGAGCCCTTTTCAATGAGCCTAAACACGATATATCTGCTGTTAGTTGTCGAGGAGTTAGGTACTCTGCAGACTATCCTGACTGCAGCATCAGGTCATGACTTGATGATCATGAGACCAAATATGGTCGTTAAAAACAGTCCTTGCCTGTTCGAGTAACTTCTTACTGTTAAGGAGTTGTACCTTCCATCATCAGCCCAGCTACCTGAGATGGTGACAACCATACACAAATACACAAGATACTTCATAAAATATGCGAAAAACAATAAGTGAGCCTATAAAATTTGAGGGTTGCCCTCGATTTCTCTAAGATCCCATCATCAGATCCTAACTTGGTGACAATGGGACCACCTCAGAACTATCTACTTTCGAACAAAAAAAGAATTTTGAAAATCCGTCGACAATTGGCGGCGTATTCGATGAACAAACATACAAAAAAAAAAAAAAAAAAAAAACATACAAACACCCGAACATAGTACCTCCTCCTTTTTGTAAAGTCGGTAAAAAAAAAACATACAAACACCCGAACATAGTACCTCCTCCTTTTTGTAAAGTCGGTAAAAACTGCAGAGACACTGAACTTCGTGCCTCAGCAAGTATCGTAGTTTCTGATTGTTAAAAAATGAAAACAGCAAACGCCTCTGGATCGTTGCCAGATGAATAAATGACTCGGTTGCAGCTGCTCCTTCTGTCTGTGTGTGCATATTAAAATCGTATTTATGTAAAAATCTGAGATAAATTGCCTTGAAGACGTTTTCAATTTTCTTGTTCTGAGATTTATTAACTTACTATAGTTTCTGCCCGTGAATTCGTCCGCGTGAAATTTCTTCTTTCCCCGATCCACCCCGTCGCATCTCATCGCCTGCCCGTGCTATTACCTACTTCGTTTTTGCTTAGCGTTCTTGCTTACTTTTTCTTTTTGCTCGGCTCCTAAGGGTCATATCGAGATGTTAAATGCCTTAAATATAATGAAATAGCCTTCCTCAAGAATTGGGCTATCAAATGCGGAAATATTTTTTCAAATCCGACTGGTAGTCCCAGAGATTAGCGCGTTCAAAAAACAAAACTCTTCAGTTTTATTATTAGTATATACTTGTCGATAAAGTTGGATGCGAGAAGCACAGAACCGGTCGAAGTGGAAGTGCTTGGGGGAGGCCTATGTCCAGCAGTGGACGTCTTTCGGCTGAAATGATGATGATGATGATGTCGATAAAGTTAACTTCTGTCGAGATACGACTGCTCGGTAAAAATAAAATTAAAATAATCGTTAAAACTTAATTCAAGTTGCACCTATTTGTAACAAACAGTGAATAGTGAAGTTCCAGGTTTGATTCCAATACGAAAAAAACCGGCCTGTTGCGAATCGGACTCGCACACGAAGGGTTCCGTACCACAGGGCAAAAACCGCCGTAAAAACACGTTTCTAGCTTGGAGCCCTTTTTAATTTTTATTACCTTTATTTTGTTTTTAATATTTGTTGTTATAGCGGCAATAGAAATACACACTCTGTGAAAATTTCAACTGTCTGCCAATTACCTACGGTTCATGAGATACAGCTCGCTGACAGTCAGACGGAATGGGCGGGCAGACAGCAAAGGCATATTAATAGGGTCCCGAGTCGGCACGGGTACGGAACCCTAAAAAAGCTCGCATTGTTGTTTCTATGGAAAACAGTGCCAGTTCAAAGTTGAAATTCTGCCCGATGAATTTCACAACTTCCTCCATCAAGATTTTTACATAATATTAAGCAGTGCACGGCGGTTTCACCCGCATAATTTTCGATCCCGTTGGAATATCGGGATATAAAAAGTAAAGTATCCTGCTGGTTATAAACTATATGTGTGCCAAATTTCATCCAAATCCGTTCAGTAGTTTTTGCGTGAAAGAGTAACAAACATCCATCCATCCATCTTCAAAAACTTTCGCGGTTATAATATCCTATTCATTAGGTATTAATTGCTATTTACTTACATATTATTTTAATTCTAAATAAAAATCTCCTCATTTTAATCTAATCACACTAATATTATAAAGGCGAAAGTTTATGAGTGCGTTTGTATGTTTGTTACTTCTTCACGCACAAACGGCTGAACGGATTTGGATGAAATTTGGCACACAGACAGTTTATAACCAGGATTAACTCATTGGATTTTTTATCCCAAAATTCCCACGGGATCGACACTTATGTGGGTGAAACCGCGAGGCGCAGCTAGTAAATGAATAAATTGACTAAATACATTGTTGTATTACTACGGAACTCCTACATAGAATTGCTTAAAATTACATCCTTGAAATATCAAAGAGTTTCAACATCAGTTTGTTGGTTCGTTTCGTTTCAGTGAACAAAATAAATTCCGAAAACCATCTTTGTTATTAAAAGCGGCCCTAAAACATTTTCGCCGCGAACGATTTCATTTCTCAACGGTCCGGTGAGGTTTTGCGACCATGCATATTAATGAGACCTCCGCAATACTCCCGCTCTCCTAGTCTCCTAAGTCTTACTTGTAATTGACCCTCAGCCATTCTGCCTCTTAACTGTCACTTAAGTTAATGACTTGACTAATTTGTCTTGGTAAGTTATAGGTTAATAACATTATACGAGCTTGTAGTGTGTTGCTTTATGATTTTATTATGGACGGAGATTTTCTTGTGACTTATTTGTATGTACTCGTAAAGGAGGGAAAATAATCAAAGGGCATCAAAAAATTCGTCCATATCGCTGTCAACAGGAAACGTGCCCAAAAGGCTTGCAGCATTGCCACGTTGTATCGCGATGCTGATTCTTTGGCCAAAAAATAGGCCAGCCCTCTGGTCACGTGAAGAGTCGACCAACCGCTTAGCGATGTCTCGAAATACTAAGTGGGCACTCGGGCCCCATGGCTCAAACATATAAGTTCCAAAGAGATTGGAGTATTTGCGCCGTTTGAGGTTTTCCGCACCTGCAGCAGCCGCCCCAGCACAGCTCACCGTGCTTGGAAGATGGGATGGCGCAAGGGTGTCGACACACTTTTCATCCCACACCAATATATATACTTGTACATATTATTATTATTATTTTAAGACTGTCAGCTTTTTTATTTGTATGTTACTCTCCGGATACAAGTGGGAAGATGTAAGTCCAACCTTGCTAAATGGGGTTACCTTGACGGAATGGCAGTAGGGTATGATTGTGGAACTGTGTCGCAAACCATCGCTCCACCTCCTATCCTGCCCTCTGTGTCCCTAAACTTACAGTCAAAGTGACCTCTGCACTGCCACTGGCAACGTGGAAGTGCCATAGTTTTGGGCCAACAAGATATAAAATTCGGTCGTGCCAGCGACACGAAGAAGAAGTGTGTTAGTACAGATCAAACTCACGTTTCGACGTGTCTTCTTCTTAGCTTGTCGATAGCAATCTAAATGGACTCGGCCTAGAATTCACCTACTTGTTTGGCGCCATCACCAGCGTCCACCAGTCCCTGTAACGTGCAGCTGACAGGACACGCAGGACACGATATTAAGTGTCCCTTCGTTTGTCGGAACAGCACCACATTTACACTCCAAGGCGGAGTCGTCTATGAATCCCCACCTGAACAGGTTTTTCTTGCTTCGGCCAACTTGGGTCCGGAGTCTGTTTAAAGACTTCCAAGTTACCCAAGGTAACGGCACTGTGTAAGATATTACAACACTAGCTGATGACACAAATTGCCTTTTGATAACATTTATAGGAAGTATTTAATAGTTTCTAAACCCAAAATGAGACTTTAAAGTTATTATTTAACAATTATTTTCTGAAAGGAAAACGGTTCTAACATTTCATACAATTCTCACCCTTAACCAATTTGTCAAAAGTTTCGTTATTTCCGAAAGATGATCTACAACCCTAGTTTTGTTTTTGTCAGAATTTTTATTTCTTTCCCATCGAGTCCACTAAAAGCTATTACATAAGTTGACGGTGTTAAAATGGTATTTCGGTGTATCCTCGATATCCCGAGTGTCGAGAGGAGTTTACGAAGAATGCCGTATAAGTGTAACTTGATCATCTTCTAACTTCTGGCGAGATGCCGTTGAAATTGTTGTTGCTCAAGTTGTAAGCGATACGCGACTACATTAATTTTGAGTTGAAATTGTTTTATGGGTTTTTCGGACACTGAGAGTTTTCTTTTATACTTTTTTATTTTTGCTAACTACTTTTTTATATAATTTGGTTTTTATCTGTTTAGTTTAATTTGTGATCTTCCTGTACGAGTCGCAATAAATCCTTTTTCTTTCTTTCTTTTTTTCTCTCTGTAATTTAACGACCTGCATAAAAACATAACATAGAATCACGCCTGGTTTCCCCAAAGGGTTTTGCAGAGGTGTACCTATAGTGTAAATAATTTCGTCACCACTGCTCTCAAAACGGTGAAGGAAAACATCGTGAGGAAACCGGCATGTCCTAGAACCAAAAATTCGAAGACATGTGACATCTGCCAATCCGCACTGGGCCCGCGTGGTGGATTACGGCCCACTCCCTCTCACCCAGAGGAGGCCTGTGTCCCAGCAGTGGGAACATTATAGGCTGATTATGGTTATGGTTATGGTACCTATAGTACACATCTCGCCAGTTATGTTTAAGTCCCTTGTAATGGGGATGAGCCTATTGCCATCAACTGGGCACGAATCCAGGCTCCCGGTTGTTACTGAGAAAAACCCAATAACACTTTGCCCGACCTACGAAAAGAACCCAGGACCTCATTCTCAGTAGTCGCGCTTGCGACCACAATACCAACGAGGCAGTTCTGCGTAAAAATATCACCTAAATATCCATTCAGATGCTTGAACAAAGTAACAGTACCTAGAGCGAACCTATCACACACAACCTGCTGCTAAAGTATCATTATCACGTGTACACGTACGTAGCGGCGCGTACGTGTTCCAAGCGCGCCTCAAAGAGATGTCAGCAAAGGGCCGAAGCCTGCCGGGTCAGCGGGATTGTCCGAAAGGGTTACCGCTGGCCCGGAACATAAAGGGCTAAGGAAGGAACACGGGTGGGTTTTAGTCAGTAAGAGTCTGACACTCCCTTCCGCTCCACCCAGAGCGGGAGGGGTCATTTGATGATTTCCCATCCGCAAAAAAAAAAAAAAAAAAAAAAGATGTTCATGGAAATATACTATAATAATAAATTGTATCACACTAATATTATAAAGGCGAAAGTTTGTGAGTGTGTGTGTTTATATGTTTTTACTTCTTCACGCCCCTGCCCCGTTGGTCTCGTGGTTGCAAGCGCGACTGCTGAGCGTGGGGTCCTGGGTTCAATTCCCGGGTCGGACAATTTTATTGGGTTAGGTTATTGGGTTTTCCATTAGGAATTTCTTAGTAACAGTCCGGAGTTTGGAAATTGGCGGTTTAATACCCCCGTGCCTCGGAAAGCACGTAAAGCCGTTGGTCCTGCGCCTGAACTCTCCCCGGTCGTGTCGGATTGCCGTCCCATCGGACTATGAGAGTAAAGGAACAGAGAGTGCACCTGTGTTTGCGCACACACTTGTGTACTATAATATCTCCTGCGTACCTGGCTAGTCTCCATTGAGATTGGCCACCGTGACCGAAAACGGTCGGGGAGGCTATTATTATTACTTCTTCATGCTCAAACGGCGTGACCAATTTAGATAAAAATTTTGTGTGGAGGTAGCTGACACCCTTGATTAACATATAGGCTACTTTTTATCCCGATATTCCCGCGGTATCGACATTTACGTGGGTGAAACCGCGGGACACAGCTAGTTATAAATAAGTTGTAAAATTCTGACGCAAAACGGTACCCGCTGTCGCTTATAACTTGAATCAACTCAATAAAACTTGGTTTTATTGTCACATTCACATTTTTGGGTTTACGACTCAACCGTCGAACGGCAACTATATTTAATCTATAATATTAGTTGCGAAATATTATATTTTTGTTCTTTTTGTAAACTTTCCTAAAACAACATCTAAGTTATAACCATAACTTAGATGTTGTTTTGTTGAAGGAAGTACTAACATCAAAGCTAAACGAAGTCTGAAGGTTTTAATTTAATCCCTTTTTGTAAATATTTTAATAAACCATTTATTTTCAGATACCTAACAAAGACCCATAGATACATACCTTAACCTAAGTATACAATTACACAATGGAAAAAAATCCAAAAAAAAGAAAAAAAAAAAGCAAATGCAATGCAATAAATATGCAGTGTATTTAATTACACAATGCAATATGTAGGTAAGTACTTAAGGTTTTTTTTTACATAATATCAAACAAAATTATCTAAGGTATGTTAATAAATAACGGTGAAGGAAAACATTGTGAGAAAACCGGCATGTCCTAGAGCCAAAAATTCGAAGAAATATGACATCTACCAACCCGCACTGGGCCCGCGTGGTGGATTACAGCCTACTTCTCATGAAGAGGAGGCCTGTGTCCCAGCAGTGGGAACATTATAGGCTGAAATGCTCTGTTAAATGAGTTTTTTTTTTTGTAAAATATAAGTAAAGTTTTAGGCTTAAGTAGTTTCAGAGATATGCGGTTTGTGATGTCGTTGTACAGACGCCAGCACATCAAGCTACTACAATCTGTCAAATTTCTTTAATAGATATTCAACTTTATCGCTAAAGCATAAGGTTCAAAGTTGATTGGGAAAATTTGACAGTTGCGGGTAGCTTGATGTGTGCTAGCGTCTGTACCTACCTATAACCGTTAGACTCTTTGTACACACACGTTTTTCTTACGGTGAAAAACTACGGTTTGATAAATGATTTTATTTTTGTAAGTAGGTTTGTACAAACACTTTTACACGTCAATCATGTTTTTAGGGTTCCGTACCCAAAGGGTAAAAACGGAACCCTATTACTAAGACTTCGCTGTCCGTCCGTCCGTCCGTCTGTCTGTCTGTCACCAGGCTGTATCTCAAGAACCGCGGTAGCTAGACAGTTGAAATTTTCACAAATTATGTATTTCTGTTGCCGCTATAACAACAAATACTAAAAACAAAATAAAATGAATATTTAAGGGGGCCTCCAATACAACAAACGTGTTTTTTTCGGCGTTTTTGCCTTGTGGTACGGAACCCTTCGTGTGCGAGTCCGACTCGCACTTGGCCAGTTTTTTTTTAAACTAGATGATGTCGGCGTTTCCCATCTGACTACTCTGAGAAGAAAGGCCGAAAAAAACTCGGAGGTCACCGTCTATTTATAAGTCCAGACATAATCTTTTTCAGGTTTATTCGCCGTGTGTAGGCACGGTCGTCAGTGTTGTATGGATCACTATGGAAGCTTGTTGACCGACACGTTTCTTCTTCGGCGATATTTATACGTTGTACAGTCAACAGCAAAAGTAGATGATCAAAATCAGAAATTCAATACTAATGACCGGAGTTCGAGTCAGAACTGTGTGGCGTCGAAGTACTACTACTTAGAATACTTACTACGTAGAATACTTTTGAATCACTTCGACGCCACACAGTTCTGACGCGAACTCCGTTCATTAGTATTGAATTTCTGACTTTGATCATCTAGTTTTGCTGTTGACTGTACCATAAAAAACCGCGTCGTGTACAAAGGGTTTTTGCTAATGAGGCATTTTCCAAACTTTCAAAATTTTTCACAAAGTTCAATTAAAAAGTACTTAAACACCTACATCGTTAAATAATTAATAAAAGCCGATGTTCCTGGCATTGCATAACGACTGGGGCCTCCAAATCTGTACTCAGTCCGCATCGCTACACGCCATTAGACGCAATTAGTCACACAGTCTAAAATACAAAACCAAATTATATTAAAAAAAAGTAACAAAAATAAAAATGAAACAGAAAGTCCTTTAGGAGGTCAAAAGGCCAAAAAAAGACTGCTGGGCGAAGGTCTCCCCATAAGGTCTCATTTTCTTTATGCTTTGCCATCCGAACAAATTATAATAAACTAGTTTCCGCTCGTGGCTTGGCCCGCGAGGTATGTCGATAACAACTATCCTATGTCCTTTCCCGGGATACAATCTATCTCTCTGCCAAATTTTATCGAAATCCGTTCAGTGGTTTAGGCGTGAAAAGGTAACATACAGACAGACAGACAGAGTTACTTTCGAATTTATAATATTAGTATGGATATCAGCCTATTATTATCCAACTGCAAGGCAAAGGTCTATTCTCATACAGAGAAGGCACGAACATAGACTACACAACCTCGTGTATGAGAGGCGAGGCCTCAATTAATAGGCCATCCGACCAAATACTAAAACTTTATTTTTTAAAACAGCCAGAATTTTTCCACGCTAACTTCATGGCCCGACCGAGCCGCGTCATCGCTCATCAATTTAATGAGTGACGGCTGCCAGCGGTGGCCATTAATCTCGCGGAAGAGAGCGCTGCACATTGTCATGGTAATTACGGCCTTTTGCTTCTACTATCTGGTTTGAAGTTCAAGCGACGCCATTTTGCATTTAAGGTTAGGGAGAAATCGGGAAAATGGTTTTTGTTAAAGTTTCTTTTCGTGGCTGGTAATTTTTGAGTGACAGGGACTTTTGTTTTTCTAAATCATCATTGACAACCTCGTTCCGCCCACAACTCCCTTTTGTGCTATTCGTTTACAGTGAGACCTTATGGGTTATAAAACAAGACGTATCGAGGTTTTTTTTTTCGTAAGTACTTGACGGAGATGGTATAGTGTGTGTCGTTATCATCAGCCATATTTTAACTATTGTGGGTGAACTGTTGGGTAGTGTTGGTTGTTGCGCAATACAAAAACCGTTTACAGTTCAAATCAGATTATAATTTTGGCTATGGCTAAATAATAACAGCCGCACGGGCAAAGCTACACTTGCCGCGGTCGGATCGTGGATGATCATCCATTAGGTATATGTCACCGGCTGTCATTCGTAGATCTTAGACAGTCGTTACGGGTAGTTAGAAGCCCAACAGTCTGACAACCAGTCTAACCAGGGAGTACCTATCGTGTTACCCTGTAACTGAGTTGTGGAGGTCAGATAGGCAGTCGCTTCATGTAAAATACTGGTATTCAGCGGCATCCGTTTAGACTGGAAGCCGACACTTACATAGAAGGCTAGGCAGATTGATTTTGAGTTACAACAATAATCACAGACAATATTTTCGTCAAATATCTTTGTTCAGCCCTCCACAAAAATCAAAACAAGTTTGATAGACAACATCTTTGAAGAACAAAAGGAATCGATATCGATTAAACTTGTTTTCATCGAACGAATCGCCGACGGATCGGATATAGAATGACATAGCCTGTCTAAAACTCATTAGGCTGGCTAGACAAACTGCCGGCGTTCTGCCGGCGATGGAGGTAATTTAATTACACTATGGCAAAGAGGAACAAGGGCTTTTCGCTTCATTTGTCTCACAAAAGTTTTTACAAATTCAAAATCGCGAAGTTTTTTAATGACTGGCATCAACAATTAGTTTTATTACCGTGCTTTCGCGATTTATTTGCCAAAAATGTAAGCAAATATGAAATAATGGAAAAATAACTTTAAATCCTACACAATACAGTTCACTTTACGTTACAACTTCAAACATTTAAATAACTTTGTCAACAAGGGCTAGTCACTCTAAAATCAACTTAATTATTATCATTGAAATAAAGTTGATATTTTTTAAACTTTAAATAGGGTAGGGGTGTGCACGTGCAGCATTGCGCATTTTTACTTTAGGTCTATTTTTAGCGCGAAAGTCTTCTTCTTAGCGTGTCGATAGCAAACTAAATGGACTCGGCCCAGAATTCGGCTACGTGTTTTATGCCATCACCAACGTCCATCAGTTCCTGTAACGTGCAGCTGACAAGACATGCAGAACACGATTTAAAGTGTCCCATCGTTTGTGGAACAGTATCACATTTACATTCCAGTCGTCTATGAATCTACACCTGAATAGATTTTCCTTGCGTCGGCCAACCTGGGTCCGGAGTCTGTTTAAAGACTTCCAGGTTACCCAAGGTAACAACTGCATGAAGTTTAATGGCAGCAACGCGCCGGGTACCAGATACTTCAAAATAATTATTAATTAATTTACTGCCGCCTGGTTTGCGACCACCCTCCCACCGGAGTCCGGCGTCAAGCAGCCTGCTGTGTTTCGTCGATGCGTGGGAGTTCCAGTTAGGCATTTTCTGGTTTCGCTTGTTCCATCATAGACCTCATCCATCGCTTTCCATCAGGCGTGATCGAGGTCAAGAGCTGCCCATTCAGCAATGAAAATAAAATGTAATTTTATAAATTTTAATTAGTGACTTATGTAACTGGCTGTACAAACGACGCATTTATTATTTTACTGGCAATCATGACAATTCCGCAAACCTGTATTTTTTACAATACCCAAGAGTGCTGTTCAATTTCTCTGTTACCCATTTTCACCCACGTTCAGACAGCTGGTTTGTCACTAAATATTTCAAAACATTGTTTTTTCTGGGTCTCCGTTTTGTATTTAACTCAGTTAAATCAATAGGTAGTTAAATATCCATACTAATATTATAAATTCGTAAGTAACTGTCTGTCTGTATGTTACCTTTTCACGATTAAACAACTGAACAGATTTCGATAAAAAATTTCAAGGACATAGGATAATTTTTATCGACATACCTCGCGGGCGAAGCCGCGGGTGGAAGCTAGTCATATATAATTAACTAGCTAACCAGTCGTTGTCTTGTCCAAATTTGAATATTTCATACAAAAAACCAATAGAAAAACGGACCTTTTGTTTTCCCCAATTTGAAAACT
Organism: Oligia strigilis; assembly: GCA_951800025.1. NCBI lineage: Eukaryota > Metazoa > Arthropoda > Insecta > Lepidoptera > Noctuidae > Oligia > Oligia strigilis. The sequence goes on along the minus strand of OX637560.1, from coordinate 14,423,605 downwards.
TTCCGGGAAGCATTTTAAACTTTTCTTTCCATAAAAACTTAAATCGGACTATTACGAACACAATTTACATAAAATATAGCCAAATTGATCAAGCCGTTCTTACGTAATGAGCTTACCAACGAACAGCGTTTTATTTATATAGATAGAAAAAATAGATAAGTTGTTACAATTGATAATTTAATAAAAGCAGCATTTAAAGTAGGTATGCTAGAAGAGATTTCTTTAGAAATAAGCATCACCTTTGTAGCTATTTATTATATATATTTATATTTTTGTTCTTTTTTCTAGTCTGTTTATATGTAATAATAAAACCTATTTATTCAGACCATTTGAAACTTAAGCTAGTACAATAAAATTATTAATAAGTTGTAATTAAGTATAGCTAAAAAGTAAAGACAAAAACATTATTCTATTATTGACACCGGCTGTCTTCATCTGTGTGCTCATTCGCAAAGGCCTCCTGCCTCCTCCATTTCCTTCCACTTTTCCCTGTCGACTGCTATTCGAGTCCATAGTTTTCCTGTTGTGGTTTCCAGCTCGTCGGTCCAGCATTTTCTATGCCTTCCTCTGTGTCGTTTGCCATTTCTCGCGTACCAGACTGTTACCCTTTTGCTCCATTTGTCTGTGCCTCTGCGGGTGTGACCATAAATGGTAAACTGGTAAACAAAATTTCACGTCAAAGCCCTAAAACCTTCATTTGGCATATATATCGTACAAACAATGCCTTTTTGAATAGACTCTCGAAACAATATCATATAATACAAACGAGATTATTTTTTGTAAGCCTGCGCTGTCTTAAACAACGTTAATAAAAAAAGCATGTAATTCAAAATTCTTTCTCCTCAAATTAGAAATTCCTAAAGCAATGTTCTCAAGAAACAGCCCCTGCTGAGACACATTTAGAGGCCTGTTACGTACTTTTGTATTCTGTAAACATACCCGCAGAATAGAAGGTTCAGAAGTTCAGCTCCGTACAACAGTGAAAACAAGAACACATTCAGTCACGAGCACAAGTATGTTACACTTGGCTTTATTCAAAGGCGATTTTCTCCTTTATTTTTGAATGAAATTTTATATTAGTAGGAACATAGTATTTTCGAACCCATAGGTATATGTAAAGTGTCGTATTTCAACGTTGCATTCGTTATTTCGTGAAAAAATTTAAAGTTGCCAAGTGTTGACATATTGGTGCTTGCGACTGTACACATAGACACTTGCAACTATTTCAAAACAGTGTCATGAGACTGCTGAGTAGTCATTTCTTTTACATCACTCTCCGAAGTACGAACAAGAATAAAAAGTTATCAAACTAATATTTTATAGGCGAAAGTTTGTGAGTGTGTGTGTGTGTTTATATGTATGTTACATCCTCACGCTCAAACGGCTATACCAATTTTGATAAAATTTTGTATGGAGGTAGCTGACACCCTGGATTAACATATAGGCTACTTTTTATCCCAATATTCCCACGGGATCGACACTTATGCGGGTGAAACCGCGAGGCGCAGCTAGTTATTCATAAGTAGTGTAGTGGAATGATGATTTTTTTTGTCAATAGATATACCTAAACCTTAATATAATGAATTACCTAGCAAAACTCCTCAGATGTCGATAATTCTAATGCCAATAAAAAAAAGATTTCATAATAATGTAGTTATTATGAAATCTTTCTTTTGCCAGCGGCCGTTGACCACATAGTCAGCAGACAGTCAGTGCAGTTATTTAAAATTAAGATAGTTAGATATCCATGACGTCTACGGGCGTGTCTCGGAAAGCACGTTAAGCCGTTGGTCCCGGCTGTCATTCTAGGATCTTTGACAGTCGTTACGGGTAGTCGGAAGCCCGAAAGTCTGACAAGCAGTCTTACTAAGGGGTATCGTATTATCCAGTAACTGGGTTGTGGAGGTCAGATAGGCAGTCGCTCCATGTAAAATACTGATATTCAGCTGCACCCGGTTAGACTGGAAGCCGACCCCAACAAAGTTGGGAAAAGACTAGGCAGATGATGATCCATGACGTCTACGGAGTTTTGCTAACTAATTTAATATGACCCTGTATATATACAGTGATCTCAGACCATCTCAGTCGAAAGCCAGTCGCGAGTTCTCTTGCACTTGCTGCACGTGAGACTTGTCTATGTGTGCGTGCGTTTGCAGTTTCGCTCGATGTATGTATAGCGCGTTCATGTGTGCGTGTAATTTAGGTCGTTGCATGAAGTCGACCTTCTCTACTATTCTGTAAGCATACCTGTGCTCGAGCAAAGAGTTGTAAAGACAATGGAACGCGCTCTGGAGCGTTTGGAGCGAATTCAAAGGTCACACTGTATCGTGCCAAGTTAGCACACCTATGTATTTTTTTTACATATGTAAACGGTGCAATTTTACTGTGAAATGTAGGGTTTTAACCCTTGAAGACTTACGATGGTATAAATGTTAGGGATTTTTCAACCTCGTTTCGTGATTAGCATAAGAATTAGAACTCCATTCCAGTAAGAAGCTAGTCAGGTAGTCACAAAATGATAAATTCGATTTGAGAGTAAACAGAAAAGTAATATTTAGAGAAAAATTGAGTTTTCTCAAATTCCATGAATTTTCGCCTAGGTTTTATGGGGTGAAAGTGGGTCACACTACCACGTCCTGGAAGGAATACGTCAAATTACGAGTCAGCCTGTACGAGTACCTATATAATTTTGTATTTAAAACTAAATACTTTTACCCACTTACTAATAAATGTATTTTATCAGATGAATAGTTACACACCGATTTCTCTCTTACAGTCGTCGGTATTTTGACTTTCGAAAGAAGAAGACAAAGCGTTGTGTAACTATACAGACGCTATACAACATTTATTAGTAAGGGTGCAATATACATATTTTAAACAAGGTCATGTCTCACTAGGATTGAATAAAAAATATTACGTTTTATTTTATACCGTTATAGTGAGGTTACATTTCGAATTCCGTTCATCCGTGATCCCGAAATCCGGGATACAAAGTCGTGTTTCAATTATGCAAACAAGGCTGATCCCATCGCAAACACTTACTAATCGTATTTACGATGTAATCACACTAATATTGTAAGGGCGAAAGTTTGTGAGTGTGTGTGTGTGTGTTTGTTACTTCTTCACGCACAAACGGCTGGACAAATTTTGATAAAATTTAAAAGCTAGACACAGGAGGTAGCTGACACCCTGGATTAACATATAGGCTACGTTTTATCCCGATATTCCCACGGGATCGACACTTATGCAGGTGAAATCGCGGGGAGCAGCTAGTATTAAATAATTTCAGTATAATTATACCTAATAGAAGTAGGTACTGACTGTCCCGTTGGTCTCGTGGTCACAAGCGCGAATGCTGAGCGTGGGGTCCTGGGTTCGATTCCCGGGTCAGACAAAGTATTATTGGGAATTTCTCAGTAACAGCCCGGAGTTTAGAAGTTGGCGGTGTGATACCCCCTTGCCTCGGAAAGCACGTGAAGCCTTTGGTCCTGCGCCTGATCTCTCTCCGGTCGTATCGGATTGCCGTCCCATCGGATAATGAGATTGAGGGAAGATAGAGTGCACCTGTGTCTGCGCACACACTTGTGCCCTATAACATCTCCCGCGCCGAAGGCTGGCCAATGCGAGATTGATCGCCATGTCCGAAAAGCGGTCTGGTAGACTTTAATAGTAGTAGTAGAATTTAGTTTATAGTAAAACTTACAGATTTATCTAAGATTAATGTGAGTGGTGAAACAATCCTTGCTGTGGTCATTTCATGACATGACGATCTGTTTCTTACTATGTTTTCCGTCGCTGTTCAATTCCTTCAGTAAGTAAAGGATCATCGTAAGAAACAGATCCTAAGGAATGAAAATGGTCGTTCAATCTTTGTTTACAAAGAGCCCTTTGACCTTTTTTTTTTGTTGTCGGGTTAAAACCTTCAAAAGGCACCCGACCTCCGCGGAGCGAGGACGGGGAGTGTGAGGTTTTTACCTCACTAAAACCACCCCGGTGATCACCATTAGCACATAGGGTTGGTCCCGGTTCCTCTTAAAAGACCAATTCCGGAACCCCCCGCGCAACGCCTGTAAGGCACATCCCTGGGGAGACTGTAAAGGGGCTTCCCCGGAACCTCGCTGTGCACGGCAGCACGTGACCACTGTGCCACCGTCTTTCCTTGACCTGTGGTGTTGAATAAATTACAGGCATTTCTGTACGTTTACTGAAGCGTTTTTTTCCTTCACCGTGTAGTAAAGTTAGTGATGTTCGACAAAAACAAACGAACTAGAAAATGCATACCTAGTTATGGAATTAAAAACTGATACTGTTAAATCTTACGTACGAACCCAAAAACACGTGCTCTCCGTGCGTCCTCAAACTAAGCAATGAAAGCATAAACGTACTCTGTTAATGCGTACTTTCCTAGGTATGTAACTACTTTCTGTCTACCCATTGTCTTTCCATCCATAATCCCAAAATAACGGTTGCTGTAGTAAAACCAATAACAGCAGTTTTCCCGCCCATTCCGCCATTTTGATGACGTTTCATAGCAGCTGACAGTAAAGATTAGTGTCCACTTGCCTTTTTATTACTCGACGATGTTGCCATCTGTCGGCCGCGTTAAGAACTTATGACTTGTCGGTCCTAATGGCTGTTTTTTGTATGTACTAGTGATTTTGGATCTTTTGAGTGGGTTATTCGGATAACTTTTGTTCTCTTATTTGATTGGCAAAGGTATTATTTCCAATTGGCATTATCAAAGAAATAAAATTGTTTTATTGTCATAGAAACACGTGCATATAAAAAGATGAGTCAACTTGAATAATAATATGTACAGACGCCACACATCAAGCTACCCGAAACTGTCAAAATTTCCCAATCAACTTTGAACCTTATTCTCTAGCGATAAAGTTTATAATCTATTAAAGTAATTTGACAGATTGTAGTACCTTGAGCGTCTGTACTTAGTTTTTATCGATTCGATTTTTTTTTTATATAAAAACATTTGCTACCATTTATTAAAAATAGAATAGAAAAGATGTCTTCAGATTCGTATTCAAGGTAACAAGTCATCATCATCATCTGCCTAGCCTTTCCCCAACTGTGTTGGGGACGGCTTCCAGTCTAACCGGATGCAGCTGAATACCAGTATTTTACATGGAGTGACTGCGTATCTGACCTCCACAACCCAGTTACTGGATAATACGATACCCCTTGGTAAGACTGGTTGTCAGACTTTCGAGCTTCTGCCTACCCGTAACGACTGTCAAAGATCAACGAATGACAGCCGAGACTAACGGCTTAACGTGCTTTCCGAGGCATTCAAGGTTACAAGTGCGTGTTATTTATTGTTCTTCCTATCCCTCGTCTCCTGGAAATCGAACCAACCAGTCCACTATGACAAAGGGTAGTCGTTCGCCAGGATCGCCCAGAGGACATGGTGGAGCACACGGTGGAGGTCTGCCCCGCTTGGGCGGAGCACCGCCGTGTCCTTGTAGAGGCGATCGGTAGCGGCGGCGACCTCTCGCGTCCGGCCCTGGTGCAAGCTATGGTCCGGGGCGAGAGGGAGTGGGAGGCAGTCACCTCCTTCTGCGAAGCAGTTATGCTAGCGAAGGAGGTGGCGGGACGGATGAGGGAGAGAGCCTCCCGTCCCAGCCGCCGCGGGAGACGCTCCGATCGTCGGGAGCCACGGGACGACTCCCGGCCACCGTAGGCGTAGGCGTGGGCCTGCGGGCGGAGAGTAATGGGTAGCTCACCGTCCGATCAGGACCAGGCCCGTGCCGGACGGCGCGTACATGTTCCACGCGCGCCTCAAAGAGATGTTAGCATCGAGGACGGGCCCCTTATGGCCGAAGCCTGCCGGGTCAGTGGGATTGTCCGAAAGAGTTACCGCTGGCCCGGAACATAAAGGGCTAAGGAAGGAACATGGGTGGGTTTTAGTCAGTAAGAGTCTGACACTCCCTTCCGCTCCACCCAGAGCGGGAGGGGCCATTTGATGATTTCCCATCCGAAAAAAAAAAGAGGGTAGTCGTTTGGGTCTACTGAATAGTGCAACACTCCAGCATATAACACCATCGACAACTCGAACAAAGGGACATCAAAACGTTACTTTTTTATAACCAACGAAAAATTACTACGCACAGGGATCTAGAATCCCTTTGCTCACTTGTTCCTTTATCAGTTCCCCTTTATCAGTTCCTTTGAAGGAACTACTGAGAATTTTTGGATTAGGTAGTAGTTCCTTTGCAAAAGCTAAAGGAACTACTGAGACTAGATAGTTCCTTTGAAGGAAACAAACAAATATAATGCTGCCCGTGTGCTGAATTCATAGTTCACAGTTTGCGCCTCGATCTGCGATCCTGTATATACATTATCCATCTCTGCTTGAAGTCGTGTGACGTAACGTTTGTTTGTTAAAAGCATTCGTACCGAAAGACCAACTTAACAAGTGCCTCTATTCTGATTATTAAAATAAATAATCAGAATACAGGCAGTTATGACCTTGTGCTAACTCTCGAATATGTATAGTAAAAATACACAAGTGATTTTAATAACTGCAGCTCTTACAAAATCAGAGGGTAGCCCCTAAAATATCATCTCCAATTATTCATAAAACGAGAGAATTTCAACTACATTTTAACTTAACAAAGTGCTCGCATTATTTTTACAAGGAACTCGTTTGCTTTTCTTACCCAACAAATATCATTACAGAAACGTAATGAACAAAAGCAAATGTTTTTAAAAGGTTTATAAAATACGTCGAAGGTTCCAGAGGAACTCAGTAATTGCTTTTCTTTATTAAACGCAGAGCGAGAGACAGAATGCATCGCCTTGTTTGACTAGGCTCTCAGAATGGTGAAGAGTTCGTGACGCTACGTTATTTTAATGAAGATAATTATTTTCTCGCTTGAATACTTTTATAATTTCATGAGCTCCTGGTATTAGGGGTTCATTGTTCAATTAGCTTCCCAAAGTTTTATAATTAGAACCAAATTCTTAAGCATCAAGTTAATTGGGCAACAAACAAAAAGAAGTACATTATTTTGTATAACATTGTCCGAATTTTTTATCCGAAATTATTTTTATGAGTTGTTTTAGCCTGTGCCCTGATCGTGGTAGCTAAAATGGCCGATCTTATCGCATGCAAAAAGTTTTCGGTAATACTTATTTTCCCAATGATTATGCTGCCTTTTCACCAGAGATGAGCGAGAATGCGTAGCGAGGGATGTGTGTGAAACCAACCAATAACATCGCTTCATTTTTATAGCTTGAACGAAACTAGCGTTCATATTGTTTAGTTTTACACACATCCTCGTTCATCTCTGATGGAAAGGCAGCCTTAGGCAGGCAGCCACATTATTTTCAGTTAGTTCATTTCTGTATGTGGAAAACATACACATCTTCGCTATTATTTCTGAATATTATGGGTGGATTCGACCAAAGTTTTAAATCTAGTCAATGTCAATGTCAAAAAATGTATGGATTGAATTCTAATGTCAGTACATTATAATGCGAACGTCCATAAAAATGATTTCCCCTGGGGTTAAAACCTTTACCGGGCAAGAACTTCTAAGTAACGCATTCCACCATTTTGTTTTTTTCCTAGTTTGCCAATAACTTTCACAATTATTAATAAAGTTTTTGTCAAAGTATAAACAACAATCGAAGTGTACATAAATCATATTATCATTCACATATCAAAACAGCAATTCCTCTAAACAAAACGTTACCTCTTATTGCGACTTAAGCCCTGGTAATCTAAGATTTGTAATCAAACTAGCAGTCCTCTAAATTAATCATTATTGGGTTTCAGTTTACGATGTTTACAAGTTTAAAGCCTAAGGGGTAAGCAGTGATGCTAGCGAAGGAGGTGGTAGGATGGATGAGGGAGAGAGCCTCCCGTCCCAGCCGCCGCGGGAAACGCTCCGGGCGTCGGGAGCCACGGGACGACTCCCGGCCACCGTAGGGCCTGCGGACGGAGACTAATGGGTAGCTCACCGTCCGATCAGGACCAGGCCCATGCCGGACGGCGCGTACGTGTTCTACGCGCGCCTCAAAGAGATGTCAGCAACAGAGAAGGGGCTCGCCAGGGCCGAAGCCTGCCGGGGCATCGGGATTGTCCGAAAGGGTTACCGCTACCCCGGAACATAAAGGGCTAAGGAAGGAACACGGGTGGGTTTTAGTCAGTAAGAGTCTGACACTCCTTTCCGATCCACCCAGAGCGGGAGGGGGTCATTTGATGATTTCCCATCCGCAAAAAAAAAATACAATAGGCTCGCCCCCTATTACAATGGGACCTAAACATACCTAACGAAATATAGGTGTACTACAGCTTCACGTTACGTAACCCTGATGTGCACGTCACGTAACCGTGAACCCTGAACAGGCGTGATGTTATGTAATGCGTAAGCTTTTTTTAAAATCAAAATCAAAATATTTTATTTCACATAAACCTACATGGGCACTTGTGAAACGTCAAAAGCTAGGTGCACGGTTCCAATTGGTCGTTTCCTATGGAGAAGAACCGGCAAGAAACTCCACGGTTATTCTTTTTAAAAATAATCGGCTTTTACAATGTTTTCAAATTACAGTAGGTATGGGAGGATAGCGTAGGCCTGTCAACAAGTACCAGGTGCTTGATAAAATAAAAAATGGTTTACAGATCTAAAGTCTACAAGGCCAACAAAGTCCTCACAGTTACAAAATAACATTCTATTTAAAGGATAAATAAAAAATAAAATATAAAAACCTACTAAAACCAAGTGATATGATTGCCATTACAACCACTAATAAAGAGGTTAAAAATTAGAATTGTCTGTATATAATGTCAAATAATAAAAAGATTATGTCAAAGAAGTATGTAAAAAATAAATATCCTAATTTGGGAGCAGTTAATAGCGCCGGGGAAGCCACATGTGCAAAAGGAATATTGCCAAACTACCTTGTCTTCAACGTAGCATTTAATCTTACAATTAAATCAAAACAACTTATTTCTAACTAGCTAACATTATGCCTTTAAACATAAGAGTAAATAAGGAAGTTTATTACTAAAAGGAACCGCCTTGTACATTCACGTTTTCATAATTAAATAGACGCTATCTGCAGCAGGCTTTAAAATTAAAAAGGACGGTGTACCAAGCTTGCAAATAAACAATTATGTACCGTATTCTAGGAAAACCTTTTTGTTCAACGCTAAGAATAAACGTTATTTCTGTTTTGAAAGAATCTATACTTATACTTACTTATATATTTATAATATACAATATATTATTATCACACTAATATTATAAAAGCGATGTACATACAATATGGGAGTATCCAATACAAACAAAGCCCGGAGTTGTTAAACTTAGTATATAAAAATAATTAAACTTGTAATCGCTTACTGAGCCTTGTCGTAAATTCACCTTTTTTCATAAAATTTACCTACTTGTAAAAGATGTTTCAGATTTTTTAAATGTTAGGAATGAAGTGCTACGAGTTTGCTACGGCGTAGCCGGTGGTGCTAGGCCTGCTACGGTTGTGTAGCAAACAAATGACAGTGGTTTTGTAATCATGATTATATTCTTTGTTGGATATCGTTAATATTGTTAATAGCTATGTAAATAATAATAGGATTTTCCTCTCCATTATACTAAGCTAAAATAACCCTTTATAAGGTTTGTTTTAACAATCTGGTCCTTACATCCGCGGTTTAAGAAAATACAACCAAAGCACTCTCTTTTGTAAAACATTTCTACATAAAGGTTATTTGCTAATTTAATGTGATAATTCCAGTACCAAATAATTCCAAATAATTATTACACAATTTAATTATCGACAAAAAAACATCAACAAAACTACTTAAATATTTTTTTAATATAATTTTCAGTGTACTCTAAAACGAGTAGTTCCGATAAATTCAACATTAATAACAAATTATTTTTTCTTAGTATTGCTTCTTGCTTACACTACATCTCACATTGTTTACTAAAAGCCTAGTTTATTTCTATTTTCGGTACAGACGCCAGAATATCAAGCTACCCGAAACTGTAAATTTTTCCCAATCAACTTTGAACCTTATACTTTAGCAATAAAGTTGAAAATCTATTAAAGAAATTTGACAGATTGTAGTAGCTTGATGTGTTGGCGTCTGTACAAAGTTGACGTTATAAACAAAAGTGTAGTAATATATCCGGCCATTTTGGAAGACTGCCAAAGATATGAGAACACAGATAGCCATCATGTCTCGGTTCTTTCAAGTAGAATATCTTATTATTTTTGTTAAAATTGTTTGTTTTTTCTTAGGAAATGGATTTGGCAATGGTCGATTCTGACGTCATGACAAAACAAACAATAAAAGTAATTCCTTAAGTTACGATCTCCTAAGGCTGCGGTGGACGCCACAAATCGTCCGCAATTTATCGTCGAATTACTTCACTGAAAAATTATTTATAAATAAATAATTAAAAATAAATAAATAGATACATATTTTATTCAGTATTATAATTGGTAAAATCCTAACTAATATATATTTTTTTTATTTATTAATATTATAAATGCGAAAGTAAGTTTGTTTGTTTGTTACGCTTTCATGCTAAAACTGCTGAACGAATTTGGATGAAATTTGGCACACAGATGACCTGGATAAGGACATAGGCTATTTTTCATCTTGCATTGCAGATGAAGTCGCAGGCAACAGCTAGTATTTACAAAAACTCTTAGAAATAAATTTACAAAGGTATAATAATGTTAGATGCCTGTACTAGGATAAACCTGTCTCAGAGGCGGCATGAGCATAATGCAGGGTAATTGTAGGACAGTAAAATTACATCGACAATACCAGAAGATAAATCGAAAATAATCGCTTTACCTTGCTGCGTTACTAACAATTCATTTAAAGTTTCATCATACAGCACGCGCCTTCTATGGAAAAGTAACAGATACAAACGCAAAGTAGCGCAGAAACATTCAGATGAGAAAGTTCAATGTTACAAACACAGATGGCGCTGTTACAAATATCACATGTCATGTTGAAAAGGAATGAATTTATTTTCGTGGTCGTCACGTTTGGATTACACGTTGACTACTAAATCAAAAAGTAACCTGATATAGAATAAATTTTATTGAATATTTAAAACCGGGATAAATACATTTTATAATGGTAAAGGGAAATAATGTAGGTCGTCTTTATATGATAGCTTTTAGCGATGAGACATACCCTTGTGTCATCCCTTGTTCTATTTATTCTATAAACCATAAATCTTTAATATTTATGGTTGTATAATAAAGAGAATTCTGTTGTACTCTATTCTTTTTTAATGCTTACTACTTAATTGAAATGTAGAAAAGTAAAAATTCACTTGGGTTGCGTTTATTTCTGTAAAAAGTCAGGATCTTTTGACGTAAGTTAGTAGTACATCATCATCTGCGTAGTCTTTTCCCAACTATATTGGGGTCGGCTTCCAGTCTAACCGGATGCAGTTTAATACCAGTATTTTACATGGAGCGACTGCCTATCTGACCTCCACGCGACTACAGTGGCTCACACACTTGTTAAAGTTCAACTACTTTTGCATTTTTTTTTTAAATAACTTGTAAATATGTGAGCACCAGGTATCTATCACTTATTTGATTTACCTGTCATTGCTTAATTTTTAATTCTTTTTACCTTTTGTGGTAGACTAATTTTATTATGGGTGCATCGTGTTCACATATAATTTTTATTATGTATACAAGACCTTGTAAAACATTTTAAAAGAGTAACGGTGGAGTTTCTTGCCCATTCTTCTCCATACGAAATCTACCTTTTCGAATGGGCGACTAGAATCATTTCTATTTAGTTTTGTTTTTTTGACGTTCAAAAGTGCCTTTAATGTGCCTATTTGAAATAAATGATTTGACTTTGACACCAATCTCTCATGGAAAAGTTAATGGTAGAAATCTAACTTAGAAACATGTATAATTCTCTAAATATGTACCTGTTATTGTCGCGAATCATATTTTGATCAAGATACAATCTGACACTGACCTCCAAATTGCAAAACACGTAAGAAAATTTGAATTTCGCGGTCTACCACTATCCATTCACCTTAATAAAAATTCTCCCGGCCTATATGTCACTGACAATAACTTTACAACCATTACGACACAAAATGTGAGCGCGTTCCACCACATAACTTTATAGCACTCTCATCATTTTAATTATTCGTAGTTATATGGACTGAATAAACTCACAAACAGCGCCGTAAAATAATGTTAATTGTTACAATATATAATGAATTAATGTAGGGGTAGGGTAGATATTTTTGCATTCGTCGTTTTAACTATAAAGTGTGCCTTAAGCTATATTTATTTGTAGAAAAGTATAGGTATTAGATTGAGTATTAGGATTAATTAAGATGAATTACAGTGAACAGAAACAGAATTGAGCAGTGGTGGCCAAGTGGTAACGGCCGCGACTTACGAGTTGTAGGTCGTAGGTTCGAACCCAGACAGGCGCTTTACTTTGTGTAAATTATTTCATCACCACTGCTCTCAAAACGGTGAAGGAAAACATCGTGAGGAAACCGGCATGTCCTAGAACCAAAAATTCGAAGACATGTGACATCTGCCAACCCGCACTGGGCCCGCGTGGTGGATTACGGCCCACTCCCTCTCACCAAGAGGAGGCCTGTGTCCCAGCAGTGGGAACATTATAGGCTGATTATGTATGTTATGTAAGATGAATTACTATTAGGTATTTGACTTCGGGGCAATTATGTTGGGGTCAGCTTCCAGTCTAACCAGATGAAGCTGAATACCAGTATTTTACATGGAGCGACTGCCTATCTGAACTCCACAATCCTGTTACTGGGAAATACGATACCCCTTTGTAACTGGTTATCAAACTTTTGAACTTCTGACTACCCGTAACGATTGTCAAAGATCTACGAATGACAGCAAGGACCATCAGTATAGGTATTTAATTAATGGTCACCCATCCACGACCCAACCGCGGCAAGCACAGCTTAACCTTCGATCGACTCGTGCGGCTGTTATCATTTAGTCACGAGCTTTTATTAAAAGTATTTTCCTGAATAGATGGACTGTAGGTATCAATTTGACTGAATAATAACATTGTACATCATACTCAGATTAATTTTTGGCGTGACAAACTAGGCTTTGCAACGTGTCAATTAAGTTTTAAAGTCACTTAATTAATGTATCAAATAGCTAATTAACTTAATTAAATGGGTATTCGTTAATTAATATCGAATGCTTTTGGGATTTATACATTCGCGTTTTGAATCCATACTAATCCATACTGATATTATAAATTCGAAAGTATTTCGGTCTGTGTGTGTTACCTTTTCATGCCTAAACCACTGAACGGATTTCGACAAAATTTGGCAATGAGACAGATGGCATCCTGGGGAAGGACATAGGCTACTTTTTGCCCCCGTAGCACGTTTCCGTGGGATAATTTCCGACATCCATGCGGGCGAAGCCGCGGGCAGAAGCTAGTATCACACTAATATTATAAAGGCGAACGTTTGTGAGTGTGCGTGTGTGTGTGTGTTTATAGGTTTGTTATTTCTTCACGCTCAAACGGCTGGACCGATTTTCATAAAATTTTGTACTGAGGCAGCTAACACCCTGGATTAACATATAGACTACTTTTTATCCCGATATTCCCACGGGATCGACATTTACGTGGGTGAAACCACGGGGCGCAGGTAGTCAAATATAAATAGACAGACTCGTGAATGTTGAGGTATCGATAAAATAAAGTCCGTTAGCTAGTAATATACTCATTTTGCAGTAAGGAATTAAACTCAAAGAATGACATCAAAATGACGTGATAGCTAGTGGCGGTTCTGTGTATAAACCGCGCTGTAGAAAAAAACTGGCCAAGTGCGAGTCGGACTCGCACACGAAGGGTTCCGTACCACAATGAAAAAACGCCGAAAAAAACACGTTTGTTGTATGGGAGCCCGCCCCCTTAAATATTTATTTTATTCTGTTTTTAGTATTTGTTGTTATAGCGGCAACAGAAATACATCATTTGTGAGAATTTCAACTGTCTAGCTATCACGGTTCAGCCTGGTGACAGAGAGACAGACAGACGGACAGTGGAGTCTTAGTAATAAGGTCCCGTGTTTACCCTTTGGGTACGGAGCCTTAAAAAAGTGCCTGTAAATGGTTCAATTGAAATAAATACTTTGAGTTTGAGTCTTTATATCCTGTACTTCCATCCTGTTGAAACCGCGGGTAAAGGCAGTTCCTTAGAAAAGTGACAATAAAAACCTACAGTCAGTCAGTATACCATTTGTCACACTGCAATTCTGTAGAGAAGCTTTTACGCACGATGGATATATCCAGTTCGAGCCGGTATGATCCGGTCCGGCGCGGCACGATCCGGATGATCGCATTAAAGGATTAACACTTCGGAACATGGACTGAAATATTCTTTGACAGACGATCCTCGTCTGTGATGTAATTTTGTAAATCATGAAACTTTTATTTTCTTTAGACTGTACTTACCTGTCAAAAAGAGTAAACTTACATAATGTGGATTAGACATGGGTAGCTCGTGAGCTAGTGATAGAAAAGAGCTAGCTCTTTTCGATTGACGTCGCTCTCGCTCACTCAGTCGCTCGCTACGTAGCTCACTAGCTCAGTTAGCTCACTCAGACTCACTAGCTCAGTACTTCAGCGATGCACGCGACCGGCCGAACGGCTCATTCGGCTCGCTTCGGAATACTTCGTCGCATCGTTCGTTCTTCCAACAAAAGCTCTCCGACACAATCTTATCAGTTATCATACGACATAATCACTGTAAATCTATCTTTATATTCATTAACTTAAAGTAGAAAATACTTTGGCACATTTATAAATAAAAAGGAACCGCATTGTTTGATTGCGTTTCGTTTACGTAAATTCTAAATAACTCATAAGTACTCATACCATAATATAAACAAACAGATTAGAAAAACTTATTTAAAGTTATTTAACTTAGTACTTTTTCGGTTGTTTTGACGAAATGACATGCATATCGCTGCGTGGCACGTGCAACGAAGTACAAATGCTAATACGACCGTTCTTACTATAAAAACCGCCACAAAATAAAACAAGATTTATTTATCGATATCCGTAATTCCTTAGTAATTCGCGTGACAAGAATCAAATGAGCTAACAGTCGGCGTCTGAGCTACTGAGCTATAGAAGAGCTAGTGAGTAACAAAGAATCCAAACTTCCAAAGAGCTATTGTCTATTGAGCGAGCGAGCCGAAGCGCGTGCGGCGTGAGTCATATGAGCTAACAGTCGGCGTCTGAGTCACTGAGCTAAGTGAGCTATAGAAGAGCTAGTGAGCTAGAAGAGTGACATAGCTCTTTAGAGTGAAAGAGCTACTCGCTCTTTATCTTTTCAGTGAGCTATTTCGCCCATGTCTAATGTGGATAAGACAGAGAATAAAACAGAAGACGAACTAGCAGGGGATCGAGGAGGGGGGGGGGGGTGGAGGGGGGTTCAGGGGATCAGACCGGAATAACTCGAATTTTATTACGAATGCAATTTACAACAAAGAGGGCCTTCTTTGTTGTAAAGTGTAGTTTTCGGGCTAAGGTCACTTCTCATTCAGAGAAGGAATGGTGTCCCAGTGGTAACGGCCGCGGGTTACGAGTTGTAGGTTCAAACCTAGTCAAGCGTTTAAATTTGTGTAAATTGTTTCATCACCGCTGCTCTCATAACGGTGAAGGAAAACATCGTGAGGAAACCGGCATGTCCTAGAATCAAAAATTCGAAGACATGTGACATCTACCAACCCGCACTGGGCCCGCGTGGTGGATTATGGCCCACTTCCTCTCACTGAAAAAAAGAAAGTGTGCCTGTGTGTGGTGTGTGTTTGTGTGTGGGGGTGTCGGGGTGTGTATGTGTGTGTGAGTGGGAACATTATGGGCTGATTATGTAAGGGTATTTTTTAATTTGCTTCATAAATGTGAATATTCTAGATTTAATTTTTTTATTACAATTTCTGTAGGTACATATAAGCCATATTTCTGACATATGCCAACGCATTCGTTTTTCATTGACAGCAGTTAGTAAAAAGACACAATTTTATAAGTTCTATGTTTATAAATTGACCTTAAGTCAAAGTTTAAAATAAGTTTATATTTTCTAAAAAACTCTTTATATGATCGTGCAAAGTTATATTATTCACCTTTTAATTAAAATTCCTCGCACTTCACAAAAATATCACCCTGTTTAACATAAATTATTTAACAAGTTGAACCCTTAATTTAATTTTCGTACTCGCTAACTACAATAACAACATAACGCAAGTTTAATTACATAGCCTTTGGCACTTTACATGAAGTGCTTAACGTAAACGCGCGCGTTAACACCAAGAGTGATTAATGACGTGGTTGCCGTGTTGACTTTCAACAAGTAAGTATACAACTATTTCATTAATTTAACTTTATTACTGTAAGTTAAATTGGTTTAGAATATGTTTGAAATTAGTTTACTACGTGGGTTACGTTAAAATAAACATCCTATGTAGTAACATAGGATGTTTATTTTTGGTTTACCTAATCACTAAGTGCCATGATCTTGTTGAAAAGTTTGCTCTGTCAGTCTAGTTGTCTATCACAAGATAATAGCATCAACATTCAACACCTATTTCACAAGTGGGTAAGACAGAAATGTACAGACGGCAGCACATCAAGCTACTCCAATCTGTCAAATTTCTTTAATAGATTTTCAACTTTATCGCTAAACCATAAGGTTCAAAGTTGATTGGGAAAATTTGACAGTTTCGGGTAGCTTGATGTGCTGGCGTCTGTACCTTTTAGCGCGGCTATTATGTTAATCTTCATTTTCACGAAATACAAGGCGAAATTACTGACATGTAAACGGCCACAAACCTTTAACTTGGAGGCTCTTATTGAGAAATCAATCTTTCTCGCCCGGAAATTGAATTTGGAATCTCATCATAGATTATTCACAGCTTCACGATTAATAATAATCCTTGCAGCCGAATTAATTTAATAATTTAATATAATTGGGTTTGGGTGGGGAAAGGTTCTGGAGTCGACCGCGCACCGGAAGACGTAGCGTTGGAAGGCCTCCCACAAGGTGGTCCGACGACCTTGTGAAGGCCGCAGGAACCCTAAGGACGCGAGAAGCACAGAACCTGTCGAAGTGGAGGTGCTTGGGGGAGGCCTATGTCCAGCAGTGGACGTCTTTCGGCTGAAATGAAGATGACGATGATCATTGGGTTCCTAAATCCCTGCAATTAACTTTTTAATAGAATTATTGAACGCGAAAATAATTTCGCAATACAGAATCCTATTTTTTAATAATATTGATGGATTTTAAATATAAAAAAAAGTCCATTACAGCGGTTTCTATCCAAAAAAAAAGAACGGAAAAGATATTAAAAGGTGTGAATAAAAATGATGGAACCAAGTCCCATTTACATTTATTTCATTTGAAAAAAAAAATCGAATAATTTCTTACCTTCGTTCACTTTGAGGGGCGAAATATTGAATTGAGCATCGTTAAGGGAGCATACTGAGGGTTATTCAGATACCTTTTTTATTTTTTTTAGGATTCCGTTCCTCAAAAGGAAACAATGACGCTCCTAAAGGATCACTTTGTTGTCCGTCTGTCTGTCTGTCAAGACCCTTTATCTCGGGAACGCGTGGAGGTATCGAGTAGAAATTAAAACCATATACTTCGGTGTACAGTCCCTCGCTGTGAAAGAATCAAACTTCTAAGTTAACGTAAAAAAAACGGCAGTTTATGCCGCAAAAAACGTAGGTATATTTCGATACGTCATAACACATCACTTCGACAGATGTCATGTAGCACAAGTAAAAGAAAAAATCGGAAAACCGTCAATTTAGTTACATACAAAAAACCCGTGATAAACTATTTACATACCTACAAATTTGTGCGGAACCCTCGCGAGTCCGACTCGCACTTGACCGGTTTTTTTATTGCTTTATGGGCCCGCCCTTGACCTCGATCACGCCTGATGGAAAGCGATGGATGAGGTCTATGATGGAACGAGCGTGACCAGAAGATGCCTAAGGCACTGGAACTCCCACGCATCGACGAAACACAGCAGGCTGCTTGACGCCGGACTTCTTAGCTTACCTGCCTGACCCTATTTTTAATATTGTGTTTTTATAATTGTGACTAGCTGCGCCCTGCGGTTTCACCCGCATAAGTGTCGATCCCGTGGGAATATCGGGATAAAACTCAAACTCAAACCATTTATTTCAACTAAACCATATACAACTTTTTATTTGTCAAAATTAAATAGTCGGTCAGTTAGTCAGAAAGTTGAAGCTAGTTAAAAACTATCCTATGTCCTTGCCCGGGATGCAAGCTCTCTGCCAAATTTTATCGAAATCCGTTCAGTGGTTTATTCGTGAAGAGGTAATAGACAGACAGACACACTTTCACATTTACAATATTACTAGCAGCGCCCCGCGGTTTCACCCGCATAAGTGTCGATCTCGTGGGAATATCGGAATAAAAACTAACCTATGTCCTTCCCCGGGATGCAATCTATTTCACTACCAAATTTTATCGAAATCCGTTCAGTGGTTTAGGCGTGAAAAGGTAACATACACACAAACAAACAGACAGAGTTACTTTCGAATTTAAAATATTAGTATTGATAGTCACCAGTTATTATATTTTTAACCTTTTATGATTCTGCCAAAGTGGCCTTTTTAGGCCCCCAGAATTAACGTACCTACATATAGGCAAAATACCAATTAAAAAGTAGGAAATATTATAATGAAACTTCCAAATTAACCATGTCTGTTCATATTTTTAAGTCACTATTATCTTAAGATAAATCGAGCCAGACGAACAGAAACCAGCAACTTTCACAGACCATTAATTACTTACGTTAACTCCCGGTTACGATAACAGATGGCGCTGTCCGCAATTTTAATTGCTGTTCAAACTTTACCCATAAAATAGTCTGAGTTCGCGAGACATCACTCAGGATGAAGTCAGGCATTGTTTTAGATGAAACTAAGTAATTAGACTTTAGAATTCAGTTAGAACTTATGCAATGATTACAGTGTTTATCTTTTTGAAGTTCATATTTGGTTTGAATACAGTTATTATACACAATTTGATATAGCAATTTTCTTGCTGATTTGTTAACCGATTTAAAAAATGGAGAAGGTTCTTTGTTCGTCGGAATGTGTCTTTTTAATGTATTTTCATAGATTACTCCGTGAAGACGGGGTAGTTTTTGATTAAGCTCCAATAGTAAAGGTATTTTTCACTCTATTCTGTATTTTTTCAGTCAGTTGTTTTTTATTGGATTTTTTTTTATTATTTATTAAGTCACAAGTTGTGGCGTGTCTAATAATAGTCCAACGGGAATGGTAGATCTCATACAAAGTGACAGAGGATCCGTAATGAGATTGGGCAACATCCTTTTGTTTTCTTAGCACAACAAACGATTAGAAATCTATCTGTCAAGCTCAGTTAGATTGTTATCTGATACTATTTTTAAATTTAAGTATGAGTTGAGAAAGAATAAAAAAAAGAATAGAACGAATTTTAAGAAATATTGTAAGTACCTAAATAAGAAAATTAAGTATTGAACTACCTTGCCTCTTTACACTGAAAACATTTCATGCCAATTATTTCGTTAAAGTACTACTTAACAATTTACGAGGAAACGCTTAAAATCTTCCGGTTATATTCGTAGCTGTAATGCTACGACTTATGAGTCGCCGTAGCAACATGTTGCTACGGCGTAGCTGTTTGCTACGAACTATTTGAATACATTTTTTGCCGGTTTCATTGTAACTGTTTGAAAACGGAATCATCTTTATGAACTCAACTGTCACTAATGAGACACAATTATTTTTTTATAGTTACTAAACCGAACATAATAAGCCTAACAGTTTCATTGGTGGATCTTTGACAGTCGTTATGGTAGTCAGAAGCCCGAAAGTCTGACAACCAGTCTTACCAAGGGGTATCGTATTACCCAGTAACTGGGATATGGAGGTCAGACAGGCAGTCGCTCCATGTAAAATACTGGTATTCAGCTGCATCCGGTTAGACTGGAAGCCGACCCCAACTTAGTTGGGAAAAGGCTAGGCAGATGATCTGTGTCTGTAACCTAGTTACTCTAGAAGTTCAGTAAAATTGTTACTAACCTTAAGGACTCTTGTCAGAATTTTTTTTAGCCTGTAAAATATTTTAATATTGTTAACTTCACGGAACAGATAAATAAGGTAACTTGGTTGAAAAACGAAACAATAAAATAGTAGTAACCAACTTAACCATTTAAAAGTTTTCTATTTTATTCTATGCTAATTCATACGTGAGTTTAAACTCAAACATTACCTCCTGCATCGTTTGCAGTGCAAGCAGAGTTTGTGACAAATTAACTTGACTGAGGCTTTGTTGCCAACTGTAACGAGTGACGACTGGTTGCAGTTACTATGTTCGAGTAGTTTGAGCTTTATTTGAATTTGATGGCTCTAGTTTGAGTGTTGTCGAGTGTGTGTATGTGTACGACATTGTGCTGTAAGATGTACGTAATCAGCCTATACTGTTCCCACTGCTGGGATACAAGCCTCCTCTCGGTTAGAGTGAGTGGGCCGTAATCCACCACGCAGGCCCAGTGCGGGTTGGTCGGACAGTTGGTTGGCTGTAAAATGTGCGAACCTACCTACCTATAAATAATTAAATAAAAACAATATTGTAGCATTGGAGCTTTTTTCGGATACAAATGGAACAAACCTTGATCTTTAGGTTTATTTTAAAGGCCAAATATCCTTGAGAAAGCATTTTGCGGTGAAAGAAAACAAACCGGTCAAGTGCGAGTTGAACTCGCGTGGAGAGGGTTCAGTACGATGAATATTTTATCTACTTACCATGTTTTTTTTTTAAATCTGACCCAAATTTGTTTGTGGTAACTAAAAAAACTTATCATCGTAATTGAAAAACATGTTCTCCCATACATTTTAACTGAAAATGTAAGTTGGTAAGCACAATATTGAGAGATTTACCATGTTGTTTTAAGACCAGAGACTTTTTATAAGTTTTCCTGTGATCTATAGATATATAACTATTTACTGTATTTTTTCTTAAATTTTAGGCTCAGTAGTTTCGGAGATAAGGGGTGGAATGGTCAGTTTTCGTCTATTTTCTGAAATAACTTTAATACAATTTACTTTAAAATTATGAAAAAAATATATTTGAGATCCATTGAGTGATATAACACCTACTTTATCTTTGTAGGTTTTGAATACGCTTTTCAGATACTTCGTATTAGTGTGTTTATTTTGTCTATTTTTTTTTATGTACATCTTGTTTGTGCAAAATAAATATATTTTCTTTCTTTCTAAGAAACATCCACTTGCATTTATTCTTGGACACCAACTTCTGTGACCGGCGAAATATTGCGATTTTCTTAAACAAAAGAAAAAATCGTTGTAATGTAAATATTATAAATGTAATAAATAATATACAGGGTGTTTGGAAGCTGAGTGCAATGCTTTAAGGGAGTGATAGTTAAAACCATTTACAGCATTTTGAGCCATATAATTATGTCGTAACCACTCACATAAACATTTCCCGCGCGAGGGGCATTGTTATGCCCATACATTTTTTATTTTGGGCCGCGCCACTTATACACGACTCGTACAGAAAAAAAATCTATGGACCGCTGTTAAACTAATGGCTGTTTCTTCAATCCAGATGTCATTGCGGCGTATTTTAGGTTGCGTTAGTTTATGACGGCGTACGCGTGAGTGGTTAGACGAAGTATTTTGTTTCTTTTCCAGTTAAAGTTGGTATGTTATTTTTGACTAAAAGTTTGCAGTTAAACATTCTTTTAAAAAAACATACTTCGTCTAAGACATGTATGGCTCAAAATGGTGTCAACTATCATTCCCTTAAGGCTTTGCATCCAGCTTCCAAACACCCAATCTAGGTAATATCGATGTAAATTTTTTAACAACGTACCACAGTACTAGTGCCATACAACTGTAGTCTGGTTTTCAGTAGAACTAGCTAGATACAGCTCCGTCAGTTGTTAACATGACTGAATACATCAGTCAGGTCAGAGCTCGATAGTTCGGAATTGTAAAACAGTTCAGTGTTCTGAACATTGAAGGCAGGTTTTTGTTGCTCTTTTGGGTAGTTTGAATTGCTATTGGTACTTGCATTGATTTGGGGGCTAAGTTATAACAGCCGCGCGGGTCGATCGATCAGGTTAAGCTACGCTTGCCGTGGTTGATCCGTTGATGGGTGACTATCTTTACATACCAAGACCCCTCCGTGCCTCGGGAAGCATGTTAAGCCGTTGGTCTCGGCTGTCATTCGTGGATCTTTGACAGTCGTTACGGGTCGTCAGAAGCCCGAAATTCTGACAACCAGTCTTACCAAGGGGTTTCGTATTACGCAGTAACTGGGTTGTGGAGGTCAGATGCAGTCGCTCTAAGTAAAATACTGGTACTCAGCTGCATCCGGTTAGACTGGAAGTCGATCCCAACATTAGTTGGTAAAAGGCTAGGCAAATGATGACTTTCATTTGGTTTGGGCAAAAAGTGTCCTGTCTGTTTTATACAGGATATAATTAAATTAATATATAGTCAAACTTTTAATAAGCTGCAGTAAAATGACAGCTTATGTGTTACTTAAATGACTGAAATTGGCGTCTTTTTTTCGCGGCCATCAACCAAATCTTGGTTTTCTAGTACAGAATAGTGTAACAAACGAAACTTATTTGACATGCGTATCTCTAAACTCAGTCCAAAATTATTTATTAAGAAGTGTCATTTTACTGCAGCTGAGAGCAGTGGTGGCCCAGTGGTCACGGACACGACTTACGAGTTGTAGGTCGTAGGTTCGAACCCAGACAGGCGCTTTTCTTTGTGTAAATTATTTCATCACCACTGCTCTCAAAACGGTGAAGGAAAACATCGTGAGGAAACCGGCATGTCCTAGAACCAAAAATTCGAAGACGTGTGACATCCACCAACCCGCACTGGGCCCGCTTGGTGGATTACGGCCCACTCCCTCTCATTGAGAGGAGGCCTGTGTCCCAGCAGTGGGAACATTATAGGCTGATTATGGTAAATAAAAGTCGGACTATAGTTCGATTTTGATCGGGGATTAGTATGGCAGCTGTAGATATTACTATTTAGAGATTTGACTTGATTTTATAAAACCACTTAAGAGCGTTTACGCCGAACGTCATTTCATACAAACTTTCAAGCCCTTGTTTTCTGAAATGAACGAATCGATTTTAATGAAACTTCATACGCATAAGCAGGATACAAAGGTCTAAAAAGTTAGTAGAGAACATTTTCGAAAAATAGTGTTGCAGCCAAATTAGACTGATTTTAAACTTTTCATAGAAACAGAGATTTCCAGTTATCTTTTTTACTAACTTTTTAGACCTTTGTATCCTGCTTATGCGTATGAAGTTTAATTAAAATCGGTTCATTCGTTTCGGAAAACAAGGGCTTGAAAGTTTGTATGAAATGCCGTTCGGCGTAAACGCTCTGGTTAAGTTTTTTCAAGTGTATTAGCAACACATTAGAGCTGCATAAGCATAATCAGCCCATAATATCCCCTTTGTTGGGACACTGGTCTCCTCTCTTCGAGAGGCAGTGGGCCGTAATCCACCACACGAGCCTAGAAAAACTCTCATGTATCATTTTCGGAAAAAAAAATGGTTTTTCAATCATAAATCAATGAAAACAAAGTAATTTATTTTAATCGAATACGCAATTCTAGAACAAAGAATAAAGTCGTAGGATTAACATTTTACTGTATTGCAAAATAACAACTTTTTGAAAATTTCTAGTTCTGATTACATAATCTTAAAAACTGCACTAACTTTAGTAGTTTCGACCCAAAGATGTTTGAAACTGAATACAACATACTTTACCCTTTGTTTTTATACATTTGTATAGTTAGTTTTTTAATCCAGTACCTACCTAGTATTAAAGTAGTTGAATGTGCAATGTATAAAAAATACTAGCTGACCCGACACGTTGTCCTGTTTTTGATTCTAAAGACACGTGGCGCCATCTATTATCATAATAACGTTATTGTTGTTTTCCTCGGGAACAGCAATTTTTTTCAGGATGAAAGGTAGGTACCCTATGTCCATTTCTGTACATTTGACAATGTATGTGCAAAATTTGAGGATGATCGGTTTAGTGGTTTAGGCGTGAAAAGGTAACAAACAAACAAACTTACTTTCGCATTTATATTATTAGTTAGGACTATCTTTTGTGTGCAATAAATAATATCGTCTTTAACAAAACCTCACATAATTCATATGTATGTGAATAGATCACATAGTTTCTGAAACCGACCAGCAACAACAACAATCAACAACAATCTAAACGTAGCAAGTTGAACGAGGGATATTATTTACTCGAACAAAAATAAACAAACATATCAAGTTCGCACCAAAACGAACACAGACAAGGGTCATTACCCTAAGGGCAAGTGCACACTGAGCAGCATATTTTTTGCAGTCTTTCATTACCTATAAATAATTCGCAAACTTGCTAGAATGCCCCAAATGTCCGTTCAGCTGCAACCTTGATGATCTGAACTACTCCGTTAACGCCGCATTAAACGTGGCCACTTTCTGGGCCCAAACAGTATAAGTAACATAGATGTACCGTTGAAATGAAAAGAATAAGAAGCCCCAGGGAATCATATCCTGCACCCTACTTTGAACTCTATTTTAGTTGTGAGTAAGTGCTTATCCATTTATCAATGAAAAACTGCTCCAAATTGGGCAGCTCTGTCTGTGTTACCCCCTAAGAAGGCAAAGGACTTCATTTACAGTTCCTTTCTCAATAACACTTATTCGGTAATTTATGATTTTTGTTCCGAAACGATATCGTAACGTTATCTCTTAAAATATTGTTAGTGTTTGTGTTTCGAAGCTCTCGTATATTCTATAGGATTAGTCGCAGCTTTGTTTAATTAGTGGAAAAGTTTTGTCGTTTGTTGAGATCTAATTGTTGCTCGTAGAGATAGCGCTTTAGTGTATAAAGCGCTATCTCCACGAGCGAGAGAATTGCAGCGATAGTCTCGTCGTGCCATCATTCGATCATCTGGCCCAGCATAATCAGCCTATGATGTTCCCACTGCTGGGACACAGGCCTCCTCTCGGTGAGAGGTAGTCGGGGCGCAGCTAGTAGTGATATAAAATACAATTTTCACTTCAGTAGCTCAAACATGTAGGTTTTGCTGCCTGAAATCAGTGAGCAAAATGCGATTTTGCTCACTGAGTGAGACAAAGTAACTTTTTAATTATTTCTTATTCAGCCTTGGGTTAATCATACAATTCGAAACATTCACACTCTATCTCTTTCCTGCCATTAGAAAGAGAGAGAGACAAAGACCAGCCCTTTCGAAGTTCCGATTTTGAATTCGACCCCAAAGACAAACACGTTCGGAATTTCGTACTAACAAAAGAAATTTTTGCAAAAAGATAATTGTCTTTTAATGTAATTTATTGAATTTTTAACTTATTGTTGTATTTAAACGAAAATAAGTATTTACTGCAAATAAAACTGATATTTAACCTGTAAATATTTATTTCCAGTTTGAATAATGTTACGTAATATATTTTGAATAATAAAATATAATGGATGCTATTTCCGAACACGCCTTACAAAGTGGTCTCGCTGCTGAAGTGAAAACTTATGTGTGTTACACGAGAGCAAAGTTTTTTGCATCTCGTGCCTTTGAATCCCTCGCCACACTCAGGATTCAAAATCAGCACTCACAGCAAAAAACTACTTTGCTCTCTTGTTGCACAAATAACTATTATGTGCACTCATTTTTCTCGTTTCTATATTAACACTCCCGACAGGTGCGCTTTAGTTTTCGCCGACAGACAACAGATGTCCGGATTTCGTCTAAGCTGGACTTAGACTAGACTCAATGTCTAGACTAGACACAGACAAGCAAACTGATGGATGGCCGAAATCTAAAATGATTATACTCCATAAGTTATTTCAATATTTTTTCGGATTTTTTGAACTTTTGTTTAACAAATTATGCTTTTAGTCAATTATTATTTTTATAATTTTAGGTAGGTATTTATAAAATGAGATTTATACCTACCTCTGCAAACATTTTGCTATATAAACCAATACCATAAATAGTTAGAATTATTGTTAAATCTTTACAGCTAAAGCTAGACTTGCTGCAGAGTAATGGTATTATTCTAAAAGCGATGGATGAGGTCTATGATGGAATGAGCTTGCCCAGATGCCTAAGGCACTGGAACTCCCACGCATTGACGAAACACAGCAGGCTGTTTGACAACGGATTCCGGTGGGAGGGTGGTCCCAAACCAGGAGGGCGTTAACCTTACAACCGCAAGGGAAGAATTGGCCAGTCAAATAAGGTGTTGGGTGTAACAGTCCAGGATGAGCCGAGCGCTCGGTTCAGTTGAGTAACTGGCGGAACAAACTGCGCTACACGAGGAGGCTTCTTCATGCATTCCAAAATAAAAAAAAACTCAAAATTATCAAGAATCTTTGATTCAAACAATATCTTTACTTTCCTGATATCTTTAAAAATCTACAATTAACGCTTAGTTTGAACAAAATATTTCGGATATTCACCGCGTCAGCTTTATCTTTTCAACGAACCGTATCGTTTTTTTTTTCATAATTAGGCAACGCAGCAGTTTTAAATGCCAATAGATACTTCAATTTATAAAAGGGCTCTTTATCTTTAAAATAAAGAGCACTTTGAACACTGGCCTGTCAATGTTTTTTCAAAGCTAGATAATTTTTAGTCTTTAAACAACGATATGCGATTAGGTATAAGTTCAAACATTTTATTGGCAGACAGGAAGACAGTGCTGCTCATGTTCACAAAGTAAGTAATTGTATATTATAGAACTCACCGGTGGAGAACAAATGACATAGAGATTCTGTGCTAAGAACTTTCAAGACTAGGCTTTAACGGTAAAGATTTACGATAGCACACATGGAATTAATGATGATTACCTACGTGCGGCAATGTGCCACCATAATTATAGGTAAACCAGCACATGTATGCGCTTCGGCAACTTTCGTGTTTCCGAATAAGCACGAACGTCGCGCCACAGAGTAAGCACACAGAGGTAATGGCTTCTTAGTTTCGTACTACCGCGCTTTGTAGCAGTGTACAGTCACGAGCACTAATAATTATGTCAACACTCGGCAACTTTCAATTGCGATTTTTTCGTGAAATGACAAATGCAACGTTGAAATACGACACTTTACATAAACCTATGGATTCGAAAATACTATGTTCGTAATAACATAAAATTTCATTAAAAAATAACGGAGAAAATTGCCTTTGAATAAAGCCAAGTGTATACATACTTATGCAAGTGACTGTACTTATCATTGCACGTTTTTTTATGAAATTTTCTCTCTGCCGGGTTATCTACTAAAGTCTCAGATTATTAGTTGTCACTCAAAAGTTTTGAAAAGTGTTTTGGAATTGCATAGAGTTATTGATCTATATATTTACACTAGCACTTTGCCCGCGACTTCGTCCGCGTGTATTTCGTACTTTCCTCTAAAAATTTCGAATATGTGTGTTTATGATCGTTATCATTTATTTAGATTAATAAGTATTCGGGCCAATTTTTAAGTTTGTAGATCAAAGGAATCAGATTTTTCAAATAAACAGGATCCTCGCCTTTCACCCCCACAAGGGTGGATTTTTGAAAAATCGTTTGGGATGACGTGTCCATAACTTGACTCAAAGACCGATACCTACTCATTTTCGAGTTAATGGAAGCAAGCAGTAAAATCCACCCCTTCTTCTTCTTAGCGTGTCGATAGCAATCTAAATGGCGAGTCCATTTAGATTGCTATCGAATTCGCCCAGAATTCGGCTACTTGTTTGGCGCCATTACCAGCGTTCACCAGTTCCTATAACGTGCAGCTGACAGGACATGCAAGACACGATATTAAGTGTCCCATCGTTTGTGGAACAGCACCACATTTACACTCCAAGGCGGAGTCGTCTATGAATCTCCACCTGAACAGGTTTTCCTTGCTTCAGCTAACCTGGATCCGGAGTCTGTTTAAAGACTTCCAGGTTACCCAAGGTTACTCATGTCCAGGTGGGAGGTCTTCAGCGGGTGGGACGAACGGTTTGGGTAAGGAAGGACTGTCTCGCCACAGCTTCAGTCTTTCTTGTCATGGTTCACCAGTGAGTTTGAGGACACACTTTAAAAAACTGTTTCGGCTTTTCAGCCTTGTGGTGCTCTGCAAACCACTAGTGGCGCTATTCCTGCTAGTGGATACAGCATTTCCTACTATATTTCCCAGCAATCCACCCCTTAAACTTTATTACCCTTTTCCACCTTGGTAGGAGTCGAGTTTTGAAAAACCCTAAAACACATACCTACTTTTTTACCGAGTTTAGAGTTAATCCGACAGCGGGTTACATATTTTTCTAACCTATTAACTTTGTCACCCCCTAAATCCTCTGTGAGGGTATTTTTTTAAACTAAAAGTGACATTATTTATTATATATTTAGTTTCTATTTACATACATAAAAGTATAAAGTATGACTTATGTGAAGAATTATACTGCGACGGAATACAGTACTCATGGATATATTTACCTCGTGTCGGATTATATGTTGGAGCTATTTACAAACCGGATAAAAGAAATACAAAACAATTCATAAACACTTATTCAGAACAATTAGACAAATATAAGAGAGGGATAGTATTTGGCGATTTCAATATAGATTTACTGACTAGTGGGAGCGATACCTTAGACTACCTAACCATGTTGCAAGAATCTGGCTACGAAGTATTTAATAAAATAAATGAAGACTATTGCACTCGACAGACAAATAGCACAAAAACTATTCTAGATCATGTATGTTCTACGATAAGTAAAAATGCGTGCAACTTAACAATAATTGACTCGCCGTTATCGGACCATAAACAGCTGTACTTAGAACTTACACAAAACAAACATTGCCGCAAGCAACGGTTACAGTACGAAGCCATCGATTATTCAAGTCTGTACCAAAGCACGCTAGAAGCCGAATTCTTTAACTTTCATAACTCCTTCTCGGAACTAGAAACATTTATTATCAGTCAAATTAACAACAATAAGACAGTGAAAACAAAAATATTGAACCTACCTCATGAAGACTGGATTAATAAGTCAATAATAAATGGAATACAGCAGCGCAACAACCTATGGAATCTACTCAAAACAGATAAAAATAATGAAGATCTGAAGAAAAAATTCATAATTGAAAGAAATAAAATAGGCGCTTTGATAAGACGTACAAAGGAAAGCTACTTTTGTAATGAATTTAAACAGTGCAAGCATCCTAAGCAAACATGGAAATTAATAAACTCACTAGTAAGTAACAAAGTTAAAACAAATTGTGGTCCTTCTAAACTTGTTGTAGAATCAAATAGTATAGTTGATGCTTTTGAAATTTGTGAACATTTTAATATATTTTTCTCATCTGTGGGCCAAAAACTTGCTGATAAAATTCCTAAGACCTATATTAATAATTCATATTATACTCTTACTTATAGTACTGATAAAGTTAAAATAGAATTAAATGAAATGAGGCCATGTACCCTATTAGAAGTAACAAAAATTATAAACGGTTTAGATCCAAACACTAGTACTGGAATTGATAAAATTAGCACGAAATCTTTAAAATGTATAGCAGACATAATATCTAGTAATTTAGTAGCATGCATAAATAAAAGCTTTTATACCGGTGTTTTCCCCGATAGCCTTAAAGTAGCTAAAGTTACACCCATTTTTAAATCAGGTAGTAAGACTGAACCGGGTAATTACCGACCTGTATCAGTTCTGCCTGTAATATCGAAAATTTACGAAAAAATTATTTACTGTAGAATTAATGAACACCTTAAAGAAATAAACTATTTATATGAACATCAGTACGGTTTTAGGCCTAAATCAAATACTCTGTCAGCAACGATTGATCTTGTTACGAAAATTAAAAATAATATTGATGATAAGAATTTCGTTTTAGGTATATTTATTGATTTTAAAAAGGCCTTCGACACAGTTTGTCATGAAATACTCCTAAAGAAACTGGAAGATTGTGGTATTACGGGTGTAGCACTAAAAATCATCAAATCATATCTGACAGATAGATATCAGGTCGTGAAAATAGGAAACCACCAAAGTAGTAGTAGAAAAGTGACATGTGGCATTCCGCAAGGCTCGGTACTTGGCCCGTTACTTTTCTTGATTTATGTCAATAACCTTAGTAAAATAGGCCTTACAGCACACATAACCCTATACGCCGATGATACTTGCCTATTTTACTTTGGACCAAATCTATCAGATTTAATCAATAGAGCACAAAGCGATCTACTCAAATTTAGCATATGGTGCCAGAGCAACCTACTTACAGTTAATGCAGATAAGACCTCATATATGTTATTTGTGGCAAAAAACAAAAAAATTCCACAACACCCTCCACTGACCATAAATAACACAATCATTCATCGTTCGCACCAAGAAAAGTATTTAGGTCTACGATTAGATGATAAACTCTCTTGGAAAGCCCATATTGCTTATGTAAGATCAAAACTGTCGTCACTCACCGGAATTCTAAAGAGAGCGGCAGGATGCATTCCTCATAGAGTACGAATGACTATATACAACTCTCTGGTGAAATCACATCTGGAGTATTTAATTGAAATATGGGGGAGTGCTGTGAAGTCGAATCTTAAAGATTTACAAATTTCACAAAACAAAGTGATAAAGGCATTATTTAAGTATAATCGGTTGACAGAGTCACGTACACTATACCGTAACACAAAGATATTTAATATAACACAAACATACACTTACACAATGTGCATACTAGTACGAAAAATAATGACTGGTGAAATAAAATCTGATATAAAACTTGTTAAAAAATTATACTACCATAACTTAAGAAACACTAACCAGATTAAATTGCGAAGAAATAGGACTAACTATGGTAAAAAGACTATCACATATGAAGGAGCACAATTATACAACAATCTGCCAAATAACATCAAGGATAGCAAATCGCTTGCAGTGTTTAAATCAAAATTAAAAAAATACATTTATGACAACATTTATTAGAATTGCTCGATCGCTGTATTACCTACATTACTTTATTTTTTTTTTTACTTAAGCTCATTATTAAGTGAACTGTATTGTTCTTTATGAGTAAATAAAATTCGTTCGTTAACCTGATATACTGAGCCAAATATTGCCAAGTTTCTAGTTTATTAACCAAATGAATAAGATTTTTCGTATAAACTGTATCCCCTCTTTTTATCCCTAAAGGGTTTTGAAAAATCGTCTGGGATGTTACTATAGTTTAACATAAAGATTATTTATACCAATTTTCCAATCAAACCACGTAATAAAATACTCTATGAAATTGACTATCCCTCTTCACCCCGTTAGGGGTAGATTTTCTAAAAACGTTGAAATATTTTATTATTTATTTTGGTCTCTGGACGCGCTCTTTAAAATTCTTCCATACAAAATTTTACACCCCCAATCTCCCTTTAGTTTTAAATTCATTAACCAAATGAATAAGATTTTCATATAAACTGTATCCTCGCTTTCCCCCCCCCCCCCCACACAGGGGTGGAATTTTGGAAAGTTTTGGATGTTTATTATTTGACTCGAAGATTTATTGATACCAAAGAAAATCCACGAAGAAAATCCTCCCCTGTAAAATTAACTACACCTTTTCACCCCGTTAGGGGTACATTTTCGAAAAACCCTGATACATGTTATTTTTTATTTTTGGTCTTAAGTATAAATACCGAGTTTCGAGTTAATCGGACCGCCCGTTAAAATTCTTCCATACAAATTTTAACACCCCCCAATCCCCCTTTAGGGGGTAGTTTGGAAAAACAAAAAAATGCCAAACTTCGTAATTTACTTAGATAAGTATTCGTGCCAAGTTTCAAGTTTATTAACCAAATGAATAAGATTTTTCATATAAACTGTATCCCCGCTTTTCATCCCCACAGGGGTGGAATTTCGAAAAATTGTTTGTGATGTGTTCATTACTTGACTCAAAGATTATTTATACCAATTTTCGAGTAAATCAAGTCACGCTGTAAAATTAACTACCCCTTTTCACCCCGTTAGGGGTACATTTTCGAAAAACCCTGATACACGTTATTCTCTATTTTTGGTCTTAAGTATAAATACTGAGTTTCGAGTTAATCGGACAGCCCGTTAAAATTCTTCCATACAAACTTTGACACCCCCCAATCCCCCTTTAGGGGGTAGTTAAGAAAAACAAAAAATGACAAACTTAATAATTTACTTAGATAAGTATTCGTGCCAAGTTTCAAGTTTATTAACTCAAGGAATAAGATTTTTCATACAAACGAAATCCCCCCTTTTCACCCCCTTAAAGGTTGAATTTCCAAAAACCCCTTCTTAGTGCTCCCCTACATTATAAAAGGAAGCCGTGTGCAAAATTTCACATTCCTAGACCCAGTAGTTTCGGCTGTACGTTGATATGTCAGTCAGTCAGTCAGTCAGTCAGTCAGTTTCTTCTTTTATATATATAATATATATAATATATGTATATAGAAGATAGAAGATAGATAGATAGATGGTAATTCTAAATAAGCCAGCACTTTCATGGTTGTAACAGCTCTATAATAGATCGCATCATCGCGCGATCGTATTTTCCAAGATAGACGATGATTTTTAAAGCGCATAATACCTATTCTTTTTTTTCTTATTCTTTCCTTTTTTCTTTCTTATTTTTTTCTTTCTTTATTTCTTTTCTTTCTTTTTTTCATTTTTTTTTTCTTTCTTTTTTTTTCTTTTCTTTTTTTCTTTTTAAGGTGGATATTCCACCTATACCTATAAAGAAAATGTTTCACGAATTCACATTTTTTTAATGCATACCATAATGTTTGTGAAACAGGAGGTAGGCTTAAAATTTATGAAACAATTATGATCCCATTCGGGCACAGCATAGTAGGAGAGAGGAGGATCTATTGTGCGTACGTAAGTTTTAGACATCCAAGCACACGTACATTCACGCCATCTGTGTCACTGTCATGATAGCTTAAGAAAGTTTGTCTAATTGAATAATTAAATTATAGTCTGTTTGTTCGCAAGATACAGCAAATACTATGATACTCATAGTTGTAGTACCCGTAGTCTGATAGTATGTAGACTTAGAAATTGATGCATGAATAAGCTAAGTCTACTTGGCAATTGTTTGGTAAGGGAATATTGGCTTAGAATAACAATTATGGAAATAATTACTTGGTAGTTGTTGTTATCATAATGTCTCAAAGTTGTTTAGGGATTGGGAATATACCTAATTTATGAATAACTAGCTGCGCCCCGCGGTTTCACCCGCGTAAATGTCGATCCCGTGGGAATATCGGGATAAAAAGTAGCCTATATATGAATCCAGGGTGTCAGCTACCGCCACGGATATCTATGGCTACCGCTATACAAAATTTTATCAAAATTGGTCCAGCCGTTTGAGCGTGAAGAAGTAACAAACATAACACACACACACACACCCCCACACACACTCACAAACTTTCGCCTTTATAATTAGTGTGATTAAGGTAATATAAGGGATCGTGGATCGACGTATGAATATGCTGCTTGAACGAATTAATGATTTCTAAATAAATTACTTGTTTCATCCAGACGGGCGCATCCAACGTCTTTCAGCCCACCGTTGTTTAGCCACTGTCATTCTGCCTTTTAAATATCTTCCACGTCATCCTCAGCATACGTCATCTGTCTCTCACTTACACCTAAATTCAGCTCTCTCACACAGTCATGCAAATGTCAACGTTCCATTCCTACATAAATTTATAGCAACTCACAAAAAAAAAAAACAAGCATTTCCATAAACACACCATAAACAATGAACAAGTGTCCCATTGTATTGCCATCATTATAGACGCCATTTTTATCAGCGTGCCATTAGCAGAATTAGATGTTAATAAGATAGGAATTTAATGGAGGGAGTGCCTCTTCCTATTTCCTTATTGTTTGTTAATACTGGGGGAATCGTGGCTGAATAATAACAGCCGCACGGTTCGTCATTTCATACTGAGACCCCTCCGTCTTCAGAAAACACGTTAAGCAGTTGGTCCCATCTGTCAACGTAGATCTTTGACAGTCGTTACGGGTTGTCAGAGCCCGAAAGTCTGACATCCAGTCTTGCCATGGAGTATCGTGTTACCCAGTAACTGGGTTGTGAAGGTTAGATAGACAGTTGCTTCATGTAAAATACTGGTATTCAGCTGCATTCGGTTAGACTTATTCAACTCGAACGTAATTGGGAAAAGGCTAGACAGATGATAAGCAGTAATCCTAATCTGTCAGTAACATTCTTGCTTACAATTCAGGAGAATTCTATTCAACAAAGACTTTAAAAAAATGTAACAAAGACAAAGAACTTTTTTCTCAGTAAGAGTCAGAACACACCGCGACGCGACGCAGCGCGCAGTTTTCAAGATAGCAATACAATTATAGACCTTATCTACTACACAAAAAGGCACACCATGCAGTGAGGTGAGCCGCGCAGCGCCGCGCGGCGTAGCTCGACGTAGTAGACACCACCTCACTGAATTGTGTACCTTTTACTGTAGTAGATAAGGTCTATAATTGTATTGCTATCTTGAAAACTGCGCAACGCGTCGCGTCGCGGTGTGAACTGACCCTTATGAACAAATAAATAATTGTGTCATATTTATGTCTCTACTGTTAGAATACCTACAGTTGTTTGGACTCGAGCCAAACTGCAACAATTCTATTATGAAAGGATTCAAAAGGAACTGTTTTTTGCGACGAATTTTTTTTATGTTGTTTGTTTGTTTTTCAAGTAGTTAAAAGTGTTTCCGGGAACTCTTTTCCCTCACCAACTCGAACAAGCAATAAAGGAAGCCTTCCGCGGGAGGATGCCTGGAAGGATTTGGGGTAGGACTCTGCTTAGTAGAGGGACATTAAAGGATAACAATAATATTTAAGCAAATTTTTTTTTATTTTCTGCCGCAATTATCAGCGGATCTGTTTCAGTACTCTGAATAAAAATATGTTCTCTTTATTTCTGTAGTGGTATTATATTTTTCGGCATTAAACTGACAGAAGTATTCATAATACTGACATCTGACGCCTCTTCATCGCCAAAAGTTAAAAAAAAAAATTGAAAATGGAATATTTCACTTTAACCGCGCCCGCTCTTGGCGTGTTTATGGCCAGTAGGCAATTGATGTTTACGATAAATTAATTAAAATTGGCGGCAGTGAATTCGCGATTTTTTTTTCTATAATTTTCGACTTTTTTATTTGTTTTTGTACCAGTACGTTACATAATTTTGTGGAAATTGTACGGAATGTTTGCTTAATTTAATGGTTATCATATCATAATCAGCCTATAATGTTCCCACTGCTGGGACACAGGCCTCCTCTCGGTGAGACGGAGTGGGTTGTCGGATCCACGATGCGGGCCCAGTGCGGGTTGGTAGATGTCACATGTCTTCGAATGTTTGGTTCTAGGACATGCCGGTTTCCACACGATGTATTTATTCACCGGTTTGACAGCAGTGCATGGTGATGAAATAAATTATACAAAGTAAAGCGCCTGTCTGGGTTCGAACCTACGACCTTACAAATCGTAAGTCGCGGCCGTTACCACTTGGCCACCATTGCTCTCCATTTAATGGTTAAAAACATTTAAATATGTCAATACTTTTCATAGTGTTTAGGTACAGTAACTATATTTTTGTATAAAGTTGATACTTTTCTTTAAGGTATAATAATATTAAAAGTAAGTGGAACCATAATTACTTACTTAGTTAAATACTTCTGCTATTCCAGCGCTTACTTATTCGAGTTAACTTTTCCATCACATGCTATGTCGTCCGTCATTTAATATCTAATTTAACTAACAATCTGTAAAACTATGCCAATCCCCTTTCTCAGTGTCGCATGAAATCAAATCACTTCACCCTTTCTCATTAGGTACCTCAACTATAAAGCCTGCATTCTATAAACCTCTGTAAAACGTTCCTACCTTCTGCCTCTCAACCAACGACCTGTGCCTCTCCCGAAATAGAAATGTAACCCCGTTTCACGTTCCCACCATTCGAATTTCGAACGACATCGCACTTTATACGGATATATTCTCGATGTATTGGTATTTCGTGCTCGATTACTACTTAAAATGTCTGCTCTCCTGGTACCAATAGAAGGGATGCGGTGTTATGGGAGAATTTCTATTGTTGTTATTTTGATGGCTGTGACATGTTTTTATGTTATGGTGTTCTCTTTGTTTTGTGCATGCAATTATCAATATTTTACGATTCATAAAATTTGGAATATGAAACCTATATTATAATCAAACATTGAGCCTGTTATTGTACTATTCTCATACAGAGACGGAACGAGTTACGAGTATTTTACCACGATCACCGCATGTTCGCGATTTTCGACCGTCACCAAGTGAGAGAAATTGAATTTAAATACACTGCTACTAGAATCTTTTGGCGCTCGAATCACGCAGACAGGGAGGCGCAAATAAACAATAAGTGCAATTGTGTTTTTGAAATCCCACTTAAAACGGCATCAAAAAAACACGATAGCCGGTGTTAGTTCCAAATTTGGTCACACGCCAAAATAACTTTATAGCGCTATACATTCAGAAAAGACTATTCCATCTCCTCATGCTTCCCTAGTACCTAATTAAGAAGATGGAATTCCGAATCGACCATTCTCTACACATATTCTTTCTATGACATTTCTATTCAATGTAACATAATTATCCTCTTCATTAATTCCTTTATCTCAAAGTAATCCATATTAACACATCTTCGACTTGACCGCCTATCTGACATAAGATATCACTTCGACCACAAAGGTCTTCGCAAAAAGGTTCGATCAAATTAGATTACCAACGTAATCCCTCGTCGGAGATAGGTTAATGACTCTCGCCGTCAATTAACGAAATGAGGCTATTTGGAGCAAAAAATGTGCGTTGTAAGCAATTTATTGGTTTTCAATATAGTGGTTTCAGGACTGTAGGGAGCTGGGGACTCATTAAATAGAATTAGGGCCAAATAATAGAACCGTATGATGTGAAGTACAAATAAAACAAAGAAATACCTAATGTAATTGTTTTTGATTTTATTGGCTCGTATATTTTGTTAGTTAAAAGTGTTAAGGTTTAGACCAAACAAACATAGAATCAGAACAAAAACAAGACCATTATTTTAGACAATCTTGACATTTTATTATGGATAGGCCAAAAGAAAAAGCGGATCAAACCGGAATGAGATAGTTTATAGTGGATAAGACAGAAATTAAAACAGAAGAAGAACTAGCAGGGGATCGAGGAGAGAGGATTGTGGAGGGGGGTTCGGGGCTCAGACCGGAATAACTCCAATGAAATAATGAAAGATTTTTGTAATTGAAAGTGGAAATCAAATGTGCATTTTCATGTTTTGTCTGCTTCCAGTCACAGATAACTAAATATTAGTACGATTCCAAATGGCTATGTATTAATTTTTAACCGACTTCCAAAAAGGAGGAGGTTATATGTTCGACTTTATACAAGGTGTTGATTTGCATCCTAGTCAAATTCAAGGACTGTCTTTGGTTCCGCATTTTCGTTTATTGACACCGACTTCCGAAATTAAAGTATTTTTTTAATTTGTAGTGTTATTTTTGGAAGTCGGTTGTTTTTTTTGTAAAAAGTTTTTTAAACAAATATTTGAGAATTAAAAAACGTTTATTAAGAATTAAACACATTAAAATTACGGGTGAGGATGAGCTGTATCACAAACTATACCCACCTTGTATTCTGCTCTTTGTGTCCAAAAACATGCAGCCAAAGTGACCTCTGTTCTGCCACTGATAAGGCTGTAGAATTTTTTATTGTTTGTTTGTTTGTTTTTAAAAGCCCCACACTAGGAATTTCTCCTGTATTGTGGGTGCGTTTACAAACATTTAAATTCACGTACACAAACAGCCAGACCCGGAACAACTACTTGTAGGTCATACAAATATTTGTTCCGTGCGGGAATCGAACCCGCGACACGCAGCGCAGCAGTCAATCGCTTAACCACTGCGCCAACCGTGCCGTCAACTTCAACAAATTGGCAAAGTAT
Organism: Oligia strigilis; assembly: GCA_951800025.1. Classification (NCBI taxonomy): domain Eukaryota; kingdom Metazoa; phylum Arthropoda; class Insecta; order Lepidoptera; family Noctuidae; genus Oligia; species Oligia strigilis. The sequence goes on along the minus strand of OX637560.1, from coordinate 14,385,443 downwards.
TGTGCCAACAAAATTTAAATAATTGCACGACAGTTAGGTACTTAAGTTACCAGTCACCAGTGAGACGAAGAGGAAGAAGATTAAAACCTACCTTATATTTGCCTAGAATTTAAACTAACTATAACCTTTTTTTCCTATAAATAAAATAAAATATTTTTTTTATTAGCCACTAGCTGCCCCCCACGGTTTCACCCGCGTAAGAGTCGATCCCGTGAGAATATCGGGATAAAAAGTAGCCTTTATGTTAATCCAGGGTGCAGCTACATCCATACAAAATTTTATTAAAATTGGTCCAGCCGTTTGGGCGTGAAGAAGTAACAAACATATAAACACACCCCCACACATACACATTCACACGCTCACAAACTTTCGCCTTTATAATATTAGTGTGATTAATGTGCCACTGCTGGGCAAAGGCCGCTCTACTCTCTTTCCTCCACTCTCTGTCCAGAGCTGCGAAGGACCGATCTTTATTAAATTAAAACATTGAAGGACATTGAGCGAGACACAATAGAAGTGTTATTCTTATACAAGTCGTGAAAACTTATGCAGGCAATATCAGAGGATATCAAAACGTCGTTTACTATACGTTATAAAAGGAAAGAAGTAATTTTGAAAGCACCCACATAATCTCCACTCAATGTGAAGACGGCGTCACCAAAAAAGGCAACCCGGGGTTTTGAGTTAACGATCGTCGAACATACGGTCTAGCAAGTTAGGCAACAAAACGTTATGGGCAATATGAAGATTCTTCGCACAAGTTCATTAGTAGATTATAGTTCCTTCATAATCATCATCATTTCAGCCAAAAGAAATCCACTGTTGGACATAGGTTTCCCCCAAGCACCGACACTTTAACCGATTCAGTGCTCAAGTGGATTCCTGCAGCCTTTACAAGGTCATCGGTCTACCTTGTGGGAGGCCTTTCAACGCTACATTTTCCAGTACGCGGTCGTGCCCTTCAGAACCTTTCGGCCTTAAATAAACCCTCCTTCCTTCCTTTTTTTCCTTAAATAGATTATTATTATTATTACCCGCCATCTGTTCTGCGAGTATTGTGTCCTGCCCACTGCAACTTAAGTTTGGCAATTGTTCGGGCTATGTCGGTAACCTTGGTTTTCCTGCGGATCTCTTCATTTATGATTCGATGACGTAGGAATCGTAGTTCCTTGGTAATACGGTGCTATGTCATAGGCCCTTTGACAAACCATAGGTTAAGCAACAATAAAACTTGCATCGTCTAAACAGTGTTCAGGCGATGCAAATCATTTATAGCTTCAATGGTGTGGTATGAAACTTGTATCGTGTAAATGGGGGTTTAACCAATTAATAGAAAGAGTTGCGATTACATTATCACATTAAGGGCTGATTTTTCAATTGACAGATATTTTTTATTCGTAGAATAAAATTGACGTCTGATATGATTAAATGATTAAATGATTTTTATTTCTGTAAGTAGGTTTGTACAAACACTTTTACACGTCAATCATATTTTTTTTTAAACTAGATGAGGTCGGCGTTTCCTAACTGACTATTCTGAGAAGAAAGGCCGAAACAAACTCAGAAGTCACAGTCTCTTTTAAAGTCCAGACAAAATCTTGGTCAGATCGTGTGAAGACCATGTAGATTGGTGTCTGAAATGGTCTTTTGAGGAAAGAACCACACAGATTGAGCGGACCTGTCCAATCAGTGCACGCATTTGTCAAAAATCGTGCAGCTCAACTCAGAACTTGAGGAGCTCAACGATTCGACGAACAATACCAAAGACAGGACATTTGGGTAGGCCGCATAAACTACTCAAACTGCCAGATCATGATTAAAACTCAGAAGGAAAAAAAGAAGATAGATTTTGTTTGGAAGATATATGTCAAAAAATTTAAATTATTCCTGTGATAAAATTATCTAGCGTTAGACAAATGAGCCCTAAACTGTACAGCGGTACTAACACGTTGTTAAGTGTCTGTTAACGAAGTTCAACATTTGACATTGCAAAGTTAATATCTTGAATTGTTTATGCCAAGTTTTGAATTAGGCCATCAAGTTGAATTTAGTTTGATTACACGATTTGAAAGCCGTAGTTAGTCGTCAGCATGAACAGATGTTCCTCATTGTTAAAATTCCTCCTCGTTGAGTCTATCCTACCCCATTCCGCACCAACGAGTCTATCCTACGCGACCTCAGAATAAAGACCAGACTCTACGACCCTTTTGAATTTTTCGGCCATATAGCGAGAAAATACGGCAATAACCTTGAACAACTAATGGTTACCGGCAAGGTGGACGGTAAACGACCAAGAGGTCGCAGCTCTTTGCGATGGTCCGATCAGATAAGCTCTTCTCTTGACACGAAATTTCATGATGCGCTTCACCTGGCCAAGGATAGACAGAGATGGCGAAACATCGTCAGAGAAAAGATGTTTTCAAGAGAGGATCACGACCCTCAGTAATGAGGAGTACGACTTGAAGAGGAGGTGAGTCTACCCTAATCTTTTTTAAAACTAACATTACCAAACAATCTCCCTTAAAATGTTACCCTTCTCGGTCTGTTCTGTGAAAACCTCACCGAGAAAACTTGGGTGAAGAGTGAGCTGTCATTCTACGAATTGACACTATTGACCGCTCACTTCATCTAAGTTTTGGCGGTGAGGTTTTTACACAGGCAGGTCATCCGATCATCCGAACCGTATGTCCCAAGATCCTACAAAAAGATACTTTCTATTATATATCCATAGATATGTCAACGTATACCGGATCTGTACCCTGGACTTTATAGTACCATCAATTTCAAGACGGCTGACACATTACAGGGATCAAGGAACCCGTATTGACATCTTTATGTATACTAGGCCTTATTTCAGGACTGAAGTCGGTGTTAAGTCTCTCCTTCAGTCTGGTGATTTAATGCCTATCATGGGGATCGACTTGGATTTAAACTGAGTCTTGATGATAGTGATAATGATCTTGGTGATTTTCAAAAGAGATTTTTATTTTTCTACCTTTCTTATACTTGTTTCAACTATTTTATTTGGTAATTTTAGCAATTAAGGTCCAGCGCTGACTGACGTCGCGGCACGCACGACACGGTAAAGGATTTTATTTTTAATCAAGTTCTTTTTATCCTTATTTCAATGAGTTTAGAATTCATACTACTTTATTTCGATACAATCAATTAGTGTTACCTCCATTCGCCTGAGATACAGGATTACCTAGTTCCGGCACAAATACATAGACACAGATATAGATTTAAGAAAAACTGTATTTAACGTCAGTCCATACATTTTTGAATAAATTTTATTATTATCAATTATCATACTGCGGGACACCGCGGCATCTCGTGTCATTCCACGGATTGCCGCGGCGTGCCACAGCATCCCGCGAGCCACATAGGTCACAGGATTATGACAGCTAAACTAATTGAAATAAGGTTTTGGCAGGCTGGGCTTTCTGCGGGAGGCCATGACGTGACGTGGCATGCCGCCATCAGGTCTACAGAAATATTATATCGATCTAGTAGCTTGGAGGTTTAACGAGACGTTTCTGAAGCACAAAGTTGTGGGTTGAATACCGGGACGCCAATATGCATATTATCTATTTATTTTCGTAATTTTTTATCTATTTAATTATTGACTATATTAAAGTAAATGTAGTCAATAATAGTTTTTTTTTGCATTAGGGGCTTGTGGCTAAGTAATAACAGCCGCATGCGTCGATCGATCAGGTTAAGCTACGCTTGCCGCGGTTGGTCCTTGGATGGGTAAAAGATGGTCACCCGCGGCAAGCGTAGCTTAAACGGAGGGTTCTTAGAACCCTCCGTACCTCGGAAAGCACGTTAAGCCGTTGGTTCCGGCTGTCATTCGTGGATCTTTGACAGTCGTTACGGGTCGTCAGAAGTCCGAAAATCTGATAACCATTCTTACCAAGGGGTATCGTTTTACCCAGTAACTGGGTTGTGTAGGTCAGATAGGCAGTCGCTCCATGTGAAATACTGGTATTCAGCTGCGTCCAGTTGACTGGAAGCCGACCCCAACATAGTTGGGAAAAGACTAGGCAGACGATGATGACTTACAATAAAGTAAATTTTGGACTAGATCTAACTACCTACTGAATAATTTCGGTGTAATAATCAGCGGAATGTTTCGAGCAAGCTCGGTTTTTCGCAATTACTCCAAATTACCAATATAACGCCTAAGTCCTAGACGAATAAATCCGAATTATAGGCTAAAAGAAAATACTAATGGTGAGACCAACTTATCACTTACAGGCAATTTGCTGCGTCTTAGCAGATACTGGGGCTATTTGCGATAGTTGGTAGACCTACAATTTTATGTTCACTATATTTGTAGTACTTAAGGTTTATTTTTACGGGGTACTGATTGCTTAAAAAAAAAATCAGTACATTTTGACGAGTTATGCGAACATAAATGTATGGAACAGCTGTTTTTTTTTTCAAGTTTGGTCCCATAGTAAAAGTTGTTCATAATGATGAGTACAATGACCTCTTAAGAGGTTGTTCATATTTTACCAATAACCCTGTATAACAGGCTTATGTTATGTTGTGCAGAATGATTTAAAACCGTCACAAAATATTGAAAACGCTACATACTCGCGTATCTACTCGAGTTCCTATGTTTGTTGTCAGTGTTCTCAACGCCATCTGTGAGTTCGCCAAACAATCACAACTGAACTAAACGCCTCAATTATGTACGAAGCGAAGAACCTTGCCGAGTAAGAGTTTCCGATTGGGACGGGTCGTAAATTTTCTATGTCATCCCTCCTTCTATTGGGTTAGCAGTGATTTAGGTTACGTGGCATCTGTCATCGTGTTATTTATGAGCGTGTCATGTTCGTTACTGGGCAACTGTTTTTAAGGCGAAAGCGCTAGGGTATCCGCGAAATTCAATTTTTTAGGGTTCCGTACCCAAAGGATAAAAACGGGACCCTTACTAAGACTTCGCTGTCTGTCCGTCCGTCTGTCTGTCACCAGGCTGTATCTCAAGAACCGCGATAGCTAGACAGTTGAATTTCACAGACTGATGATGTATTTCTGTTGCCGCTATAACAACAAATACTAAAAACAGAATAAAATATTTACGGGGGCTCCCATACAACAAACGTGTTTTTTTCGGCGTTTTTGCCTTGTGGTACGGAACCCTTCGTGTGCGAGTCCGACTAGCACTTGGCCAGTTTTTTACGTTTTTTGCAATTTCCTGGTCAGTATTAAGTTGTACGTTGATGAAAATATGATTCGCGGTCGTAACAAATATGTATTTACAGAATTATAATCATTAAAGTCATCAACATAACTCTCTAAGACCAAGTAATCTTACTGAATGACTTTTTCATTAAATCTTGACATTTTAGGATTATACTAACATAACAAGTTGTATTACTGATTCTAATGATTATAATTTTGTAAATACATATTTGTTACGGACTACAGTTACGAATCATATTTTAATCAACGTACAACTTAATACTGACCAGCAAATTGCAAAAAACGTAAGAGAATTTTAATTTCGCGGGCTACCTTAGCGCTTACCCCTTAAACAAATTGAGTTTTTTTACACTGGAAGAAAATAGTATTTTTTTTTTTATGAAGCTTGTGTCGGACGTATGAGTGGATTAATAATTTTTTTTTTTGTTAACCTAGTTTGTGTCCCACTGCTGGGCAAAGGCCTCCCCTTTTTCCTTCCAAACCTCGGGATGTCTTGTGCGATCTCCGGCCATGTTGGCCCTGCGAATGATATTAGATCGTCACGCCACCTTCGCCTTGGTCTACCTCGACGGCGATGTCCTGCCTCAGGCGTCCAATGAGTGACGATCTTTGCCCATCCCTCCGGGTGCATTCGTGAGACGTGTCCGGCCCACTCCCACTTCAGCCTGGCTGTTTTTTCTATTTTTTTTATGTTGGATTAATAATAATAAATGAGATTGACTAATAATTTTGGATCATTTTAAACACAATAGAGAATCAGAGACTCAAGGTGCAATTCCAAGATGGACCGCAGACCGCAAACTGCAGCTGCAGGTTCAAGCGACACTATTGGTTTCTATGTATCTCTATGAAAACTACAGTCAACCGCAGCCGCTAGCCGCTTTTTCGACTGCGATTGCAGTCTGCAGCCCATCTCGGAATTGTACCTTTAAAGAAAATATCCATCATCATTTGCATAGCCTTTTCCCAACTATGTTGGGGCCGGCTTTCTGTCTAACCGGGTGCAGCCAGTATTTTACATAGAGCGACTGCGTATCCGACCTCCGCAACCCAGTTACTGGGTAATACGATACCCCTTGGTAAGACTGGTTGCCAGACTTTCGGCCTTCTGGCGACCCGTAACGACTGCCAATGATCCACGAATGACAGCCGGGACCAAGGGCTTAACGTGCTTTCCGAGGCACGGAGGTGTCTTGGTACGTAAAGATGGTCATCCATCCACCGAACAACTGCGGCAAGCGTAGCTTAACCTGATTGATCGACCCGTGCGGCTGTTATTACTTAGCCATAAGCCCCCCACAACAAAATAGTCCTCCGTCCTCCTTACTAATTCTACCAACATTTATAGGCAGGCGTCAAACGAAATGCCAAGGCTTCTGTGAATATTAAATATTCCCAGAAGCCTAATATTCACAGAAGCCTTGGCATTTCGTTTGTCGCGTTTGTTTGATTCCGATCACTAATTTCTTTTGCTCTATAATTAAGTCTGTCGCCAGCCTTAGGCACTGCAACTATAGACAGTATTTTAGGAGCATTGAATAATAACAGCCACACACAATCGATCAGGTTAAGCTACGCATTGCGCGGTTCATCCGTGGATGGGTCACCATCTTTACATACCAAGACCCCTCCGTGTCCGGGTCGCAAACCAGGCGGGACCTATATTTAAGACGCCTTAAGCCGTGTCCTAACCAACGCAATCGCCGCGCGAGTATGCGATCGTCTTTTTTATTTTGTTCGGCGAACCCAAACGCGTGATGACGTGAACAGAGGGCGCCTTCCAGTTTTTCAAACAAATGACTGGCATATGTGCGTATTCGCGGGAACCATCTTTTTGGTTAGGATAGGGGGCCATACACCATTTATGACTCAGGCTACTATTGTGAGCACCTAAACTTGAACCTGGTCGCTCACAATGCGCCTTATAAGAAGGCTGAAAGTCACCCAAAGGGCAATGGAGAGGGCTATGCTTGGAGTTTCCCTGCGTGGTCGAATCAGGAATGAGGAGATCCGCAGGAGGACCAAGGTAACCGACATAGCCCGAAGAATTACGAAACTTAAGCTGCAGTGGGCAGGGCACATTGCTCGCAGAACAGATGGCCGATGGGGCCGAAAGGTTCTGGAGTGGCGACCGCGTACCGGAAGACGTAGCGTTGAAAGGCCTCCCATAAGGTGGTCCGACGACCTTGTGAAGGCCGCAGGAACCCGTTGGATGCGAGAAGCACAGAACCGATCGAAGTGGAGGTGCTTGGGGAGGCCTATGTCCAGCAGTAGACGTCTTTTGGCTGAAATGATGATGTTGATGAATGATGAAACTTGAACCTTCCAGCAGAAAACTCATTCGTCCATAAACGGCAGACGTCAATTACAAACAAATATACCCAACACAAACATTAGTAAAAACATCTTGAGCACAGACAAATAACCATAACGAAAGAAGCAAGACAGTACAAAACAGAATATAACCAGTCAGCCACATGTTTGTAACGAAACAACTGCACTTTATTATCTGTATGGCTCCTTAGAGATAATTATCAGCAGACTCTTAGACTGCACAATATAGGGCCACGAAGATCGCGACTGCGACAGATAGATTCACGGGAATGGTGCTTGTAAACAAAAACTTTATTATACTTTTTATCACATCTATTCAAAAAGAGCTAGTGTATTCTTCGTAAACAGGGACTAAAATAGCTCTTTAATCTATAGGGACTAAAAGTGATTTGAATTTGGAATGTGGATATTGTTACGTAATACCCCTAGGTATTAGAAAGTGATCGGGAGCCAGAATACCTACACCACTATATTACTGACGGCCAAATCTCCTCGTCATGGCAGAGGACTTTTGGCCGCAAGGTGTAATGTTCCCGCGTCGCTTCCGCGGACAAGTGTCACACGATCGCACAAAGACAGTGCTCGAGTAAAGTGAGTTTTTCTAACATAGTGTTAAGTTTATACACTAACACACATTGTATTATTATAATATATATGTTAGTCTGTAAGGTATCTATGGGCCAAAATAGCCTGAAAATAAAGGTCTTATTATTATTATCAATAAATCTCATAGATAAGTCAGGGAAAATTAAATATTCATCAAATTGAAAACACACTTCAATTGTCTATAGAGGTATGAGGAACAGGGTGTAAAGTTCTCTCATACTCTATAGAAAAGGGAGGATCCTCCGACCAGACGGGTGTTATGTCTGGCGGGCAACTGCCCAATGATTCATGTCGGGCCGTTGTATCTATGCTAATTGCGCGGTAAACTCTGCTTGCGCGATGCAGGATTTGTGTGACGTCAGTATGACGCGTTGTTCCCATGTGGCGTTGTAGATACCGCTACATCACTCCCCCCCGGAGACCGGAGGTCGATAGTGGGCTGAGTCTTGTATCTTGCGATGCTTGCCAGGCCAGCTGAGGTTCCAGTGAGTCGGAACCGGTTGCCGCATAGTTCACCACAGTCGGAACTGTCTGCGGAGATGTCCCCAGTGAGTCGGGGTGGCGCTGCGTTATGCTCCAGTGCGTCGGATGTGGTACAGCGCCGGGTTGAGGCTGACTGCTGGCGTCGACCAGGAGAGCGTTTTTCAAGAGCTCTGCTTGTGGACCGGCCGAAAGTGCAGTGTGCTGTGCCGAGGTTGCTGATGAGGCTGAGGGTGATGACCAGGAATGCGCGGTCGCTGCATGCTGGTGGTCAGGATACCCGTTGAAGCCGTGGAAGCTGGCTGGCTGGGTGACTCGCCGCTAAAGCTTGCGGGAGTGATGATGACGTCACGCTGAAGTAGGTGCACGAAGGCTGCGCTGACGATCACGTCGGGGTCACCAGTATAGAGGTATGAGGAACAGGGTGTAAAGTTCTCTCATACTCTATAGAAAAGGGAGGATCCTCCGACCAGACGGGTGTTATGTCTGGCGGGCAACTGCCCAATGATTCATGTCGGGCCGTTGTATCTATGCTAATTGCGCGGTAAACTCTGCTTGCGCGATGCAGGATTTGTGTGACGTCAGTATGACGCGTTGTTCCCATGTGGCGTTGTAGATACCGCTACATGTCCATAAAACTCCCCCTCCACCCCCCCCCTCGATCCCCTGCTAGTTCTTCTTCTGTTTTAATCTCTACCTTATCCACTTTATCTAGAATCGCTATAACGCAGGAAATTGGAGTAGTGTGTCAATTTGGAAAACAATTTCCTAGACTATATTATCTACATTTTTCTCTTTTCTCTGTTACCCTTAGAAATAATATTTAAAAAGACTTCTAGAGATTAGGATTAGAAAATACAGCAAAATTGTATTGGTAAGCAGCATAGATATCCGTGGTAAGCAGTAAATAAAAGAGTGCTATTCAAAAATAATCTCCTGCGTTTAAAGAACATCACGATATAATTAAATACTGACTCACTACTACTACCACGAACTAAATTACACCCTGAATGCTCTCCAGGGTATATTTTTCCTCAACTTGCCATCACCGCTGCTGTAACAGCCCCGTGCTAATAGTAAGGAGTGGTACACACGCACCGATCTGTTCGCGACGGGAGAGCGCGGTCGTCATTACCCTCGCAGTCGGGGCCGTGTAGACTCCACTTTATAGAGGATATTGCTTGTATAACTCAATGATGGACGTCTTTAGGTTACGCTATGTTAGACGTGATTTTGGCAAGATGTTGTGGCTGTTATATTGAATGTCGCAAGGGGTGGGAAATTAAAAAGAAAATGGATAGACGAACGAAATAAGTGTTTTAGGTATTTTTTTTTATTTGCTTTTAATTTGTTTGCGTTTGTGTTAATTCAAACTCAAACTCAAATCATTTATTTCAATTAAACCTTGTACAGGCACCTTTGAATTGTCAAAATTAAATAGTGGCACCTTGGCAGCTCAACTCTCGGCTTGGAACTTTTTACGGACATGATGAAACTATAAGGGTTCCTTGTCAGAACTACGGAATACTAAAAATACCTTTAAAATACTGTTAAAACTGATGTATTTTATTTAAAATAATTTGTTTTACTAACATAAATTATTTATAGTAAAATACATCAGTCAAGCAATAAGTCGGTAATTTGCTAATAAGGACTTTTTATTGTTATGTCAAATTAGGCACATATGGCTTGGGATACATCCTAGCAATTTATTTCACATTTTACGTAGTGATATTTCCGAAGATTATCGTATAAAACACTTTTGTTGTAGGGAAATTCATAAACAAAATTATGACGAGAAAAGTATTTAATTTTGGTAAGTCGCTATTACCGACTTATTGGCGTATATGAATTTCGTGCAGCTCTTTGGTAAACGCTAGCACGTTGTTGTTGTTGAATTATTTTGAGTAAGCTCAAACTATTAAAACACAATGGCAGTTTTGCATAGACTAAACTTTATTCAAAAGTAATGCACAAAGTTGACACAAGATGGCGCTGCTGTACAACAGATAAATTATTTTGTTACATTTTTAATATCCTCCCATAACAAAATAAGTAAATTGATTAAATTTCTGATATGCCCAATAACTTCAAGAATTTATAATGTTTACTTGTACAAAGACTTTTGGTTAATATATCTGCAGGCATATTGGAAGTTGACACATATTCTACATCTATTTTATTATTTAGAACACATTCTCTTATGAAGTGGTGTCGAATATCAATATGTTTCGACCTTTTATGAAATAATGGATTAGCAGTCAATTTTATCGAGCTTTGGTTATCACTATACAAACATATAGGTATCTTGCTATCCAGTACATGCATTTCATTCATTAAGTGTTTAAAATAAATAGCCTCCTTACAAGCTTCAGACAAGGCCATATATTCGGCTTCAGTGCTGGATAGTGCCACTGTTCTTTGCTTTCTAGATTCATAACTAATTACACATCCTGCCAAAATAAAACTATACCCAGTATATGATCTTCGATCTATAGTACACGATGCCCAATCAGCATCAACATAACCATGTAAATTACTATCCTCTTTCTTAAAGACTAGACCATAACTTTTAGTTTTCTTCAAATATCTTAATAATCTCTTTAAGTGTTTCCAGTGAGTTTCATTATAACATGTATTATATTGACTTAGAAAACTAATACTAAAGGAAATATCCGGCCTTGTAAGGACAGATAGGTACATTAAACATCCCACTAATTGCTGGTATGGAAAGTCATCACATTGGTTATCTACCGATTTTTCTAATTTGAGATTGGTTTCCATGGGGGTATCTGATGTATTACATTCACTCATATTAAATCTAGCTAACACATTATCTATAAATTTCTCTTGATCTATAGTTATGCAGTTCTTACTGACAGTTACATTCATACCAAGACACTGTTTTATTTTACCTAAATCTTTAATTTTATATTCATTTTCTAAAACATTTTTTAATTCTTGGTAAGCTGAGTTACAGTTATAAAATACAAAAAAATCGTCAACAAATAATGCTACATACACTTTTACATTATTGTGACATTTCATAAAAAGGCATGGTTCATATTTTGATTTACAATAACCTAACTTCAACAAACTTTCTTCTACCCTTACATACCACGCTCTGGCAGATTGTTTCAAACCATATATTGCTCTTTTTAATTTTAATACTTTATTTTTACAGTCAATATATTCTGAATTTTCTGGCAATTCCATAAACACACATTCATCTAAATAACCATTTAAGAAAGCTGTAGGAACATCTAGGTGGTTCATATTAAGATTTAGAAGTACACTCAAGGCAAATAAAAGTCTTAAAGTACTATACCTTAGCACAGGTGAATATGTCTCATTAAAGTCCACTCCCTTAACTTGGGTGAAGCCCTTTGCCACTAGTCTTGCTCTATAACGCAATTCACCTTCACTATTTGTCTTTTTCTTGAATACCCACTTGTTTTTCACTACTGTACCAACACTAGGTCTGTCCACTAGCTCCCATGTATTATTTTCACTAAATGACTGTAACTCTTCTTTCATTGCTCTTGACCATTTCTCTCCTTCAGGACCTTCAAGAGCTTCACATACTGTGATTGGCTCATTTGTCATATCTTCAACACACATGTTGCTGTAGCCAAAACGATCTGGCTTACGAGAAACACGTTTCCCTGGTCGATCAACAGTATTATTCTGAGGAATAACGTCCACATCATCTCTTGTCAAGGGTTCATAGAACACTTCATCGGAATCGCTGGACGATCCGCTTGCAACATATGTGAAGTCATCATTCTTCTGTGTCTGCACGGTCTCATCTAGACTGTTCAACTGGTCATCACTTAATTCTGCTGATACCACCTTCTCTGTGTTGCAAAGTGGCAGCTTTTCTTCTACCATGATATTTGTTTGTTTGTTGCTGGGCCCATAACCTATTAAAACACAATGGCAGTTTTGCATAGACTAAACTTTATTCAAAAGTAATGCACAAAGTTGACACAAGATGGCGCTGCTGTACAACAGATAAATTATTTTGTTACATTTTTAATACAAACCGTAACGGGAATTAACAATGTTTTTAAAGTAAATAATTTGAAGCTATTTGAGCATAGGTACGCGTCAAAGAACACGTCTGATTCCATTTTCGACAAATGTATTCTAATGATACTGTTACTGTGTCAGTTTAAAATAACCACAATAACACCGCATATAATAACAAATTACTGTCGTCCTTAAGATAATACATAACGTTGGAAAAGTCCGTATTGTAGTGTAACGTATCAACATTTTTAACACATTGACTACATTAATAACTTATGAGTATATTAACGAAACAATTATTATCTACCTTAAGTTTGTAATAATTATCTTAAATTGCAAGGATGTTCGCATAGATAATGTAATGTTGACATCGTAATTGAATTACATAAAAAACTATCTTTCGTTTGATGTATCAATCGTCTCAATACTACGACTCGATGAAAAGATATTCATAAAAATCTGTCAAAAACAGATAAACATTTCTCCTTTATTATTTGGGTTTTACGATTACAAAGTTATTGCTTGGGGGCGTCGTAATGATAAAGGCTCCCGCCGATAGGCGCGACGTAGCTCTAGTACAACAATTTATAAGTATGCAAACTTCATTGAAATTGTTTTACCAGAATCGCGTCGCGCCTGTCTGCCTTTAGTCAACGAGTAAAGGCATGCCTGAAGCCTTTAGTCAATGACTAACAATATCGTACCTCCTTCTAACCTTAAACATACCCAGTGACCAGTGTTTCTTATTTTAAGTGAATAAATTGTATTCTGTTTTTGAGAAATAAATGTCTTGAACCATATTTCTTTTCCCAATAGCGGATTTGTATAGGTTGCGAATTGTTTCCAATGAAAACCAATACATTAACAAGTGGAACAACTGTAATTCCTTAAACCAATTTAAGTACCTTATTTATTTATTCGAGTACAATTACGATCCGTGTACTAAATCCAATATAATCGGTAATGTCGTCGGCCATTTTGTTTATGCTTTAGTGTGATGAGTATTATGTCGTAAAAATTGAGTCGCTCCTCGGAATTTGTCTCGTAAATAATTTTATAACTTCTAAAGTGTCGTAAAGATGAGTTGTGCCGAGATGTTGAGCTCTTAAATCGAGAACAAGATATTAGTGAAAGGTAAACGGTTTTAAAGAGAATAAAATGAGATAGGAGACATAAAATATTCTGTTTAATATACTATATTATTCCTCTTGGATGGTTTGTTTGGATTTTGTTATTGGTGATTTAAAATATTATCGTGTATCTTCGAAGAGGAAGATGCAATAACACATTCCACCAAATAGTTATAAGACTGCCTCGTTGTCCAGTAGTCGGAAGTGCTACCTGCTCAACATGAGGTTCTGGATACGATTCAATTCAATTCAATTCAATTCATTTATTGCATCAAATATGGTAGGTACATTAAGTTCTTATATAAAAATATTAAGTAACACACATTTGGCCAATATTTAGCATGCAATAGTACAATTTTTACCTTTAAGATTTTCATTATTACGTAACTACATTTTGTCAATTTATATATCTACTTAACAGTTATCTATATCTGTGCTTTATTGTATAGAATTTACAGGGACACTTTTGAAAGAACTCATCTATCGAATAAAAACATTCCCAGGTCAATCAAAGTGTTATTGGTGTTTTCATCAGATTGAAGATTTAATGTATTTTTTTATGTTTCTACTCATCCTCTTAACAGAATGCCACCATTATTGTATACGATGCTCGCAGCAAGAAACAAGTTCATAAATTATTTGCCAAAAACCAGACTTACTTTCTATAACCACATAATAAATTCGGCAGCCAAAAGAATGCAATAGAGCTCGCTAGTCCGCCATGTTCGTTCTTATAAGAGCACATGTCGTACGTGCACAGAATGGAACATGATCCTCTGCCCCTGTACCAGGCTTGCAGATTTACGAGGGAGAGATAAAGCGGAAATATGGTAGTAATTAGAACTGGGATGTTTGTTTTCATAATTTGACGGTGGTTTTTTAAATCCCTGCCCAGGAAAGCAGGGATTTAAGAAATGGAGAAACAGGAGTTTAAAGTATTATATTTTGTTTGTTATGTTTTTTTTAAGTTTTTTAGTAGTCACATAAGATTTCACAATATTCCCCTTTTTAATAAACTTTGTGTAACTTTATGTATTATATGATATATGACAATGATACGACGTCACTTTAAGCTTGTCATCATTTTAAGCAACGTTTTTAAGCAAAATACATACATTAACTCACGCCATCTTCCCAGGGGGGCAGGCAGAAGATGCCACCAGCTACGATCCTTAAATACTCCTTTTTCTTGCGTTTATAAGTAGTACCTACTAAAACACTATTTTACTCAATTTATTTACATTTTTTTTTCAATTTAAGTACATTTTTTTTTTCTCTTAATTGTATATTTCTCAACTTGATACATAATAGATTTGCAGTAAGTAACCTCTATTTGATTGTGACAGCGAAGGTGGCCAAAGATTGCGAGAAAATCCACTTACCTGAATAATAAATACTAAACGGCATGCAATTGACCCTGAGAAGCACCAGCTGTCAGTTCTATTACCTCGCATGGGGATCGTGCGTACTTCGATAGTCCATACGTCACTACGATGACTGGCATAGTATGGATTATTTCTATTGCGAAAATTAAAGCAATTTGTGTAACTTATTTGCAAAGGCTTCTTTTCTTCAGTTTCGTTTTTGGTATCACTAGTACTGTGGTGTGGAATATTGCAGTTTTTTGTCAGCACTATCTCTTGACCGATAGTGGAACTAATGTAACTTATGTCAAAAGTTGTTATAATACTATACTAGCTTCTGACCGCGGCTTCGCCCGCGTGGAGATTGGAAATTATTCACAGAAAATTCAACCCCCCATTTTACCCTCTTCGGGGTGGAATTTCGAAAAACCCTTTAATAGGGGATACCTACTCTTCACAACTCTCCCCCCCTCCCCCTCCCTCTCTCTTCACTCTCTCTTTCTTCTTTTTTTCTTAATTTTCTTCTCTTTTTTTTTTTCTTTTCTTTCTTTTTTTCTTCTCTTCATCCTCCAAATTTCATGTCTAGGACCAGCGGTTTAGGCTGTGCGTTGATATATAAATCAGTCAGGACTTTGAATTTTATATATATAGATATACGTACGCTCTCCTCAAAATTGACAATTTTGTAGTTAGTGCAATTGTGAACTAAGGCATCGATATAGAAGAAGATAAGAGGAAGAAGTTTTAAAAATGTTCTCAAGTAAGAGAAATCTTTGTAATTTCTTACTGAGAAATAACATTTCTTTAACCACAATTGGATTCAAGTCTTACTTTACTGAAGTAGATAGTATTGACCCTCATAAAACCTATGACCTGGCTAGGTTTTATTTATTTAAATCGAGTCGCCATGACGGAACCCTTTTATTCAAATTGAAAACTATTTCTGTATAGTGTGTACTCTTCAAAGTTTTTGTATCTCTTTTTATTTTGTTGACGCTCTAAATAAACGCGCTGAAAGTATCTGAGGGGAAATTCTCGTAATTTTAAGAACATTCACAGTCTGATCTCAGTCTCAAACTGTCAAAAATCCCTCTAATTTCCCTACATTTTTGACAAGTTTTTGACATTTGTTTGTCGCCGAGACGAGACTGCGACTAGATTTTGAACGTTTTAAATTACGAGAATTGACCATCTGGAGAAATATTTCCACTTTATGTAAAATTCATTTTGCATTTTTAGTTTTAAGAAAGCGTTTTAATGTAGATTTTGATAGAATAGAATTTAATAAAATATCATTGTTGCTACAGGAAGATAAAACATACTGATTTGTTGTTTTGCTGTGATGCACAGACCGCACTCTTCATCATCATCTGCCAACCCTATTCCCAACTAAGTTGGGGTCGGCTTCCAGTCTTACCTGATGCAGCTGAATACTAGTATTTTACATGGAGCGACTGCCTATCTGATCTCCAGAACTCACAGGGCAACACGGTACCCCGTCACAAGACTGGTTGTCAGACTTTCGGGTTTCAGACTACCCGTAACGACTGTCAAAGATCTAGTATAGCCGAAACCAATTGCTTAACGTTTATTCCGAAGCTCGTAGGGGTCTCGGTCTGTTATAGATAGTCACCCATCCACGGACTGACATCGGCAAGCGTTCCTTACCCTGGAAAATCGACCCGTGTGCCTGTTATTATTTAGTCCTTCCAGAGCTCGTTTTGTCACATATCGCATTAAATTGCAGCCTCATCTGCTTACTGGAAGCTACCCTTAATTGGATAAAAGGCACCTAATGCGCTAAGTTTAATTTAACCCCAAAATAATTCATGCAAACTGTAAAATATAGCTCAACCTTGACCTAACTCTGCTAAAGTTAAACAACAAAAAAAGGGGTTCAAACAGAGATTTATCATGCCCAGGCTGCTGTTATGCATAAAATTAATTCGCCGTCCATTCCGCACCCTTTCAAGGGTTCATTAAGTAATTCAAGTAATTACTTGATTAGGCAATTTCTATTCAAGGGGTGTTGTAATGATGGCGGTTGAGAATCTTGGGACTTGGGATTCCTTGTCCAAATCCCAGGCGGTTTGCCTGGGATTTGGATAAGGAATTTGTTTATGCATTTAAAGAACCCACTGAGGAGCTCATGGCTAAACATTTATTTATTTATTTAATATTTCAAGCACATAAATGTACGGAGGCGGACTTAATGCCATGGGCATTTTCTACCAGTCAACCTTTGGGTGATGCAGAGACAAACAGTGGTAGGTGCAATCGTGAAAATTGAGGAATTAATATTTTAAATATAAAGATACGCATAAACCAATAATACATATTATATTTTAAATAATAACAGCCACATGGGTCGATCGAGGGTTAAGGTACTCTTGCCGCAGTCGGTTCGTGGATGGGTGACCATTCATTACTGTCGACCTCTCCGTGCTTCGGCGTTGGTCCCAGTTGTCATTTGTAGATCTTTGACAGTCGTTACGAGTAGTCAGAAACTCAAAAATCAAACAACCAGTCTTGCAAAGGGGTATCGTGTCAGTAACTGGGTTGTAGAGGTCAGATAGGCAGTCGCTCCATGTAAAATACTGGTATTCAGACGCATCCCGTTAGACTGGAAACCGACACCAACATATGTAGTTGCGAAAAGGCAAGGCAGATTGATTGTGTCCTAAGTGAACGATGAGCTGGTAAGTGGATCAGGTTTTTTTTTAACTGAACTCCAATATTCATTACTACGTAATAGCACCTGATGCACAAACACGCGGGATCAAACCAAGCAACAACTATTCAGAAATTTTGTTAATTTCATGATGTCGTATTTCTTAGTTAATTATGACACTAGTGGATAAGGGACAAAAGAAATAAACCGTGAAGAAACCTTCTACTAAACCTACGACTACAAATGTTCGGTATACCAAGATTATTATGATATTATTATAACATTATCGTGATGGCCCAGTGGTAAAATCGCCCTTAATGAACGAGGTTGTGAGTTCAAATTATGTAAGCCACTCAAGTAAAATTGCACGTCAAGTTTAAAGTAGTGCAGACGCCAGCACATCAAGTTAACAATCAGTCAAATTTCTTTAATAGATTTTCAACTTTATCGCTAAATCATAAGGTTCAAAGCTGATTGAGAAAATTTGACAGTTTCGGGTAGCTTGAAGTGCTGGCGTCTGTAGATAGACCGGTGTTAAAGTCAAAGCCAGAGCTAAATTTGAAAAAAAAAAAACGTAAGTATATTCACACATTTCAACGAACTCAAATACATTTACACCGAGTTTTGGAAACTCATTTTAAGAAATTCAAAGTGTATATTTTACGAATCGATCTAAATCGTATTGGTTCTAAAGTTTTGATAGCCTCGTCTTCAAACTTGGACATAACTTATTATACGGGAATTGCGACATCAGCACCTTGAATACTTTGTAGTTCTTACTGAAAATGATTTACTTTATTGGTATAGCAGCAGCAGGGGCGTAGCTAAGTAATAACAGCCGCACGGGTCGATCGATCTGGTTAAGCAGCGCTTGCCGCAGTCGGTCCGTGGATGGATGACCATCTTTACATGCCGATACCCCTTCATACCTCGGAAAGCACGTGAAGCCGTTGGTCCCGGCTGTCATTCTTGGAGCTGGCAGTCCTTTCCAAGGGGTATCGTACCCAGTAACTGGGTTGTGGAGGTCAGATAGGCAGTCGCTCTATGTAAAATACTGGTATTCAGCTGCATATGGTTAGACTGGAAGCCGACCCCAAAAATAGTTGAGAAAGGGCTAGGCAGATGATGGTATAGCAGCAGCGGTAGTGGTGACCCAGTCGAAACGACCATGACTTGACGGCATGTCCTAGAACCAAAAGTTTGTGGTCGCGTGGTAAATTACGGCACTCTTACGGCACGTGGCGTTTACGACGTACGGCATTTCATACAAACTTTCAAGCCCTTGTTTTTCGAAATGAATGAACTGATTTTAATGAAACTTCATACGCATAAGCAGGGTACAAAGGTCGAAAAAGTTAGTTGAGAAAATTTTCGAAAAACAGTGTTACAGCCAAAATAGACCGATTTTAAATATTCCATAGAAGAAGAGATTTAGACCTTTGTATCCTGCTTAAGCGAATGAAGTTTCATTAAAATCGGTTCATTCATTTCGAAAAACAAAGGCTTGAAAGTTTGTATGAACTGCCGTCCGTCGTAAACGCTCAAAAATAGAAGGCAAGTGTATAAAGTGGGAAAATTCTAGGCTAATTTTCCTTATTCTCGGTAAATAGGATTGGGTAATGCCTAATTTACATTTCCAATTACGAATCCGTAAACAGTTTAAGTTATGCCTAACTAGTCCTTTGAGAACATTAATGAGGCCATTTTATGGTTTAAATTCTCAAGCCTTTTGCTTTAATTACAAAGGGTTAAAATTAAGTTAACTATCGAAGCTCCGCAGACATGATGGCTATCAATATCTCAACTCGATAAAATA
Source organism: Oligia strigilis (assembly GCA_951800025.1). Classification (NCBI taxonomy): domain Eukaryota; kingdom Metazoa; phylum Arthropoda; class Insecta; order Lepidoptera; family Noctuidae; genus Oligia; species Oligia strigilis. Next base: position 14,365,796 of record OX637560.1, on the reverse strand, counting down.
AAAAAAGTAATTACTCAACTCATTCTTTAAGTAAAAGCACTAGCAGCCAGCGGTAACTGACGAAGAATTGCCAAACTTAAGTGGCAGTGGGCAGGGCACATTGCTCGCAGAACAGATCGCCGATTGGGACGAAAGGTTCTGGAGTGGCGACCGCGTACCGGAAGACATAGCGTTGGCAGGCTTGCCACAAGGTGGTCCGACGACCTTGTGAAGGCCGCAGGAACCCGTTGGATGCGAGAAGCACAGAACCGGTCAAAAACAAATCATCGAATAATTTTTTTTACCATGTAAGTAAGCG